>CM032342.1:7499528-7516661 GCA_019022885.1 Schlechtendalia chinensis
TTTCCCTGATTGTTTTCATTTTAAACAGTCTTTTTGTTTTTTCGTGAAAAAAAATTTGACGGTTTGCAGGTTTTAAAAACGAAAAAAAATAAAAAATCAATGGCGTGTCCGTGCCGGCTTGGTTTTATGGGGGCGTTTTTAAATATAAAATATTTTAAAATTATAGTGTAACTTTTTTAAAATTGAAAATAATATTTTAAAATGATAAATTATCTGACAGTTTTTTTGTTTTTTAAATTTTTTTTATAGTTTTACGATTTGTAATCAAAAATTATTTGGATTTTGTTTGGGGGCCCCCTTTAAAAAAATTGCCGGGCGTCAAAAACCTTGGGGGCTCTGCTATTAAGAAAAAATTTTTTTGCTACTTGTTCACGACAGCTCGCTTGTCAAAACTTTTTTTAAAAAAACATCGTTTTTTCGTATCATTTTTGATCAAATTTCAGGGGGATTTCATAAATCATTTTAAAAAACCGTGAGTTACGATACGTTTATTTTTACAGTTTTTTGGGAAAAATTTGGGATTTTACAAACGTATCGGCCGTACTAAAATCGGCGGGCATGCACGGAAATAACCGTTCGTCCTCGAAAAAATATTACGTTTCCTGTCGTTCACATACGTGGTTGTCTGAAATCATTTATCCGGAAACTGGGATTTAATGTCGTAACTTAATTTTCCCGTTTGAACACAAATTATACGGGGTAATCACTACCGTTTGAAAAAAACCGATTACAGAGTGTTTATGTGGGTACGGTACTTGATATATAAATGGACTTTATTTTTTTGTTTATAGGGTTTCTCATGTTAAATCAAGCATTTAGTTTTTTTTTTAAAAAACATGATCAAACGAAGTCGCAGCGCGCCCCGGCCGTTCCGGTATGGTAAGTCGCCGCCCCAAAAAAAAACACAGCACCCCGGGGCCCAAAAGCGAAGAAAACAGGGCCACCCATCCGACTCCCGCTTTTATGGGGGGCCCGCCATAAAAGAGCTGAACGAAAAAAAGGGTTTCCTCTTTGGGCCGGCTATCAAAAAACTTAGCCGCCAACTAAAAAGTGATCGCAAAAAGCTCCGTTATCCGTAATTTCTTGAATCCCCCCGTTTCAAAGGGTGTTGGTCCAATCAACGGCACGGGCGCAGTGGGTCTTTAAAATTTGGGTGCTGACGCCAAAACCTGTTTTAAAAAGGCAGTTCCCAAAAAAGAAGCCCGCCCAAAAAACCCTTTTTGGCCTTAACCCCGAAAAAGAGAAAATTGCCTGCCAAAAAGTCGAAACCTCGCCCCGCTGCGAGAAAATCAAGAAAGTGGTCGGCCTCAAAGCCAAAAAAAAACCCTGCGGCACCCGCTAAATCCCCGGGAAGACCCAAAAAAGCACCCTACCAACCAAACCGCCCCAAGGTTGTTAAAAGGTCCAATTGAAGAAGACGGTTCAAAGAAAATGGTGGGTTTATCCCCCTTTTTAACCACACGCGCAAAATCCTTTTCCGTTAAACACCCCCTAAAACGGCCTTTTTCGGCACCAAAAAAATGTTTTTTTTTGCGGGGGGGAAAAAATATCTTGCTTGGTTTCGGACTTTTGGTTTGTTTTCTACGCCCCTTGCCCTTTTTTTTGTTGATCCCCACCTCACTTCATTTTTTATTTTTTTTTTTGCATTATACAAAGGAGAGGACGTAGAAATTTTAAATTTAATTTTTGGGCGCCCCTTTTAATTGGAAAATGTTTGAAGGGGGGTTGAAAAAAGCCGGGTTTTGGGTTTTTATTTTTCCCCTGTGACTGATGGGGGAGTTTTTTTTGTTGATGTTGATGGGGGGGGTTATTTATCCCCGATTTCGTGTGTGTTTTAGGGGGAAAATTTATTTTTTGAAGAAAATATTTTTGGTGTAATTTCGAATAACATTTTTTTTGGTTTGGGTTTTTAGTGTTTTTAAGTTGTTTGTTTTGATACGAAAGTGGTGCTTTTAAGATAGTTCACAAGTTTCTATGCTGTACAGCCCCAATTGGGTTAATGAGACCTGTGGGCCTTCCTGACCAGGGGGATAGTAAGATTGATGTTTTTTTAAAGGGTTTGGTTTTTTATTTTGTCGGGGGGATTTGGAGAAAAAGGGAAGGGTTCACGGAAAGGGCTGTTGTTTGTTGCGTTTTTTCCCCTTACGGGGGCAAATTTTCGGGGGATTAGCTTCGAAAGTTTGGGGGTGGGGGTGGAGTAGAGGGGATGGGTCGATAATTCAAAGGTTGGGAAATGATTTGGCCGGTTTTTGGGAAAGGAATGTATGACCTAGTTTCCAAGGGGGTTGGAAGGGTGGGCAAGACGGAGACAGCCTTAAATTTATGTTGGGAAGAAGTAATTACTTTCGGTGGGGGTTTTTTGATGCAGCTTTGGGGAAAGTTTCGATACCCGGGGGACTTGGGTTTTTGGAAGGTGGGCGATGAATTTTTTGAGTGCCGGGTTGTAAAGAAGTGTTTGGGAGGGGGGCGCCGTCTGATGGATTGAACGTTTGCGTTTCCCTGGCGGTTAGCCCCTGGATTTGGGGGAATTTGGGGCCCTTGAATAATTGGGCGAAGATCTCGCTTTTTCAAGGCGATACCAAACCCCGTTTGCCGAAAGGGGTTGACGTGGGTTTTGTGTAGCAAACGATTCGTTTAAATAGTGGTTGTCGTTCGGGTTGAGTGGAGGGGAACTTACCCCATTGGGTTTTTCTTTGTGAGATTAAAAGCAAAAGTTTGTTTTTTGAGTTATTCGGTTAATTTGGGTTTGATGCGGGGTCTCGAAAACGAAAATGGTGCCACGTTCATTTATTTTATATTTTTTCAACCCCGGTGTTGCCCAGGCCCGTCTCCCTAAAATTAATTCACAACTTTTTTAAAAAATGTCAAAACCATTTCTCCAAAAAATTTCAATCTTCGTTGCGTCAATCACCTCCGTGATGAATAGTCGACGAAGGGAGGGGGAAAAAAAAAAGGTTAGATCGCGAAGAAAGGGGGCCCCCCTTATCATGGCAAAAACATACCCGATCGCGCTTTTAAAGCGGGGCTGAGAGAGTTAAGGGGGAACCGGGTTTGGTTCAAAAAAACAAAAATGAACAAACAAAAAACAAATCCCAGGGGCGCTCGGGTTGGTGCGTGTTGATTCCTTAATCGTTTGGGAGTTTCTGTGTACCCAGGAATTTGGGAACAGAATTTCCCTTTATTTTCAGAAGCAAGCCTTTGGATGGTCTGAGGGGTTTTCACCCCGCTCCCCCATCGGGGGATAGGCGATCAATGCTTCTGATACTTGGGAAAAGGCGCGAAGTTTGTCCCCCCCCCGTAAATAACAAGCGTGTTTGGTTGTCGAAAAAAAAAGCTTAAAAGTCGGTGGAATTACAACAGCTTGAACCGCGATGATGTGGGGGGGGCGCCGTTCAGTTCTATCGCTCGGTTTTTTCAAATTAATATTGGGGGCCCCTAAAAAGGGGCCCCTTTTTAAGGAAAAAGGTTGGGCAAAAAAGATACATAATACACAAACATTAACCGTTTCCAAATCGAGGGCCAGTTGGTGTCTTTCGGCAAAATGTACTCCTTGGCGGGAGGCACAAAATTTTGGGTTTCGAACAGCCCGCCCAATACGCTTCGGGGTTCTTGAAAAGCCTGACGGGGGAAAACTCGGAAATGTAATCGGTCTTGAGTCGGGGCGTCTCCCTGCCCCAAACGCGGGAAGGGCAGTTTGCGGTAAACGTTCCGTACTCTTCGGGGTAACGACGGATCTCACGGAGGCGACTTTCCCCGGACTAACGATGGGGGTTTTTCACACCTCCGGTACCGGAGGTTTTTACGTGGGGGCTTTGGGGCCCAAACTGTTTCCCTGGCGTTTTTCCCCCGGAGACTTACGGGGGGTTTTGCTTGGTGCGACCCTTGTTATTTGGCGGTTGATTTGCGGTTATGGGTTTTAAAACCACGAATGAAAACAAAAGATGAGGGCGGACAGTTTTTTTTTTTTTTTTTTGGACGGGGAAGAGGAAATCTTCTTGACGTTGTTAAAGGCTTGGCCCTCCCACTTGCAAGCAAGCAAGGGGGCAGGAACCGTTTTGGCTTTTTTGTTGAAGTGGGGCGGCCTAAGCCTTAATAGACCGACGTGGGTTTCATAGTGGGGGGGTTTTTCGGAATTTTCGAACAGGTGGGCGGGAAATCCAGTTTTATTATTTTTTTGTGTTGATTATTTTACGTTAGAAAAGGGTAGGTTAGGGGAAAGGGTAGCGGAAGAAAAGAAGCCCAAAAGGGAATGGGTTTTTTTTTGTTTGAATTGAATGGGGGGGGCGGTGGCCGGCCCGGGTTTGGGAAAGGGGTTGAGTCCCGATTGACTACTAGAAAAAACATTGCTTTGTTCATTTTGGGTTTTGTTTATTATTTTAAAACAAATTAAAATTGTTAGTAATGTGTTGTTGTTCAAGAGCTTGGGGGGCCGATATTCTCTTGCCTATCTTTGAACTGCCCCAACTCCGGGGCCCGATGATTTTCTAAAAGTGGGAGCCCAAGCGGCACCCCCGGGATTTAGATTGGAACAACAAAATTTTAAAGGGAAAGGGTTCGGGGGTTTTCAACGGGACTGGGGTATTTTATTTTAAAAACGGATATACATCCACGGAGCAAGGGGCTTTTTAAAAAATTCATTGGCGTGGGTTGAAAAGCTGGTGTGCGATCAAAATGAACGCCCAAATATTTAACATTGGGGACCAGGGATTTCAAAAACCCCGGGTGGTTTAAAGGGTCAATTTTTGGGGGTTGTTTTCGTGAAAGTAATGCGGTTGTTTTTTAGGCATTTTGTTTTAGACGCCATTTTAAACCAATCCTGGCCAAGTCAATTTTTTTTTTGAAGTTGGGGCCGAGCAAAGTTGACGCAGTGGTTTGGGGTGTGAAAAACATTGTCGTCAGCGAAAGTAGACTTTGCTAGATTGGTGGTTGGGGGGATCTTCATAAGATATTAAAAAGGGTTTGGGGGAAAACATGAAACCCCCGGGGGAAAACCGGCCCAGATGGGTTTTAAAGTCGAAAGGGGTTTTTTTTTTGAAGAAAGAGGCGAAAAATGCGACGGGTAAGAAGGGTTTTGTGATTTTAAATTTAAATTTAGTAGGGATATTTAGGAGCATATTTTGTGAAGAAGTCCGTCGTGCCATACGCAATCGAAGGCTTTTTTCGACGTCAAAAAAAAAAAGCCCCAGTGTTTTGCCCCTGTTTAATTAACCCAAAATTTGGTCGACGAGGTTTGTAAGCGGAGGTAGAGGAATGGCCGGGCTAAAAAACGAAATTTTTGTTTATAGTTTGCTTTTACTAAAAATTGGAGTTTTGAGGGTTATTCGTTCAGAATTTTGAAAGGAAGAAGAAGTGTTTGGCCTGTAGCTTTCCGGGGAGAGAGTGGGTTTTTGCCCCATTTCAAGATGGATATGACGAGCTGTTCCAGGGTTTTGGGAAAAAAGCCTTTTTAAAAAGATTTAAAATTTTGTTTAAAGTGAGCAGTTTGTTTTTTTTGGGAGAATTTTTGGGGTGAGTTAGATATTTGATCCCGGGGGGGTTTTTTTTTTTTGGGATTTTTTGATTATCTTTTTAACGGTGCCGGGGGAATGAAAAGGGTGGGACAACAAAAAAACCCTTTTTTTAAACGCCAACGCTTGCTTGCACTTTCAGGGGGTTTTCTGGGCCAGGGTTGGGGTGAATTTATTTTCGGGGAGTCGGCGTTAAACCGGATTTCTCAGTCGCTCAAGACCCCGTCCGTTTGGGGGCCAATATCGGGTGAGTGGTGCCGGGGTTTAAAAGGAAATTTTGAGTTTAAAAAATGAATTAGGATTTTTGGTCAAATGATTAAAGGGAATTTTTTCCCATCGTCCTGTTTGGGGTCTAGAAAAAGCTTTTGAATTTAAATTTTTGAGTTAAGGCTTTCTTTGTTTGGGGGGCGCGAATTTGCCCCAGCCTCGAATCCGATTTTTTTTTCCCATTTCATGGGTTTCGGCTGGAAGGGGTTGGTCTTTTTTAGGGGGGGAGGGAAATTTTCTGGTCTATGCTGTGGATGGGTTAGTGAAATTTTAAATGGGAGTGTTATTTTATAGCGAGGACCCCCGGGGTTTTTGTCGTGGGATCATCGTGAGAGTTAGGCAATTTATTCCAATTTTGAAGTTTTGGGAGGGGGGGGGGGAGGGGGTAAATTGCTGTTCGGAGAATTTGAAAATGGGGTTTGGTCAAAGAGAGTTCGTAAGGTTGGAAAATGTGGGATTAGAGGGATCTAATTTTGGCTATATCCCGTACGTCAGGGCGAACCCCGGGCCGCCGGAAAGTGCGTCGGGTATGGGAGCACAATGGGTAGTTTTCCCAAAACGTGACCCTAGAGGCGTTGCCCGCAGGTTTGACGAGGCTATTCCAGAGGGGGTTTGCATTGAAGCCCCGGCCGCATTTGAAGTAGATTTAAATCGTTGGGGGTTTGGGGAAATTTCTGATGGAGGTTTATAAATTTTGGGAGATTAGCTGGTTTTGTTACCTATTTGGATAGTAATTTGAAAATTGGTATTGATATGAGTCGGGGTGGACAAATTTTGGGGGTGGACCAAAAAGCAGAACCGCCATGACGGGGGGGGCCTGGGGGAAAATGAGGTGTTTCTATAAGGACAAGTTGGGGATTTTTAAGGAGAGGATGGTTTTGATGAGTTTTTGTTAAAAAAATGATTGTTTTGATGTGGAGTTTAGGTGGAAATTCGTTTTAAATTTTTTTTTTAATGCCGTTCGAACCAGAATGATTTTTTAAAGGGATTTTTGGGGAAAATAGTTAAGAATGTTTATATATTGGATTATGTTTTTGGATCGTTCGTGGAATTTTTGGCTACCCAAAAATCCATCAGGGGGGTTTTATTTTGCGGCGTTTTTTGGGGGGGGTACTTTAGCTCACCGCGTAAACCCTCTTGGGGGTGGCAATTGGGAGGGGGGGGGAAATTTTCAATGGGAAAATTTGGAGTGGGTTAGATGAACGTAGTGGGAGGGGGGGTTAGTAAGTTTTTGGGAGGAGTGGTTTTGGGGAGATGGTTTGTGATTAGGGTGTAGTGGGGGGGAAACCCCCCTGTTCGCGGTGTGGGCGTTCCAAGTTGCAGCACTTTGGGGGGTTTTTCCAGGGTCTTTTTACAGTCCTTCGTTTTGGCTTTTGTGTTGGGGCCCCTTTAATCTGGGGGATGGGGGGTTTCTTTTTTGGGGGGCCTTGGGGGACCCCCGGTAGGTGGCCCCGATGTTTCCTTTACAATTGGCGCAGAAGGAGGCGTCTTTTTTGTCTTGGTGGCAGGCGGCGGTGGCGTGTTTTTTCCGCAGAAGGGGGCAAGTAAAGGGGGCACGGCAGTAGTTGCCGTGTGGAAAAATTTTGGGGGAGCGATTTGGGTTGCGGAAATTTGGGGCGATTCACTTTGCCTCGACTTTTACGTCAAACAGCCGATCGGCTGAGTAAATTGCTTTTGGCCCCTTTGGAGGGGGGCGTCGAGGTGAACAGTAATAAGGGGGAACCCGTCACCCCTTCGACATGCGGTGAACATGACGAACGGGGGGGAACCTTTTTTTGGAGTTGACAGGGGTTTTTTCTCGGTGAATCCTTGTTAACGCCCCAAAGACTAAAACAAGCTCCGGGGCTTGGTCAATGGTTGGGGGAGTATTCCGTTATTTTCATCGAGAGTTTGTATTTCGACGGGAAACTTTCTACCGTTGGGGGTGACCCTTCGGGAAAATTGTTTTTTTTTTTTTTTTTTTTTTAAGGGGAGGGGGAAAACTTCATAAGGAAAACCCCCGTATGAAAAAAGCCCAGGTGTGCGGGGTTCCCATATGGTGTACCGGCAAAAATCCCCCCCAGGGTTAACAAAAATGTTTACACCAATGAAAAAAAGAAGAAAAGATGGAAAAAAGGAGGAAAAAAGGTTATGCGAAGTAAATGGGGCCCATAACTCATGGGTTGAGCGTGAGGCATCGCGCTAAGGCGAAGCTGGGAGGGTTAACTATGAAGTAATGTAAACATAAGAAAAAAAAAAAAAAAAAAAAAAAAAAAAAAAAAAAAAAAAACATTAAAACAAAAATCAAAAAAAAAAAAAAAAAAAAAAAAAAATAAATTTAAAAAAAAATACACAAAAAAAAAAAAAAAAAACAATTACGATTCATGACCACATGCGTGTGTCAAAAATTCGTAAAGTTGGCAAAAATAAATGGTGTTCCCAAAGGAGGGGGGCGACGTTCTGATTCCCGACATGTTATGAAAAGGGGGGGGTTTCAAATGGCGGTGGAAAAACGTTTCGATTGGCCGAACACGTTGTGCAAAACGTTAAATATAGCGTCCTAAAAATTTTTAATACAAAGCCCCCCCGGCTCCCACGCATTTGGGGTTGCGTCACCACGCCCGGGACATCCCGTTTTCTCACAAAAACGTCACCTTCCCGGGGCCCCCTGGCTCGAACTTCTTTTTTCAGAAAAACAACCTTCTTCTCAAAGTCCCGGTTTACCTCCCCCACACCTCTAACCGAGCCCCGAATCGATTGGCTGTTCTTCAAACAATCTCTCGATTCCCCTTTTCAAATGCACCCGAAAAAACCCAGCCCAAACCCTCGCAACGCGGTGGCAGACAACTGCCCGAAAACCCCTTTAAAAACGCTACGACCCAACCCCTGCCCACGAAAAAACAAAAACTTCCCCACGCCCAAAAACAACTCGTCGACACAAAAACCGTCACGCGGCTCGGGCAAAGACATGGTCACCCATAAAAACCCCCGACTTAACCCATCCAAAAATCGTACTTTCGAGTCCCAAATTTCCGTGACAAAGTTCAACAAATTTATCGCCGAACCCAATCTCACCCCAACAGCGTTTGGAATGTATAGGAAAGCTCGACCAAAACCTTCCTCCCACCCCTCTTAAAGGGAAACAACTCGTACCACTGCCCCCGAAAAAGCAGAGATTTTCGCGATTTCCCCTGCGGGCCCAATGCTCCCCCAAAACCGAAGCCTCTCGGTTAGGAGGCCGCCAAAGGGGAAACCCGGGGGTCCTCTTTCCCCTAATAAACCCCGAATTCCCCCCCACTCTCCGAAAGAAATCCTTTATTTTTCCCGACCCAAAAAAATCGCAAAGCCCGGGTAAAACTTAAACGAAAAAGCGTGCTAAAAACACTTCCAGGGAACATCTGTGGCCATCAGCAATATCGCAAACGCCGTCATGCGCTTAAATCATTTTCCCCCCCCCTGGAAGGGGCCACTGTTATTGTTTTCCCCAAAAAGGAAAACGCTCGCCCCCCCTCCAGTTAAAGACCTATCGCTTGCTGTTTTCCCATCAGCAAAGTCGGGGAAAAACGTGCTGCTCACTCGAGTAACCCGCACTTTAATGCCAACAAATTCCCCCCGCGTTCGTACGGTTTCGACCCAAACATTCCCACAGTACTAACTTCTCAGGGTCATGAACACTTAGACGTCAAACGGGAGGGCAACCCGCGAGGTCCCCCTCGACTTTTAAACGGGCTTTCGACAGGGTGTGGCTGACGGTCGCTTAAAAAAAGCCCACCTAAACTTTCCCCCCTATTGTAGGCGCGGTGAGGTCCTTCTCCCCGGACGATCCATCAGGGTAAAAATTGGTGCCCCCTCTCGATCCCCCCCTACGGCTGGGGTCCAAGGGGGTGAAAAAACTTCCCCCCATTTTTAACATTTTTGCCAGCCATTTAAACCAAAGGCATCAACACTTCTTACCCCGACGAGTGGCCCCTTCCCCCCGCACGACCCGCTAAAAATCACGCGCCCCCATCTCCTAAACCCCCATCCCAAGATTTAATGAGGGTTTTAACTTTTGCGGCTTGCCTTAAAAGACCAAAACGGTTGCGGTGTTTTTTAAAAAAGAAACCGCACCCCCCATCAAGGTTCGAATCGATGGCCACCCCTCGATTGGAGCTATTCCGCCAAATATCCGGCGTCATCTCGCCCCGCAGGCTCCCCTGGGCGGGCCCACATCAGGATTACACGCGGGAAGGCCTACGGAGCCTTCATCCGCCCTTTAAACCCTTTTTTTAATAGCAAAGACGTGTTCCGCGACAAAACTTTGCGCCTTTCACAAAACGTGAGAATATCTGCACCTACCCTCCCCCATGGGGGCGGCGGTGAAAAAAGTCTCAAACCGTTCAGGGCTGTTTTTGAATAATGAGTCCGTTCTCCCTCCCATGGACGTTAGGAATCCCCGATCTTTGGAAATCCGCATATTACCTCCTCTGCAAGCCCCTCAAACTTCCAACTAGACTTCGCAAAACGGCTTTTGCACCCAACCTTTTAATCGCGGCATCCGCAAATTTCTCCCCCAAGTCGTCGACTGGGGACGCCCCCTGCTCCTTTTTAAAACACCACCAGTTCTGCCAACTTGACGAAAGTAGACCACGCATGTGGTTTTATGAATCGTAAGTTGTTGCTTTTTTTTTTTTTTTTTTTTTTTTTTTTTTTTTTTTTTTTATTTTTTGTATTTTTTTTTTAATTGTATTTTTTTTTTTTTTTTTTTTTTTTTTTTTTTTTTTTTTCTTTTGTTTACATTTGCTTATGTTAACCCTCCCAGCTTCGCCTTATGCCGAGTGCCCCCAGCTCAACCCCATGAGTTAGTGATGGCCACCATTTATTCGCTATACCCCTTTTTTCCTTTTTTTCCCACTCTTCTTTTTCGTTTTTCTTAGGTTTACAACATTTTTGTTAACCCCGGGGAGGAGTTTTTAGCGGTAGGCACCACTTCATGGTGGTCGGCATACCTCCGGCCTTTTTTCTTACGGGGGGTCTTTGAAGATTTCCTCTCCCCGTTCCAAAAAAAAAAAAAAAAAAAAAAAATTTTTCAAAACCCCGTTCCAGTTTTCATTCGTTCAAGTATGAACAAGAAGCAGTCGAAAAAGCAGGACCGGTAAAGGAGGAAAAGGCTTGGGCAAAGGGGGCGCGAAGTCATCGAAAGTTTCCGCGATAACTCCAAGGAATCACGAAGCCTGCCATTTGTCGGTTGGCCGTCGTGGTGGAGTGATAAAGATTCGGTTGATCTACGAAAGAACCCCCGGGGGGTGTTGAAAGTGTTTTTGGAAAACGTTAAACCGCACGCCCCTCACGTACACCCAACAGCCCAAGAAAAGACCCTTACGGCCATGGACTGGTTTTTCGCTTGAACCCAAGGAGTACCTTATACGGTTTCGGAGGTTAAGATAAGGGTTTTAACCCCTGGACGAGCCCCCCAGCCCCACCCAAAACCCCAAACATATGGATTACCTATTTATAAAACAAAAAAGGGGTTTTCAGGGCCCCCCAAAAAATTTCAATCCGATCCTACTCACAATCATAGACTCGCCAAACACCCCACACCACCGTTTGCCAAAAGTGAGGAAATTGGAAAAACCCTTAGCCCCCCCTAGAAAAACAAAATCACATCAAACAAAATTACCGTTTAAAACATAAATAACATAGACAAAGCCATCGAATATCTCACAATTCGGTCGAAAGTAGTCTTCGACCTTCAACCCGTTTCAACCAATTCAAATTTTCCCAAACCCAAATCGTGCCCCAAAAAATAAAAACAAAAAACAGATCCCGGCGTGCCTGGCAAAAAGGACCCCAAGGTCAAAAGCGATTTTAAAACCAAAAATCAAAAAAATTTTCAGACTTATGCTCTAACCACCGCCAGGATTAATGGGGCACATTTCTCTCCACGCTCGACACCCAAAAAAAATTCAATCTATAAAAATAATAAAAAAAATTTTTAAAAAAACACCGGCAAGCTCCCCTGGTTTTCCCAAAAGGTTTGGGTATTCGGGAAATGACAGAGCAGAATCCTTGCGATCTTCGAAACCCCAATCAACTAAATTTTGGCCCAGACCTCCCCGAAGTAACAAATATATCCAATCTTAAAGTCAACTCCCACACCAAACAAATGTCACTACCCCGGGTACATAAACAAATCGTTAAAAATCTCCCCCGAAGGAAAAACTCCCGGTAACGATTTTTCAAAAGCGGCCCTCAAAAATTTCCGAAAAAAAAAGTATCTTCTACTCCCGCTTATAAACGGGTGTCTTAAAATTGGATATTTTCCCCCCTTTGGAAACGCTCTTCATAATGCTATCCCAAAACCATTCAAAAACCAAAATCTTAGTAAACTTCCGACCAATTTTCCTGTTCATCCTATCGAAATTTAGAAAAAACCCTCCTTTAAATTTTCCCCAGAAATTGACCCTCAAATCAGATGCGAACAATTTCCCTTTCCCGTTCACACACTCCCCCAGCTTCAACCCCTAAATTTCACCGACCCCCAAGTTAAACGCCAATAATAAAGAAAAAAGCGGCAGTATTCCTCGTATCGGAAAACCCTTCGATCAAGTTGGCTGGGACATTCCACAAACTTCCCAAATTCCTGTACCTTTCAATTAATCAAAAACAATCAAATCATTTCTTAGGTAGATCATTCCAATCCAGTCGAAGATTTTATTCCCAAATCAAAAACATAGCGGGCCCGGAGTCCCTCAGGGGTCCTGTCTATGCCTGCTAATCTATTATAAAACGATATCCGTCAATTCGAACGCGTCAAACGCTCTTTTTTGCTGAGATCCTTATTCTACATCAAAAATAAAAAAAAATAAAAAGGGAATCATCCAAATTCAAACCCCAAAAAAAACTTGGCGGTCTTTTGGTTCGAAAAATGGCGACTCCCGAAAATGAGCTCAAAACAAAAACGATTGTATTTAACAAAACAAACCTCTCGCTTTGAAAGAATACAAATCAAGGCATTACATCGACTGGTCAAAAGAAAACAATATTTGGAGTAATCAAAGTTAAAAACATCCTTTTAAAGTATCCCCCGAAACAATCTTAAAGGGCCTCAAAAACCCAGAACTTTCCCAATTATGGGTCTAAGCCTCCCGCTTTATTAAAAAATTCAATTTACCAATTTTATCAAACCCGTCCTCACATTGCGGGCCCCATCTGGGGTCCTTACATCCCCAGAACAAATGGAACAAATCGAAGCAGTCCAAAATATCGCCGGGTCATCACTCCCGCCCCTATTTCGTTCTAACCGGACAATAGTAAATTCAGCCCATCTTCCACAATTCATGAACATATTTTTAAATGTCTAAAGCCCTTTTCTTCAGAAATTCCCAACCCTTTACAATCACCCCGGAATTAGGAAAATAAAAAAATTCGAAACCCAAAAAGAAAATACAGCCATTCCTTGGACCCCACTTAAAGCCCCCAAAATTTCCGTTTTTTTTTCCCCCAAACATATTGGCTACGCCTAAAATGGTTTATAACCCTGTAGGCGTCCCTTCAAGCCAATGAAATGCAATCGGGGCCTGACAAATTCTGTGGTTTTGAAAAAAAAAAAAAAGGAAAAACTGTCGGCAAAATTTTTTTCTAAACAGACCAACCATCGCACAAGGGAAAAAAAAAAAAATTTTTTTTTGAAGTTTTTTGGTGGCCCGAAAAGGGCGTTTTAATAAAATCAGAAGAACGGGAAAATTTCCGGGGCACGAGTAAGTAAAAAAAGAAAAAGCCAGAAACTGGGCTTTCTTTTCTTTTTTGGGGCAGGAAACGGCTTGGATTTTGGGGCAACACGCCCCCTTGGGGATGTCACGCCGGACAACAATTTTTCAACTCCTCGTCTTTCCCTGAGGGCCCAATTGCAAATGTCGGGGGTGATACGAGCTTCTTGTTGCAGGGGCGGCGTTTCCGGGGCCAATTCCACCTTTCGGGGGCCCAAAATTTTCCCATGCCCGCGGCCAAGTAGACGGGAGCCCCGGGCTCCGCCCGCGGCGTGTTGCCTTTCCTCAACGACGAGGATACGCCCGACGGGGAATGAAGTCCTGCTCGGACGACCTGGCTTGGATTTGCCCCCTTTTTCTTGCCCCCTTTTACCGGTCCGCTCATGTTGGGGAAAATCGAAAAAACTAGTAAAACGCTTCTGTGGTTTCAATAGGTGAATTTTTGGACGGTTTCTTTTTGGTTACATAAAAAACCCCGGTCTTCTCATTGGGCCGATTGAGGATAAAAAAGCACACATCATTCCCCCACGTTACTTTATGACGCCATAAGTCTCATCTTGATTTGACTCATCTTGAAAGTTTTTTTGTAATAAAAATGGTTTTGGTAAATAATTTATTTGCACTTAAAACCGTTTTTTTCTTTTACACTTTAAAAAAAAATAAAAACAGTTTTCATGTCAAAAAACAAAACTCGTAAAATATACGAGTGAGGGAAAAGGATCGGCTTTCCAAATAAATATCACAAAAAAAAAAATTTTACACATCTTTTCATGTCCAACCACGATAAACAACCTACATTACCGTTGCCATGGGTCCAGGAGGCAAATCGGGGGGGAAAGGCGATGAAGAAGTCGGGCAAAGCGCAAAAAAAAAATCCCAATCCCACAAAAAACCAAGCCAAGAGGGGGAAACACCCATCTACTTTACAAGGTGTTGAAGCGGGACCGGGGACGGCGTCTCCTCAAAGGCCATGGAAACATGAACAGTTTTGTCACATTTGTTTTGAGCGCTTGCGCCGAATCGTCGCTCGCTCCTACAACAAACGTTCGACCCTCACCAGTCGGGGAAAAACCCAAAAAGGGGTGCGTCCTTGGGGGCCCGGGGAATGCCAAGCACGCGTAGCGAAGGGACAAAAGCCGTGACCAAATCACCAGCTCTAAGTAATAATCGCCTCCGCCGTCGTTTTTTGACTCCATTTTTAAAACGGCCCCCTTAGGGCCCCCAATTTTCAATTTTTAACGCGTTCAGTACGTGGGGTGGGTTTGCTTGTTGTTCCCCTCTGAAAACAATTAAATTTTTGTGTTGTTTTTTGGGTGTAGTTTTTCTGCAAACTCCTTCGCGTCAACGTGCTAAATGACGGGCGAACATTTCCTCCTTTTCCCGGGGGGGTTGCATTCGCCCTGCGGGAAGTTTTTACGACGGGCAAAACCCCTTAAAAATTTTTGGGGCCGTTTGGGATTTACCGCAAGTGGCGGGGGGCATTCCCCTTTTTTTTTTAAACGGAGGCCATAAAATCGCGCTGTCCGGTTAGCGGGGGTCGCTAAAAAATTTCGGCGAGAGTGGGAATTTTTTTTTTTCGAAAGTGATGGGACGATTGCTTAGATTTTGAGGGGTCGTGCATCCTCCGGCTGGGGAATTTTCGGGAGGGTTTTGGGGCGCCGGAGGTTTTTTCCGATTCTCGAATGGGCGGGTCCCAGTCAAAGGGGTCCCCCGACGGAACTAGCCCCTTGGCCTTTAGTGTAGAACGATTGCCCGCTTTGGTCAGGGGGGCTATCCCGGGGCGCGATTTCATTCCCCGGGAAAACCCCTTCCCGAAACTCGGGAAAACCGAGAGAGACACAAAAAAAAACACAATTTGAAAACCGGGAAGAACGTTTTTTGCGGGGAATTGCGAACACACGGAGGCGGGCGAGAACAAATTTTTTCCCGGCACAGAAACCGTATAACGACGAACGCACGGCGTCTGTGAGAGCGGTTTTTTTTTTGTAACGGGGGGAGGAAATCTTATAAACCCTCCGAAAGAAAGCCAAAAGGTAGTCCCGAAATTCACCTGAAGTGGTGCCTCGCTAAAAACTCCCCCCCAGGGGGCAACAATAAAAGTTATTCACCTAATAAAAAAAAAAAGAAAGAAGGGGGGAAAAAAGGAGAAAAGGGTTTGTGGGGTAAAAGGGGCCATCACAAACTCATAGGGTTGGCATGAGGCATCGCGCGTGGCGAAGCTGGGAGGGTTACTCGAAGCAAATGAAAACTGAGAGAAAAAAAAAAAACATGCAACACAACTTAGACTCTAGCCACTGGTGTGTTAACAGTCTAAATTTTGGCAAAACGGAAGACGAGGCGGTAGACGCGGTGTCAAACGGCGGAAAGAAAAGAGAGTAAGTGAGAGTTCGTAATTACGGCGGACAACTTTTCCGAGAGAAAAAAACGCCCCGACAGGGGGCCCCTTGGTGGCGGGGAATATAGAAGGGCGATAGCAGGATCCCGAGGGACCCCGGGCAGCTTTTTTTTTGATTTGGAGATAGAATCTTCGACTCGGATTGGAATGATCTATCGCTAAAAAGATTTGATTGTTTTGATTAATTGAAAGGGTTCGGTTTTTGGAGAAGTTTGTGGTTTTAGTCCGTAGCCACACTTGATCAAAGGCTTTCTCATATCGGGGAAAATCTGCCCCCTGTCTTTCTTTATTATGGGTTTATATTGGGTGGTCGGTGAAAAAATTTTGGGTTGAAGCGTGGTGGAGTGTTGTAAAAGGAAAGGGAAAGTTGCATTGATTTGGGGTAATTTCTGGGGGTTTTTTATGAAGGAGGGTTTTTTTTGTAAATTTTTTGATAGTGATGGGCAGGGGGATTGGTCGGAAATTGACTGGAAGATTTGGTTTTTTAATGGGTTTAGGGGTAGCATTTTTATGAGGTTTTTCCTATGGCGGGGGGAAAAAAAACCAATTTTAAGACACCCGTTTTTTAATGCGTGGGAGTAGAAGGATGCGTTTTTTTCGGTAAATTTTTGAGGGCCCCATTTGAAAAAGAATCGTTCTGGAGCATCCCTTTGGGGAGATGTTTAACGATTTGCTCATTGTACCGGGGTAGTGAAATTTGATTGGTGTGAGTCGAATTAAAATTTGGATACTTTTTTTTATTCGGGATTCCCCTTTTTTGGTTTTTTCGTCGCTACACGTCCCCTTCTTTTGGGCGTCCTTCCAAAAGCGCCCCGCTCCAAAAGTTTTACTTATAGTTGTTTATGTTTTTTTTTTTTTTTTTTTTTTTTTTTTTTTTTTTTTTTTTTTTTTTCTCTTTACTCCCCTTTACACGCACCTGGGAAGATTCCCTTCCACGTTGTCCGGACTTTGTTCAGCGTATTGCCGCAACCCCTGACTACACCCCTCCCACAATTCCGTGGAACGACTTTTCGTTGTTTTTCACTGTTCCTCCCCAGTAATTGTAAATTTCTCTTCCCGGGTTTTTTTTTTTTTTTTTTTTTTTTTTTTTTTTTTTTTTTTCCTTTTCTTCTCTTCTACTATATTTACCATTTTTAAATCAAATTTTGTTCGCCTGACCCAAAAAAACACGGAAGGCACCCCAAGTCCAAGTAGGGGGGGAAACCTTTCTGAGAATTCCCACCCTTTAGTTAAAATA
>CM032342.1:7517161-7878542 GCA_019022885.1 Schlechtendalia chinensis
GGAAAAAATCGCGCAGTTGTCGTATAAAAAAGTTTTCTCTTCCATGAAAAATTATTATTTTTGCGATGTTGCCGCTGTACACTGTTAGAATATTATTCACATACGGATAATTTGGGAATACGGATAAGAATTGTTTCAGAATACCATATTGTTCGTATACGGAAAACAACCGTGTGAACCGTTCGTATATGGATCTTTTTCGTACGAGTTCAGAATAGCCCCACTGGCACGATGGCCTCCTCCACAAACTCCACTCATTAGGCACCCCAGTCCAGCTTTCAAAGATAATCGACTCATTCCTGAGCAATCGAGTTTGTCATGTCCCAAACGGCTCCAGCTTTTCAAACCCCAGGCCGACACTCTAATTTTTTCTGCAAACAAAAACCAACGTCCGCGCATCACCCATCTCCAAAGTCAAGCGAATATCGTGTGTCACTGGTTTAAAAAATGACGTCTCCAGATTAACGTTGCAAAAACCGTCGCAATATCCTTCATCCAGTCAAACACTTCTTCTACCCAACAAATCAATTTCGACGGTCATAACATAACGTGGTCCCAATCCGCGAAATACTTGGGGTCCGGTTGGAGAGGGGGCTTCACCTCCACTTACAAGTAAGCGACATCATCAAAAAAGCCACTGGAGTCCGAGGTATGCTCTACCCCATCCTCAACTCCAAAAGTCCTATACCAACAAAATCCAAAAATGGAATATTTGGCTGCCGAAGTGTTGGAATTGGCCGGTAACGCCACCCGTGACAACAAAAAGTCTCGTATCATTCCTAGACATTTGCAATTGACATTAGGAACGACGAGGGGTTAAACAAATTGTTTGTCCGGAGTCACCATTGCCCAAGGCGGCGTGTTGCGAAACATTCAAGCAGTCCTATTGCTCAAAAAAACCGAAAAGAAAGCCTAATTATTTGTTTCCGAACTAACTTTTTCTTTAAACTTTTAAAACGGACCTTTTCAGGACCACCAAATCTATCTGTTATCATAACCAATCTGTTTTTTTAACTGGATGGAAAAGAAAAAGATGATGATAAAATACGTTCATTGAATACAATTATTATTTATTTTTGCTAATACTTTAAAGGGAAGCTTATCAACTGTCTATAACGTATAGGAAAATAAACTACACATTCAACGACTATTTGTTGTTAATATACTAATTATTTGCATTGCATTGCAAGTGGGGACGGCCTAAGCCTTTAACTAGACCAGACGTGAGTCTTCACTAGTGAGGGGGAGTTAAATCGGAATTGTCAGAACAGTGTGGTCAGGGGAAATCCAGGTTTTATTATTTTGTTATTGTGTTGATTATTATACGTTAGAAGGATAGGTTAGGGGAAAGATTAGACGTGAAGAAGAGAAGCCCAAGAGTATGGCCTGGGTTTAATTTTGTTAGAAGTTGAGATGGGGGCGCGGTGGCCCGCCGAGTTGGAAAGATGGTTGAGTCCTGATTGACTACTACGAAAGAACATTGCTTTTGATTCGTTTTGGATTTTGTTTATTATTTTAATACAATTGAATTGTCTAAGTAATGTGTTATTGTTCAAGAGCTTGGGAGGCCTGATATTACTCTCAGTCCTATCGTTTGAACTGCCTCAACTCTGCGCCAGACTGATTTACTGACGTAGGGAGCCCAAGCGGCACCCGCGTATGTTAAAATAGGAACAACATAAATTTTAAGGAGACGGATTCGATTTGCAACGGGACTGGGCTATTTCTATTTAAAATCGGATATAGCATACCACGGACGCGAGTGGCTTTTTTAATTATTTCGTTGGCGTGAGTTGAAAAGCTGAGTGTGCGATCTAGGTGAACGCCTAAGTATTTAACATTGGTGGACCATGGATTTCAACACCACGGATGGTTAATGGGTCAATTTGGAGGTTTGTTTGCTGCTGAAAAGTAATGCGGTAGTTTTTCATGCATTAATGTTGAGACGCCCATTTACTAAACCAATCCATAGCCAAGTCAATTTGTTTTTGAAGTTGGTGACGAGCAAAGTTGACGCAGTGGTTGGATGTGAAAAACATAGTGTCGTCAGCGAAAAGTGAGACTTTTGCTAGATTGGTGGTTGGGATATCATTCATGAAGATATTAAAAAGGATTGGCGAGAGACATGAACCCTGGGGAACACCGGCCGAGATGGGTCTGAAAGTCGAGAGTTTGTTTTCGAAGAATGAGGCGAAAGTGCGATCGGCTAAGAAGGATTCTGTGATTTTAATTAATTCAGTAGGGATATTAGGAGCATCATTTTATGAAGAAGTCCGTCGTGCCATACGCAATCGAAGGCTTTTTCGACGTCAAAGAAAACAGCCGCAGTGTGTTTGCCGCTGTTTAAATTAACGCCAATTTGGTCGACGAGGTTTGTAAGCTGAGAAGTAGAGGAATGACCTTGTCTAAAAGCGAATTGTTCGTTAATTAAGTTTGCTTGCTACTGAAGTATGGAGTTTTGAGAGGATTATTCGTTCAAGTAATTTTGAAATGGAAGAGAGAAGTGCTATAGGCCTGTAGCTTCCCGGGGAGAGAGTGGTTTTTGCCCGATTTCAAGATGGATATGATCGATGCTGATTTCCAGGGTTTTGGGAAATAGCCTAGTTTAAAACAGCCATTTAATATTTTTGTTAAATGTGAGCAGTTTGTTTTTTGTAAAAATTTAAGGGCTGAGTTAGATATTAGATCCAGGCCGGGGTTTTTTTGTTGGGAGTTTCTTGATTATCTTTTTCAACGGTGCCAGGTGTAATGAAAAGGGTGCGACAACATATAGACATGTTTTTAAGCGCCCGAACGCTTGCTTGCACTTCGGGTTTCTGGGCCAGGGTTGAGGGTGAATTGATTTTCGAGGAGTCGGCGATAATCTCGGATTTCTCAGTCGACTCATAGACCATCCGTTGGGACCTAATATCGGGTGAGATGCTGCCGGGTTTCAAAAGAGATTTATTGAGTTTAAAAACTGAATTAGGATTTTGTCAAATGAGTTAAGGAATTTGTCCCACTCGTCCTGTTTGTGGGTACTAAGAAGAAGCTTTATGAATTTAATTTTTGAGTTAAGAGCTTTCTTTGTTTGGGGGTCGCGATTGAGTTGCCACAGCCTGCGAATCCGATTTTTTTCCCTGATTTCATTGAGGATTTCGTCCGGAATGGAGTTACGGTCTTTTTTACGGGGAGGAGGAAATTTGCTAGTGTCTATAGCTGAATGGATGGAGTTAGTGAAATTTAAAATGGCAGTGTCTATTTCTTTAGCTGAGGACGCAGCAGGGTTTATGTCAGTGGTATCAGTCGTGAGAGTTAGGGCGAATTTATTCCAATTAGTGAAGTGTTTGGGAGAGGGGGGGGAGGATAGAGTTGCTGATTCGGAGAATTCTAGAAGAATGGGGTTGTGGTCAGAAGAGAGTTCGTTAAGGTTTGAAATATGTGGGATTAGAGAGGATCTGACTAGCGCTATATCCAGTACGTCAGGTCTGTACCTCGAGGCTGCTGGAAAGTGCGTCGGCGTATCGGGAGCGACAACTGAGTAGTCGTTGTCCAAAACGTGACCGTAGAGGACGTTGCCTGCAGAGTTTGACGAGCGGCTATTCCAGAGAGGGTGTTTAGCATTGAAGTCCCCGGCCGCTACGAACTCGTCGGCCGCATTTGATAGTAGATTTAAGTCGTTGGGGTCGAGAATTTCTGATGGAGGTTTATATATTGAAGAGATTAGCATGGTTTTGTTACCTATTTGGATAGTGATTGAAGTTGATTGAAGATTGGTATTGATATGAGTCGGTTGATGGACAATCTGGCGGTGGACCAGAATAGCAGTACCGCCATGAGCGGGGGAGCCTGGGGTACAAGTGAGGTCGTTTCTATAAGTGACGAAGTTGGGGATTTTTAAGGAGAGTGATGGCTTTAGATGAGTTTCGTTAAGAAGAATGATTGATATTTGATGATGGAGTATTAGGTGATGAAGTTCGTTAATTTTATTTTTAATGCCGTTCGAATTCCAGAATAGTATTTTTAAGGTCATTGTTGGGCCAAAATAGTTAAGAATGCATTTATAGTATTGGTAATTATGATTTTTGGATCGTTCGTGGAAGTTATGGCTACCAGAAGATCCATTAAAAGTTTTATTAAAGCGGCGTTTGTTGGGGGAGTACTTTTAGCTGCACCGGCGTAGTCCATCTTGGCGGTGGCAACTTGTGGAGGGGTGGGAATTATCAATGGGAAGCTTGGAGTGGAGTTAGATAGAACAGTAGTGGGAGGGGCGGTTAGTATAGTTGTGGGAGGAGCGGTTATTGTAGTTGTGGAAGGAGTGGTTTTGGGAGACTGGTTTGTGATGAGGGTGTAGTGTGGGCAACCACGATAGTTCGCGGTGTGGTCGCCTCCACAGTTGCAGCACTTTGGGGACTCTTCCAGGGTCTTTTTACAGTCCTTAGCAGAGTGGGTTCCGGAGCACTTGACACATCTGGGAGAGTGAATGCAATTTAAGGAACTGTGGCCAAAACGTTGGCAAGAAAAACATTGGGCCGGACCAGTTTGCTTATAAGCTTCTACTGTGATTTTTAAGAAAAAGATGGAATTGAGATTATGAATTTCACGTGAGTAAGAATCCGGATTAAGAATGATTAAGCACATTGGCATTGGTTTAGATGGTGGACCGAAACGTTTTACCGTGAGGACATTAAAATTTAGGGCAATTAGTTCGGATTTAATTTCTGATTCGGATATATCTGTCGGGACACCTCTTAAAACCACCTTGATCGAGCGTTCCTCAGGAAGTTTTGAAGAGGTAAATTCAGTTTTGTAAGAAATCAGGGCCTTTTGAATTTGGCGGAAAGAAGTAGGAGTTGTGGGTTTAATTATGATGTGGCCGTCGGAAGTAGCTCTGGCCAACACGGTGTCGGGGGTCAAGTTTGGCAACTGAAAGAGTTTGGGAGCAACTTGACGCCAAGCGGTGGCTTTGATGAAAATGGGGGGCACGGATGTTTTAGCATCAGAAGGGCTGATAGAATTGATTTGAGGGGTAGAATCCGGGTGAGTGAGACTAGATGGAATAATTACTTTGGTAGGAGTTGATGGATTGGAGCGCGATCGGGCTAGAATCGGAGGAGCTAAGGCTATGGGCGGTCTTGTGAAGTTGCGCAAGCGCAGCCATCTTGGCTATTTTTAAGTCTGAAGGTGAGGAATTCTCAGAAGAGGATTCGCCGCCTGACTTGGACGTTAGGGTGCGCTTCCGTGTTTTCTTGGTCATGGCGAACTAAATTGATTTGAGAAATGGTAAATATAGCTAGAAGAGAATAAGAAAAAAAAAAAAAAAAAAAAAAAAAAAAAAAAAAACCTTGGGGAAGAGAAATTTACAATTACTGTGGGAGGAACAGTGACAAACAACGAAATAGTACGTTCCACGGAATTGTGGGAGGGGGTGTAGTCAGAGGTTGCGGCAATACGGCTGAACAAAGTCCGCGACAACGTGGCTAGAGGGAATCTTACCAGTGTGCGTGTAAAGGAGGAGTAAAGAGAGAGAGAGAGAAAGAAAAAAAAAAAAAAAAAAAAAAAAAAAAAAAAAAAAAAAAAAAACTATAACTAACTATAAGCTATAAACTTTTGTGGAGCGGCGCGTTGCGAAGGACGAACTAACGAACGGACGTGTAGCGACGGAATGATGGATGTGAGATGTATACTAATTAGTTAACTGATTAAATTTTTAAATAAATCTACGCTTATTCTGCTAACCACGTTAACCTAACCACCGTCAATAAAATCCCACCCAAACATCTGTCATCGCCGGCATGGCCATTATCTAATACCACTGATGAGCCCATTACGCCCATCGTTATCTCCAAACGCACGAAAACCAATTCCATTTGTAATTCGACGTCAACTAATGATCCCGTTCCGGATACCGAATGGTTAATGTCCAATTACAAACTCACTAAAAAACAATAAATTCCAAATTCAATAGTTATATTGTGGAGTCAATAAGTGAAAAGATATAACATTACGATATTACGATATTAATAACAAACACACAGTTGTCCGTTTTTTTTTTTTAAATCTCTAACACTCCTGACTCATAATGTACGGTGTACTTTATTATTCATACTTCACGAATTATCTTTACAAGTTAAGAAATTCGTTTAACGCCAACAATGGTAGCAGTCGATTAGATAATTTTCCGATATAACCTATTTAGAAATAATTTTATTGCGTATCTTGTTCTTCAATAGTCAACGCTTGTCAACACTTGGTTTTCAAAACAACGCTGTTCGTATCAGTTTTGATCAAATTTCACGGGGATTCCATTAAGACATCATAAAACACGTATAGATTACGTTTCGTTTATATTTTTCAGTCTTTTGGAAAAATTCGGAGTTTACCAATCGATAATCAAGCCGTACTAAAATCGACGTGCATGCACGGAAATAACCGTTCGTACCTCGAAAAATATTACATTTCAATGTCGTATATATATATCGTCATATTCTTTTAAACGTCACTTATCCGAGAAACTTGGATTTAGAACCGTAACTTAATTTTTCACCGATTGAACACAAATTATATGAAGGTAGTCACTACCGTTTGCATAATTCGGTGACAGAGCGTTTACTAGTCGGTACGGTATTTCACATATATCACTGAACCTTTACTTTTTTTACGAGTGTAGTGTTCTAATAGTTAAACCATAAATTTTACGTTTTCATATTCGACATGACTCAAAACGAAGTCGCAACGGCATCGGCGCCCACGGCTCTGATAGTGGCCAAAGCACAGTCCAAGAAAAAGCAGCAGCCAGTCGCGTCTAAGGCAAAGAAGACAGTGTCAACCCATCCGACCACCGCAGTAATGGTAACGGCTGCCATTAAGGAATTGAATGAAAAGAAGGGATCTTCGTTGCCGGCTATCAAGAAGTATTTGGCCGCCAACTACAAAGTGGATTCGGCGAAATTAGCTCCGTTTATCCGTAAGTTCTTGAAGGTCGCTGTGATCAAAGGAGTATTGGTCCAGGTCAACGGCACTGGCGCTGTCGGTCATTTCAAACTGGCCACCGACGCGAAAAAACCGGTCGTCAACAAGGCAACAGCGGCTACCAAGAAGAAAAAGCCCGTCGCGAAAAAACCTGTCGCCGTAACACCCAAGAAAAGGAAGTTGTCTGCCAAGAAACCGAAGTCCGTCGAACCGGCTGCAAAAAAGATCAAGAAAGTTGTCGCTGGTTCTCTTAAGTCAAAACCCGCGGCACCGGCCAAAGGGAAAAAAGCTTCTTTACCCAAGACCAAACTTCCGACCAAAATTGTGAAAAAAACTCAATTAAAGAAAACTGTTTCGAAGAAGAAATAAATCGAATGTGTGCCCACCCCCACTACTACCTCCTTAATAACATTTATTGTCCACGTGTGTAATGTTTTAAAACGGTCCTTTTCAGGACCACCAAAATAAATTTTTTTAAACGTGTATCTATTATAACGCGCTATTCTCTTTATTTATTTTTCATTTTCGTAAACAGGTTCTACAAATAAACTCTATCGCTGCTTTGTTACTTTGAATTGGAAATTTTCCTCGTTTTTTTGGACCACATAACGTGTAATAATGTTACAATTGTCGAATTTAATAATTCTTAATCGACGGTGTCAGGTCAACTTTCAAATACAGAATTATGAACACATTATATGTATCACACGTGATATCAAAATAGTAGCATTGCGTACTCCGTACAACGTTGCGTAATCTGTCGAGAAATATTTCAATAATTATGTTTAGTAAAAGATCAATTTGTATTTTTATGATAAACCCAATGTTGACGGTATTTTCAGTATATCGTTATTCTGTATACCAGTATTTTGAAATTTTTGTGTCAAACGGTTTACCGTAAAAATAATTTTTTATGGTAAACTGTTCTCAACGGTATGACGAAAAAACGTATAGTCATTAAAGTAATCTTGTAATGTTTTGTGAAATATGTCTATGTATAAAATCGGTTTTCACTATCGGATTATTACGATTCATATACTTTGTTAAAGTTTTTTTTTTTTTTTTGGAATGAGGAGGAGGAAATTTTCCAGAAGACACCTCCGTAATGAAAAAGCCGGAAGTAGTGCCGGATTCATCATTAAGTGGTGCCTACCGGCTAAAAACTCCTCCCCAGGGGGCAACAATAAAAGTTATGCACCTAATGAAAAACGAAGAAAAAAGAGTGGGAAGAAAAGGAGAAAAGAGGTATGTGCGGAGTAAAAGGTGGCCATCACTAACTCATAGGGTTGAGCAGTGAGGCACTCGCGCGTAAGGCGAAGCTAGAGGGGTTAGCTACGAAGCTAATGTAAACTTGAGAAGAAAAAAAAAATATACCACAAAAAAAAAATAAAAAAATAAAATAAAATAAATAAATACAAATACAAATACAAACAAATAACAAACATACAAACACACAACCCACGACTCATAGACACACATACGTGTGTCTACAGTCGTCAAGTTGGCAGAACGGAATGGTGTTCACTAAGGAGCAGGGACGGCGTACCCAGTCGAACGACTTAGGGACAAAATTTGCGGATGCAGCGATTGAAGAGTTAGGGTGCAAAACGACCGATTTGCGAAGTCTAGTTGCGAAGATTGGAGCGGCTTACAGAGGAGGTAATATGCGGATTTCTTTGATGATCTGGGAGTTCCTGACGTACCATGGGATGTGGAGAACGGATCTCAGTAGTCTCATAAAGCAGCCCTGAACTGGCTTGAGACGGTTTTCACCGGCCGCTCCTTATACGGGGATGACGTAGGTGCAGATATTTCACACGATTGTTGAGAAGGCGCGAAGTTTTGTCGCGGGTAACACGTCTTTGTTATTGAAAAAAGGCTTGAGTTGGATGAAGGCTCCGTAGGTCTTGCCACGAGTAATCCTGATGTGCCTGCACCAGGAGAGCCTGCGGTCGAGAGTGACGCCGAGATATTTGGCGGAATAACTCCAATCGATGGGGTGGCCATCGATTACGATACCTTGATGGGGGGTGCGATTTCTTTTTGAAAAGAACACCGTGACCGTTTTGGTTTTGTTAATGGCAAGCCACCAACTGTTATCCAGTCATTAAAGTCTTGGAGATGGGTGCAGCGATCGATTTAAACGGTCGTGCGGGAGACGGCCACGTCATCAGCCTAGATGAACGTTTTGATGCCTTCGCGTTGAGGTATGTCGTGGCAGAAAATGTTAAAAAGGGCGGGGGAGAGTTTTGCACCCTGTAGGACCGATTAGAAGGAGCTGAAGGACCTCGCGTTCCACTTCGGCGTGGACCTCCTCTAACTCGATAAAGCTTCAGTTGGGAGAACATTGAGCCTGCAGGGAAGTCGCGAAGATCTCTGCTTTGTTGGGGTCTAGTAAGTATGAGTTGCTTCCTTGAATGAGGGGTGGGAGAGTAGGGCGCTTGTGTTGGAGCTTAAGCTCGAGGTGAACGGTGATGAGAGGTCAAACTCTGTCTCCCTTCGACATATGGTGAACTCAGCGAACTGCAGGGACCTCGGTGCGCAGCTCCTCGAGGATTTCCTTTCGGTGATGTCCTCGATGACACCACGAAAATTGACAACCAATTGCGGTCTTGGGAGAGTTGATGAGTGGAGTATTGCAACTCCTTCGCGTCGAGATACTTTGTGATGTGGCGGAAGCTTTCCACTGTTTCGGGTTAGACCATCAACCCGCTGGACGTATTTATGGCACGCCGGATCATACGTCGTGCGCTGCGAAGGCCATAAGGATTTAGGCCAATTGGTTGATTTGCCCAGCAAGATGGGCGGGTGGCATTTCTCCTTACTGGCAGGTGGAAATTTGCTAACGTCTATGGCTGAATGGATAGACCAGTTTGCTCATAAAGCTTCTACCGAGACTTTTAATGAAAAGATGGAATTGAGATTTTCTTTTTTTTTCACGTATCCTCCTCCTTAATGCGCATATATTTATTTAGTGGTCCTGAAAAGGACCGTTTTAAAATTGTATGGGTGAGGGTGTGACAGACAACAAACAGATGGAGTTGCGCGGTGCGTTCGTTTATTTCTTCTTCGGAACAGTTTTCTTTACGAGAGTTTTTTTAACGATCTTAGGTGCTTTGGCTTTAGTGGCAGGTGTTTTTTGGACCTTCGCTAAAGACTTTGCCGGTGCCGCGGGTTTTGTTGACTTAGGACCAGCAACAACTTTCTTTATCTTTTTTGCAGCTGGTTCGACGGACTTCGGTTTCTTGGCAGACAACTTCCTCTTCTTGGGTGTTACGGCGACAGGTTTTTTCGCGACGGGCTTCTTCTTCTTCTTGGTAGCTGCTGTTGCCTTGTTGACGACTGGTTTCTTCGCGTCGGTGGCCAATTTGAAATGACCAACAGCGCCAGTGCCGTTGACTTGGACCAATACTCCTTTGAGTACGGCGGCTTTCAAGAACTTACGAATGAACGGAGCTAATTTCGCAGAGTCCACTTTGTAATTGGCGGCCAAATACTTCTTGATGGCCGGCAACGAAGATCCCTTCTTTTCATTCAATTCTTTAATGGCGGCCGTTACCATAACAGCGGTGGTCGGATGGGTCGCCACTGTCTTTTTTGCCTTAGACGCGGCTGGCTGCTGCTTTTTCTTGGACGGTGACTTGGCCACTACCGGAGTTGTCGGCGCTGCTGCAGCTGCGACTTCGTTTTGAGTCATGTTGAATAAGAAAACGTAAATGTTGTGGTTTAACTATTAGAACATCAAACTCGTATAAACGAACGCAACAAAAATTCAGTTATATATGTGGATTACCGTACCGACTAGTAAACACTCTGTAACTGAGTTATGCAAACGGTAGTGACTACCTTCATATAATTTGTGTTCAGTCGATGAAAAATTAAGTTACGGTTCTAAATCCGAGTTTCCCGAATAAGTGACGTTTTAGAGAACCCGACGATATATATATACGACAGTGAAACGTAATATTTTTCGAAGTACGAACGGTTATTTCCGTGCATGCCCGTCGATTTTAGTACGGCTTGATTATCGATTGGTAAACTCCGAATTTTTCCAAAAGACTGAAAAATATAAATGAAACGTAATCTACACGTGTTTTAAGATGTGTTAAAGAAATCCCCGTGAAATTTGATCAAAACTGATACGAACAGCGTTGTTTTGAAAACCAAGGGTTGACAAGCGCTGACTATTGAAGAACAAGATATGCAATAAAATTATTTCTCAATAGCTTACATCGGGAAATTATCTAACCGACTGCTACCATTATTGGCGTTAAACGAATTTCTTAACTTGTAAAGATAATTCGTAAAGTATGAATAATAAAGTACATCGTATTATGAGTCAGGAGTTTTAGAGATTTTTTTTCGAACGGACAAGTGTGTGTTTGTTATTAATATCGTAATATCGTAATGTTATATCTTTTCACTTATTGACTCCACAATATAACTATTGAATTTGGAATTTATTGTTTTTTAGTGAGTTTGTAATTGGACATTAACCATTCGGTATCCGGAACGGGATCATTAGTTGACGTCGAATTACAAATGGAATTGGTTTTCGTGCGTTTGGAGATAACGATGGGCGTAATGGGCTCATCAGTGGTATTAGATAATGGCCATGCCGGCGATGACAGATGTTTGGGTGGGATTTTATTGACGGTGGTTAGGTTAACGTGGTTAGCAGAATAAGCGTAGATTTATTTAAAAATTTAATCAGTTAACTAATTAGTATATTAACAACAAATAGTCGTTGAATGTGTAGTTTATTTTCCTATACGTTATAGACAGTTGATAAGCTTCCCTTTAAAGTATTAGCAAAAATAAATAATAATTGTATTCAATGAACGTATTTTATCATCATCTTTTTCTTTTCCATCCAGTTAAAAAAACAGATTGGTTATGATAACAGATAGATTTGGTGGTCCTGAAAAGGTCCGTTTTAAAAGTTTAAAGAAAAAGTTAGTTCGGAAACAAATAATTAGGCTTTCTTTTCGGTTTTTTTGAGCAATAGGACTGCTTGAATGTTTCGCAACACGCCGCCTTGGGCAATGGTGACTCCGGACAACAATTTGTTTAACCCCTCGTCGTTCCTAATGTCCAATTGCAAATGTCTAGGAATGATACGAGACTTTTTGTTGTCACGGGTGGCGTTACCGGCCAATTCCAACACTTCGGCAGCCAAATATTCCATTTTTGGATTTTGTTGGTATAGGACTTTTGGAGTTGAGGATGGGGTAGAGCATACCTCGGACTCCAGTGGCTTTTTTGATGATGTCGCTTACTTGTAAGTGGAGGTGAAGCCCCCTCTCCAACCGGACCCCCAAGTATTTCGCGGATTGGGACCACGTTATGTTATGACCGTCGAAATTGATTTGTTGGGTAGAAGAAGTGTTTGACTGGATGAAGGATATTGCGACGGTTTTTGCAACGTTAATCTGGAGACGTCATTTTTTAAACCAGTGACACACGATATTCGCTTGACTTTGGAGATGGGTGATGCGCGGACGTTGGTTTTTGTTTGCAGAAAAAATTAGAGTGTCGGCCTGGGGTTTGAAAAGCTGGAGCCGTTTGGGACATGACAAACTCGATTGCTCAGGAATGAGTCGATTATCTTTGAAAGCTGGACTGGGGTGCCTAATGAGTGGAGTTTGTGGAGGAGGCCATCGTGCCAGTGGGGCTATTCTGAACTCGTACGAAAAAGATCCATATACGAACGGTTCACACGGTTGTTTTCCGTATACGAACAAATATGGTATTCTGAAACAATTCTTATCCGTATTCCCAAATTATCCGTATGTGAATAATATTCTAACAGTGTACAGCGGCAACATCGCAAAAATAATAATTTTTCATGGAAGAGAAAACTTTTTTATACGAGCAACTGCGCATTTTTTCCAATTTCTGTTACATCGTTATTTTCTTCATCCATGCCATTTTTCTTTTTTGAATTTAAAATTTATAATAGATTTTCTCGTTAATTTTTTTAAGAAATGTTTAACGTAGCAAAAAGAAAAAAAAGCAAGTCGGTCACTGACAACCAAAAGTCAGCTATGGTTGACTTTTTACAAAATCACCCGGAATCGCAAAAAGGTTAGGTTAGACATACCGCCAGTTATACTCAAGTCATTGCCACACAGCAATGGCAAGAGTTAACTGGCATCCTAAATACAATTCCGGGTCCCATAAAAGACTGGAAAGCTTGGCGTAGGGTAAGCATAAACAAATATATTTCATAAAATATACAATGATAAGTTTAAAAATACAAATTTGTAATATAAAAATTCACAATGAAACTACGTATAAAATATAAATTATTTCATAGTCATTTTTTTTTTTTTTACAAGAGATTAAAGTGTATTTAATTTAGACATGGCAAGATCTGAAAGCCGACGCTAAACGAAAAAAAAAACACAAAGTAATAAAAACTTAAGAGGTACTGGAGGAGGGCCATCAAGTATTGAGCCACGTAATGACCTTACTGAAAGTATGGTTGGCATGATAGGCGAGGTGCCTATTTCTAGAGATCCATTTATTTTAGAATCCAGAGCATGGTTTTTATTATGATGTGCCAAAAATGTAATGTATTATATTAACATTAAAATTTGTTACATTTAATATAATTATTTGATATTGTGTAACAGAAATGATGCTACAATAAAAATATTGAATGATTCAGCATGTCCTTCAGCCAATGAGTATAATGCTTATCTTTTTACTTAGAATAGATTAAAATTGTTTTTCTTCTGCGGATTAATATATGGTTCAGAACCCAGTACAAGCAATAAATCGAAAGAACAGTCGCCAAAAAATGTTTTGTGTAAATCGTAAGTAATAATGTATAACAATATACAATAAGAACGCTTTTAAATAAGTAAAATGAATAAATATGATTTTATACAATCCCTTACTTTATAAAAATAGAACTACAGACTCAATTCAAAATGAAAAACGCAAATTGAACTGTATCCCACTCTCAGAGAAAAAGTAATTACATACTATCAACTAAATAATAAATATATATAAAATATTAACAAAAAATTAACTACTATAACATTCACTATATCTTAAATATTTTAGTAACTATGAAATGAGAATAAATTACACAGTTATAAATTTCAGTGTACACAAACAAGAAACCAAAAAGCAACGTTTAGAAGAAACAGTAACTGCGGTAAAGATATTAGGTGAAGCAAGCAATGAGCGAAATGAGATGCTTAAAAGTTATTATAAAGATAAACTTGACTGTCTTCGTGAACTGGTGAAACTCAAAGAGAAGTCAACAGTTGCTAAAGAAAGGATGTGTGTGGCACAAGAAAAAATCGCCAATGCCCTTATTAATTTGTCAGGAATGTAAAAATAATCTTCCTTTTCTTTTTTTGTTTTATTATGTAATTTCTATATTTTCTTTGTTTCATTGTTGCCATTAAATCTATAATATACATAAATATAAATACAAATATATATAACATATTACATTAAAATTTATTAAATTATTTATATTAAAAATTATTAATTTATATTAAAATTATTATAATTATGACTTATAAAATGCTACTAATATATATATATATATATATATATCTTTAAAGAATATGATGAAATGAAAATTTGTTTTTCTAATTTATTTTAAGCGATTAATTGTATCTACCAATACAAAATATGAACGTAAACATATTTACTTCACTCAGTAAGCAATAAATTTACAATATTTTGGCGGAAATGTTGACCAGCAATAAGTTCTTGGCTTTGTCTATTATGAACATATTCGTTCTGATTTAGGTCATACAGACCTAAATCTAAATGGCCATTGACATCATCTGTTTCATTTATCAATTGAACACTTTCTTCAATACACAAATTATGTAACACAACACAAGCGTTTATTATTTTTGAAGCCTTGCTTGGTAAATAATGCAGTGTTCGGTCTTTGAGAAGACAGCTAAAACAATATTATAACCATAATTTTAAATGTGTAATAATTTATATGGAGTATGTGTAAGTTACCGAAAACGCATTTTTAAAACTCCATTGCAACGTTCAATACAAGACGTGGCACGATAAAACACCTCATTGAACCTGTGCTCAGGTGAATTCATACCAACATTTAAATAAGCTGTTAATAACCATGGTCGCAATGCATATTGATATGTTAATATCATTATTTGGTGGAAGTCTGTTATAATTGTTGAATTTTCTAATAAAACTCCATAAAAAGCAAAATAATAAAATATTTCCGTATACGGAAACCGCTTTTCATACGCGAAAAACCATCCAAAGTATTCGTGTGAGAATGTTTCACACGACATAACTGAATCCGTATACAGAAATGTTTTCAGAATACGGTATTATGATATTATAGGAAAAACCATGTGAAAAAGGCAATTTCCGTATACGGATCTTTTTCGTACGAGTTTCAGAATAGCCCCTCCAGATCCGGTCAAAGGCCTTTTCTACGTCGATGAATATGGCCACGGTTTTCATTTTATTGTAGGCATTTACGCAGACAGTTGGTCGATCAGTTTTTGGCGGATTATTTGGGTGCTAGTGTTGACTTTTGGAATGTTCGGATATAGGTTAGGGGAAAATTGTTGTTGGAAATTATCTGCGAAGAGTTCTGCTTTCTCGGAAGCTGAGACACTAGGCTATTTGGGCCGAATAAGGGGCGGACTGTTGGAGGATTTTTTAAGTAAGTTTCTATTTAGTTTGAAATGATCGTCTGTGTCCATGGTGGTCAAGAGAACAACAACTCGTCCACTTGTTCTGTTTATAATTGGTGGCCCTGAAAAGGGCCGTTTTAAGTAAAAGTAAGTCACAATCAATGATAATAAATACACAGACAACATTCAAGCACGTTCTCCACGAATACGGCGGGCCAGTTGGATGTCTTTCGGCATAATCGTGACTCGCTTGGCGTGGATGGCACACAAGTTAGTGTCTTCAAACAGACCGACCAAGTACGCTTCGCTGGCTTCTTGCAAAGCCATGACGGCGGAACTTTGGAAACGTAAATCGGTCTTGAAATCCTGTGCGATCTCCCGGACCAAACGTTGAAACGGCAATTTGCGGATCAACAATTCCGTACTCTTTTGATACCGACGGATCTCACGGAGAGCGACCGTTCCCGGACGATAACGATGCGGTTTCTTCACACCTCCGGTAGCCGGAGCGCTCTTACGTGCGGCTTTGGTGGCCAACTGCTTCCTGGGCGCCTTTCCTCCGGTAGATTTTCGGGCGGTTTGCTTGGTGCGAGCCATTGTGCTACTTGGTTGATTACGGTTAATCGATAACACGACGAATAATAACAAATGACTGATGTCCGGGCAGAAGTGGACCTTAGTTATATTCGGAAGTTGCAACGGTATGCGACGTTCTGATTCGCCGACATGTTATTGACATAAGTAGGTGGGGGCAATTGGCGGTGGAACGTTTCGATTGGACGAAAACGTTGTACAAAACGCTTAAATAAAACGTGCAAAAAAAAAATTTATCAAACACTGTTCAGCGCTATCATTCGTTCAACGTACTCAACAAGAAGCAGTCGAAATGACAGGACGCGGTAAAGGAGGAAAAGGTTTGGGCAAAGGAGGCGCGAAACGTCATCGCAAAGTGCTCCGTGATAACATCCAAGGAATCACCAAGCCGGCCATTCGTCGGTTGGCCCGTCGTGGTGGAGTGAAACGTATTTCCGGTCTGATCTACGAAGAGACCCGCGGTGTGTTGAAGGTGTTCTTGGAGAACGTTATCCGTGACGCCGTCACGTACACCGAACACGCCAAGAGGAAGACCGTCACCGCTATGGATGTTGTCTACGCGTTGAAACGGCAGGGACGTACCCTGTACGGTTTCGGAGGTTAAATCCTTTTTTTACATAACCTAAAAACAAAGTTAACTGCATTTTCACGTAAAACGGCCCTTTTCAGGGCCACCAAAGTTTTCTCTTTACCCTGATTTTTTTTTGTGTGATGTGTGTGTTCGTGAAATACCCCCGCGCCCCTTACGGTACGTTTTTGTATAACTTGCAATAATCATCGTCCCGCGTTATTTATTATTTATAAGCATTATTGTTATTCAACATCGTGTTTAAAAGTATTTATTAAGATAATAAATAGAATTCCTGTTATATATAATAATAATTAATTATGTTACGTACAACTGTTAAACTATTATTTTATCAAACAAATTCCTGTTATATATAATAATAATTAATTAATGTTACGTACAACTGTTAAACTATTATTTTATCAAACAAGTTCCTACGATTAAAACGCATTTGAATGATCACGCTACACAAATGTAGAAAACCAAAAACAATATAACAATTTATAATATGGTATAATAACGAATTCTGCATCCCTAATAAAACAATATCAAGTCAGATTACGGTCTATTTCCTATACGACGTTTGAGAATCGTTTTAGAAATCAAGTACTGCTGCGCCCGGCGAGACAACAGAGCAGACATAACGCCGATCCCATTTCTCAGTGTTACATAAAACAATCTCTCGTGTCGTACACCTGAGGGACCTGTACGTTTTATTGACGTGGGATAAATTACTAATAACAGAAACGTTTGGTATATTGGCGGTAAATGTCTACACGTTGTTAACAACAATCATTCGTATTCAATATTAATACATTTAAAAAATTCAAAATAACATCACGTGGTCCGAAATGATACGTCGATACATAAATTGTATTACGACATGCGGTAGATAAATTATAAACAAAATAGATGATTAATACGATATTTTCTATTTAGTATTGTGATTTATTGAAAATCATCATTTGAAATTCGATCGAATAACGTGATTTGATCACCCCATACCTCTGCGACTACGCATACGCCTCCGAAGCACCAGTTGTTTACAACTTCTTGTTTCTCAAGCGCTTAACTGTTTTTTCACCATCACAACAATTTAATCTTGCACACGACTACGAGGCAAGTGCGCCCAACACCAGGGCCACGCGGCCGAGTCGTTTTCTCTTTCGGATACGTTGTCCGCCGTGATTTACAAACTACCACTGTAGCTCTGCGTTACGCCCGCCGTTAGACACCGCGTCGTACCGCCCTCGCGGGCGCGCGTGCGTTCGTTATACGTGTCTTCTGCGCCGGCAGCAAACTTGTTAGCTCGTTCGTTCGTTTGTTCGTTCATCTGTTCGTTCGTTCGTTCGTCTGTCCGCCGTGTGTGTGTTCGCAAATTCACCGCATTACAAACGTTTCTACGTGTATTGAACTGTGTGTTTTTTTTTTTTTTTTTTTTTCTCCTTGGTTTAATACCAATTTAACGATATGGATCCCCAGGGAGTGGCCCCACGTCCCGATTTTTCCCATGAACAGTTGTGGGAAATTATATTTCAGCTAAGAGCCAAGGTAGAGCTCTTAGAAACCAAGGTGGCTAGCTCAGCCCAGGTCATCGACAACAACACCGCCCCACCTGTTAACTCCGCGAAACCGTCCGGTCGCCGTAACAAAAAGAGGCGCAAAACCTCTTCCACCACCACCACCGCACCTTCTGATACCGACAGCCGGATGGAAGATGACGAACCAACCGCATCTCCCCCCCAATTTTCAACCGAATTCCGATCGCAGTCTCCGAACATATTCAGCGACTCCTCCGCTGAATCTGACAGCGATGACTCGATGGCCTCCACTAAAAAGGAGAAATCCCCCCCACCTATCTTATTAGGCAAAGCCACCAACTGGCCCAAAATCCGCAAGGCTCTCGCCTCCCACGACGTCCCAATCCGCCGTGCCGTAAACACCTCCAACGGTGTAAGGGTCTAACCCCCAATCGGTAGAAAGTTTCCGGCTTATTACAAAGCACCTCGACGCGAAGGAGTTGCAATACTCCACTCACCAACTCTCCCAAGACCGCGAACTGGTGGTCGTTTTCCGTGGTGTCAACGAGGACATCACCGAAAAGGAAATCCTCGAGGAGCTGCGTACGAAGGTCCCTGCAGTTCGCCGTGTTCACCGCATGTCAAAGGGTGACAGGGTTTGGCCCCTTATCACTGTTCACCTCGACGCTTCCTCTCTAGAGGCCAAAGCGATATTCGACATCAGCTCGATCGGCGGCTTGAGCGTCAAAGTCGAGGCCAAGCGGAAGTCTACCGAAATTCCGCAATGCCTTCGCTGCCTCAAATTTTTCCACACGGCGAACTACTGCCGTGCCACCTTCACTTGCGCCTTCTGCGGCAAAAATCACGCCACCGCTGCCTGTCCGACCAAGGACAAAAAAGACTGCCTCCCGTTCTGCGCCAATTGTAAAGGGCAACATCGCGCCACCTACCGAGGGTGCACTAAAGCACCAAAAAAGAAAACTGCCCCGACAACCCAAGATAAAGCTGCTCCAACAGCACAAACCAAAACGGTTCCGGCTCCCAGACCTCAACCTCCCAAAAATACTCAAAAGAGTACTACCCGCCCAAACGTCTCTTACGCGAGAGCAACTACTCCCAGAACCACCACTGTACCACCACCCCCCTGTCCACAAATCACACCCCCCCTCATTGCTAACCTCCCGGACAACTCCCTTCAGGCCGCCATCCTAGCCGCAGTCTCGCAATTCGCGCAGACCCTCACGGCGGTCATAATCCAACACCGCAATGTATAACAATCCGACCAATAACCTCTTAATTTTAAACTGGAACGCGAACGGCGTTCTGAACAAACTGACAGAACTTCAACAACTACTAGACGACAAGAAAATTGACGTAGCATGTATTACCGAAACTCGACTAAACTCCAACAAACGTATTTACCTACAGAACTATGTAACTTACCGACGAGACCGTCCCGACTCCATCGGCGGCGGAGTGGCTGTTTTTGTTCGTAGGGGTCTGCGCCATCGCGCCGTCTCCACGGACAACATCGGCTGTGAAGCTGTAGGTGTCGAGATTTACACCACCCCCTCACCTATTCGAATAATTTCTTTCTACTCCCCCCCAACCAGAAACAGAAAATTTTCCTGCATCATTCCTCTTTTCGCCTCCAACGTCCCCACCATCGTAGCCGGCGATCTAAACGCCAAACACACCTCATGGGGTTGTAAGCACAACAACCCAGCAGGATTGTCGCTTTTAAAGACCCTCCTCCGGCACAATCTCGATATCGAAGCCCCCCCGGCTCCCACGCACTTTCCCGGTTGCGTCACCAGCGATCCGGACATTCTCGACGTTTTCATCACAAAAAACGTCACCTTACCGAAAGGCCCCTGGACTCTAGAACTTCTTTCTTCAGACCACAATCCTGTTCTTCTCGAAGTTCCCGGTTTACCTCCCACCACACCTCTAACCGTAGACCGAATCGATTGGCTGCTTCTTCAATACAATCTCTCGATCTCTCCTTTCAAATGCAGCCCGATCAAAACCCAGTCCAACCTCGACAACGCGGTAGAAGCACTGACAACTGACCTGAACAACGCCATTAAAAACGCTACGATCACAACTCCTGCACCACGACATAAACACAAACTTCCCCCACGACCTAAAACAACTCGTCGACAACAAAAAACCGTCTACGCAGGCTCTGGCAAAGACATAGGTCACCCGACATAAAAACCCGACTTAACGCCATCCAAAGAATCGTTACTTCTCGAGTCTCCGAATTCCGTGACAAACAGTTCAACAAATTTATCGCCGAAGCCGAATCTCATCCCAACAGCGTTTGGAATGTAGTAGGAAAGCTTCGACACAAACGTCCTTCTCTCCCACCCCTCATTCAAGGAAACAACTCGTACTCACTAGACTCCGACAAAGCAGAGATCTTCGCGACTTCCCTGCAAGCCCAATGCTCACCCAACCGAAGCCTCATCGAGTTAGAGGAGGTCCACGCCGAAGTGGAACGCGAGGTCCATCAGCTTCCCCTAACCGACTCCGAATTCTCTCCTACATCTCCGAAAGAAATCTCTTCTATTATTCGCACCCTAAAAAACCGCAAAGCCCCGGGCAAAGACGGTATACGAAACAGCGTGCTAAAAACACTTCCAGGGAAACATCTCGTGGCCATCAGCAACATCGCAAACGCCGTCATGCGCTTCAATCATTTTCCCGCCGCCTGGAAGGAGGCCACTGTTATCTGTCTTCCCAAACAAGGCAAACCGCTCAGCTCCCCCTCCAGTTACAGACCTATCAGCTTGCTGTCTTCCATCAGCAAAGTCGTGGAAAGCGTGCTGCTCACTCGAGTGAACCAGCACGTTAATGCCAACAACATTCTCCCCGACGTTCAGTACGGTTTCAGACCCAAACATTCCACAGTACATCAACTTCTCAGGGTCACTGAACACTTAGCCGACAGTCTAAACAGGAGGCACCACACCGCGATGGTCCTCCTCGACGTTCAACAGGCGTTCGACAGGGTGTGGCATGACGGTCTGCTATATAAAATGTCCCACCTCAACTTTCCCCCCTACTTGATAGGCGCGGTGAGGTCCTTCCTCTCCGGACGATCCATCAGGGTCAAAATTGGTGACTCCCTCTCAGATCCCCGTCCCATCACGGCTGGGGTCCCACAGGGTGCAAAACTCTCCCCCGCCCTGTTTAACATTTTCTGCCACGACATTCCTCAACGCGAAGGCATCAACACGTTCATCTACGCCGACGACGTGGCCGTCTCCCGCACGACCGCTCAAATCGATCGCTGCACCCATCTCCTGAACACCCATCTCCAAGATCTTAATGACTGGTATAACAGTTGGCGGCTTGCCATTAACAAGACCAAAACGGTTGCGGTGTTCTTTTCAAAAAGAAACCGCACCCCCCATCAAGGTATCGTAATCGATGGCCACCCCATCGATTGGAGCTATTCCGCCAAATATCTCGGCGTCACTCTCGACCGCAGGCTCTCCTGGTGCAGGCACATCAGGATTACACGCGGTAAGGCCTACGGAGCCTTCATCCAACTTAAGCCTTTTTTCAATAGCAAAGACGTGTTACCCGCGACAAAACTTCGCGCCTTCTCAGCAATCGTGAGAAGTATCTGCACCTACGCCATCCCCGTATGGGGAGCGGCCGGTGAAAACCGTCTCAAGCCAGTTCAGGGCTGTTTTATGAGACTACTGAGATCCGTTCTCCACATCCCATGGTACGTTAGGAACTCCCAGATCATCAAGGAAATCCGCATATTACCTCCTCTGCAAGCCGCTCCAATCTTCGCAACTAGACTTCGCAAATCGGTCGTTTTGCACCCTAACTCTTCAATCGCGGCATCCGCAAATTTCGTCCCTAAGTCGTACGACTGGGTACGCCGTCCCTGCTCCTTAGTGGAACACCATTCAGTTCTGCCAACTTGACGAATGTAGACACACGCATGTGTGTCTATGAATCGTAAGTTGTTGTTGTTTTTTTTTTTTTTTTTTTGTGTATTTTTGTTAATTGTATTTTTTTTTTTTTTTTTTTTTTTTTTTTTTTTTTTTTTTTTTTTTATTTTTTTTTTTTTTTTTTTTTTTTTTTTTTTTTTTTTTTTTTCTTTTTCTCTTATGTTTACATTAGCTTCATAGTTAACCCTCCCAGCTTCGCCTTATGCGCGAGTGCCTCACTGCTCAACCCTATGAGTTAGTGATGGCCACCATTTACTTCGCATATACCTCTTTTCTCCTTTTCTTCCCACTCTTCTTTCTTCGTTTTTCATTAGGTGTACAACATTTATTGTTAACCCCTGGGGAGGAGTTTTTAGCCGGTAGGCACCACTTCATGGTGAATCCGGCACTACCTCCGGCTTTTTTTCATTACGGAGGTGTCTTATGAAGATTTCCTCCTCCCCGTTCCAAAAAAAAAAAAAAAAAAAAAAAAAAAAATTATCAAACACTGTTCAGCGCTATCATTCGTTCAACGTACTCAACAAGAAGCAGTCGAAATGACAGGACGCGGTAAAGGAGGAAAAGGTTTGGGCAAAGGAGGCGCGAAACGTCATCGCAAAGTGCTCCGTGATAACATCCAAGGAATCACCAAGCCGGCCATTCGTCGGTTGGCCCGTCGTGGTGGAGTGAAACGTATTTCCGGTCTGATCTACGAAGAGACCCGCGGTGTGTTGAAGGTGTTCTTGGAGAACGTTATCCGTGACGCCGTCACGTACACCGAACACGCCAAGAGGAAGACCGTCACCGCTATGGATGTTGTCTACGCGTTGAAACGGCAGGGACGTACCCTGTACGGTTTCGGAGGTTAAATCCTTTTTTTACATAACCTAAAAACAAAGTTAACTGCATTTTCACGTAAAACGGCCCTTTTCAGGGCCACCAAAGTTTTCTCTTTACCCTGATTTTTTTTTGTGTGATGTGTGTGTTCGTGAAATACCCCCGCGCCCCTTACGGTACGTTTTTGTATAACTTGCAATAATCATCGTCCCGCGTTATTTATTATTTATAAGCATTATTGTTATTCAACATCGTGTTTAAAAGTATTTATTAAGATAATAAATAGAATTCCTGTTATATATAATAATAATTAATTATGTTACGTACAACTGTTAAACTATTATTTTATCAAACAAATTCCTGTTATATATAATAATAATTAATTAATGTTACGTACAACTGTTAAACTATTATTTTATCAAACAAGTTCCTACGATTAAAACGCATTTGAATGATCACGCTACACAAATGTAGAAAACCAAAAACAATATAACAATTTATAATATGGTATAATAACGAATTCTGCATCCCTAATAAAACAATATCAAGTCAGATTACGGTCTATTTCCTATACGACGTTTGAGAATCGTTTTAGAAATCAAGTACTGCTGCGCCCGGCGAGACAACAGAGCAGACATAACGCCGATCCCATTTCTCAGTGTTACATAAAACAATCTCTCGTGTCGTACACCTGAGGGACCTGTACGTTTTATTGACGTGGGATAAATTACTAATAACAGAAACGTTTGGTATATTGGCGGTAAATGTCTACACGTTGTTAACAACAATCATTCGTATTCAATATTAATACATTTAAAAAATTCAAAATAACATCACGTGGTCCGAAATGATACGTCGATACATAAATTGTATTACGACATGCGGTAGATAAATTATAAACAAAATAGATGATTAATACGATATTTTCTATTTAGTATTGTGATTTATTGAAAATCATCATTTGAAATTCGATCGATAAACTCACTTTAGAGTACAATGACTTATAATAAATAAGTTTAGTATAATAACAATCTATAACGTATGAATAAAGTAGTTTGTTGTTTCGGCGGTTATTTCTATTATTATATATAATAAATGCGCATAGTGTTTCGAAGCTTATTTTATTTTATATAATAAATACACAAAGTGGACTGTATTCGCGGTTTTAATTTGTATATAAAGTCGACACTTATATCCGTTCTTGAGTCGCGCTGCCGACGGACTGACTCTCTTCCCGCCAGGCAGATAATGACAATCGGGAAAACACAATTGCCTAAAATGTACGCGATATCTAACATAGTTTATGTTGAACAAAAGGTTTGTCATTTGCCATCTCGCGGAACGGAAATGGATAGTAAGTAAGTTACCAAACGAAATTTGGACATATATTTTTAGAACACAGACTCCTCTCTTTATGTGTAACAAAGATTCCTCGGCATTATTATTTATTAATTTATTGTACCTACGCATTACGTATGCAGCAACTACGCGGACAACCACCTACTATAAACAACCGTGTTATATGGGAGAGAAATTGGTGGCCCTGAAAAGGGCCGTTTTAATAATGGAACCAAAAAAAAACGACGAGACAATTATTAATTTATTTAGAACTGGTGTACTTGGTCACGGCTTTTGTTCCTTCGCTGACTGCGTGCTTGGCCAATTCGCCGGGCAACAAGAGACGCACGGCCGTTTGAATTTCCCGACTGGTGATGGTCGAACGCTTGTTATAGTGAGCGAGGCGACTGGATTCGGCAGCTATACGCTCGAACAAGTCGTTGACGAAACTGTTCATGATACTCATGGCCTTTGAAGAGACGCCGGTATCTGGATGCACCTGTTTCAAAACCTTGTAAATGTAAATGGCGTATGATTCCTTCCTCTTGGGCTTGCGCTTCTTGTCGGACTTGGCAATGTTTTTCTGCGCTTTGCCCGACTTCTTCATCCCCTTTCCGGCCGATTTACCTCCTGGAGCCATATCAACGGTTGTGTCAACTTGCTTATCGTAGGACTATGAAACGTGTGATGGTCAATTTTTTTTTTCGTCATATTTATTTGGAAAGCCGATGTCTTTTCGTCACTCGTGGTATTGTACAAGTTATAGTTATGACGTTATAAATAATTTTGGTTTGCTATTAAATTGTATAGTAAACAATACGGTTCTTACGTGTCTAATATATTTTTTTTTCCTCTAAAACCATATTATATTGCGAAATTCCTACAGTCAAAATGAGACTTATGGTCGTCATAATGTAACCAAAGCCAACGTTAACCGTCAAATTGCCTTCATATCCGTCCAATGAGAAGCACCGTTCATTATATGAATTTTGGTATAAAATAAACCGTTTAGTCGCTGAAACGTCATTGGAACACAGTTTGTCGTTGAGTTCACACTAACAGTTTATCCTTCATCATGAGCGGACGAGGCAAAGGAGGCAAGAAAGGAGGCAAATCCAAGACCAGATCGTCTCGTGCCGGACTTCAATTCCCGGTCGGTCGTATCCATCGTTTGTTGAGAAAGGGTAACTACGCCGAACGTGTCGGAGCCGGTGCCCCCGTGTACTTGGCCGCGGTCATGGAATATCTGGCAGCCGAAGTGTTGGAATTGGCCGGTAACGCCGCTCGTGACAACAAGAAGTCTCGTATCATTCCTAGACATCTGCAATTGGCCATCAGGAACGACGAGGAGTTAAACAAATTGTTATCCGGAGTCACCATTGCCCAAGGCGGCGTGTTGCCCAACATTCAAGCCGTCCTATTGCCCAAAAAAACCGAAAAGAAAGCCTAATTATTTGTTTCCGAGACTTTAAACTTTTAAAACGGCCCTTTTCAGGGCCACCAAAAATACACATAATTGTCTACAACAATTTATTCTTTTTTTTTTTTTTTTTTTTTATTGCATTGCAAATGAGGTGGTCTACGCCTTTCTAGTTCAACCAGACCAGACGTTTGTCTACACTGAAAAGAGTCTAAACGGAATTTTCAGAACGGATAGAATCAAAAGAAATTCAGTTTTGTTATTTTATAAATGTGTTAATAAGTTTATGTCAATAAGGTTAGATTAAGGGAAAATTAGATGTGAAGAAGACAAGCTCAAGAGTATGGCCTGGGCTTAATTTTGTTGGAAGTTGTGATGGAAGGCGCGATGGTCCGGCCGAGCTGGGAAAGGTGGTTGTGTCCTGATTGGCTATTACGAAAGAACATTGCTTTTGATTCATTTTGGATTTTGTTTTTCATTTTAATACAATCAAATTGTCTAAGTAATATGTTATTGTTCAGGAGCGAGTGGAGGCCTGAGATTACTCAGCCCTATCGTTTGAACTGCCTCCACTCTGCGCCAGACTGATTTACTAACGTAGGGAGCTCAAGCGGCACCCGCGTATGTTAAAATTGGGACAACATAAATTTTATGAAGACTGATTCGGATTTGCATCGGGACTGGGCTTTTTCTATTTAAAATCGGATATAACATACCACGGACGCGAATGGCTTTCTTAATTATTTCGTTGCCGTGGGTTGAAAAACTGAGTGTGAACGCCTAAATATTTAACATTGTAGGACCATGGGATTTGAACACCACGGATGGTTAATGGGTCAATTTTGGAGGTTTGTTTGCCGCTGAAAAGTAATAAGGTTGTGTCCATGGCGTTAATGTTGAGACGCCATTTACTAAACCATTCCATGGCCAAGTCAATTTGTTTTTGAAGTTGGTGTCGAGCAAAGTTGACGCAGTGGTTGGACGTGAAAAACATAGTGTCGTCAGCGAAAAGTGAGACCTTTGCTAGATTGGTGGTTGGGATATCGTTCATGAAGATATTGAAAAAGATTGGCGAGAGACATGAACCCTGGGGGACACCAGCAGATATGGGTCTAAAAGTCGAGAGTTTGTTTTCGAAAAATGAGGCGAAAGTGCGATCGGCTAAGAAGGATTCTGTGATTTTAATTAATTCAGTAGGGATATTTAGGAGCATCATTTTGTGAAGAAGTCCGTCGTGCCATACGCAGTCGAACGCCTTTTCGACGTCAAAGAAAACAGCCGCGGTGTGTTTGCCGAATTGGTCAACGAGGTTTGTAAGCTGAGAAGTAGAGGAATGGCCTTGTCAAAAAGCGAATTGTTCGTTTATAAGTTTGCTACTGAAGTTTGGAGTTTTGAAAAATTTTTAGGACGCTATATTTAACCGTTTTGCACAACGTGTTCGGCCAATCGAAACGTTCCACCGCCATTTGACCCCCACCTACTTATGTCATAACATGTCGGCGAATCAGAACGTCGCATACCGTTCCAACTCCCAAATATAACTGAGGTCCAATGCAATGTTCCGCCTGTAAGGGTCTACCCCCAATCGGTAGAAAGCTTCCGTCGTATTACCAAACATCTCGATGAGAAATAACTGGAATACTCCACCAACCAGTTGCACCAAGACCGTGAGCTTGTTGTAGTCTTTCGCGGCGTTAACAAGGATCTCACCGAGAAAGAGATCCTCGTCGAACTCCAAACAAAGGTTCCCTCCGTTCGTCATGTTCACCGCATGTCGAAGGGTGACAGGGTTTGGCCCCTTATTACTGTTCACCTCGACGCTTCCTCTCTAGAGGCCAAAGCGATATTTGACATCAGCTCGATCGGCTGCTTGAGCGTCAAAGTCGAGGCAAAGTGGAAGTCGACCGAAATTCCGCAATGCCATCGCTGCCTCAAATTTTCCACACGGCGAACTACTGCCGTGCCACCTTTACTTGCGTCTTCTGCGGCAAAAATCACGCCACCGCCGCCTGTCCATCCAAGGACAAAAAAGACTGCCTCCCTTTCTGCGCCAATTGTAAAGAGCAACATCGCGCCACCTACCGAGGGTGCACCAAGGCACCCAAAAAGAAACCTGCCCCAGTCACCCAGATTAAAGCTGCTCCAACAGCACAAGCCAAAACGAAGGACTGTAAAAAGACCCTGGAAGAAGTCCCCAAAGTGCTGCAACTTTGGAAGCGACCACACCGCGAACTATCGGGGTTGCCCCCACTACACCCTAATCACAAACCAGTCTCCCAAAACCACTCCTCCCACAACTATACTAACCGCCCCTCCCACTACTGTTCTATCTAACTCCACTCCAAACTTCCCATTGATAATTCCCACCCCTCCACAAGTTGCCACCGCCAAGATGGATTACGCCGGTGCAGCTAAAAGTACTCCCCCAACAAACGCCGCTTTAATAAAACTCCTGATGGATCTTCTGGTAGCCATAACTTCCACGAACGATCCAAAAATCATAATTACCAATACTATAAATGCATTCTTAACTATTTTGGCCCAACAATGACCTTAAAAATACTATTCTGGAATTCGAACGGCATTAAAAATAAAATTAACGAACTTCATCACCTAATACTCCATCATCAAATATCAATCATTCTTCTTAACGAAACTCATCTAAAGCCATCACTCTCCTTAAAAATCCCCAACTTCGTCACTTATAGAAACGACCTCACTTGTACCCCAGGCTCCCCCGCTCATGGCGGTACTGCTATTCTGGTCCACCGCCAGATTGTCCATCAACCGACTCATATCAATACCAATCTTCAAATTACTATCCAAATAGGTAACAAAACCATGCTAATCTCCTCAATATATAAACCTCCATCAGAAATTCTCGACCCCAACGACTTAAATCTACTATCAAATGCGGCCGGGGACTTCAATGCTAAACACCCTCTCTGGAATAGTCGCTCGTCAAACTCTGCAGGCAACGTCCTCTACAGTCACGTTTTGGACAACGACTACTCAGTTGTCGCTCCCGATACGCCGACGCACTTTCCGGCGGCCTCGAGGTTCAGAACTGACGTACTGGATATAGCGCTAGTCAGATCCTCTCTAATCCCACATATTTCAAACCTTAACGAACTCTCTTCTGACCACAACCCCATTCTTCTAGAATTCTCCGAATCAGCAACTCTATCCTCCCCCCCTCTCCCAAACACTTCACTAATTGGAATAAATTCGCTCTAACTCTCACGACTGATACCACTGACATAAACCCTGCTGCGTCCTCAGCTATAGAAATAGACACTGCCATCTTAAATTTCACTAACTCCATCCATTCAGCTATAGACACTAGCAAATTTCCTCCTCCCCGTAAAAAAGACCGTAACTCCATTCCAGCCGAAATCCTCAATGAAATCAGGGAAAAAAATCGGATTCGCAGGCTGTGGCAACATAATCGCGACCCCCAAACAAAGAAAGCTCTTAACTCAAAAATTAAATTCATAAAGCTTCTTCTTAGTACCCACAAACAGGACGAGTGGGACAAATTCCTTAACTCATTTGACCAAAATCCTAATTCAGTTTTTAAACTCAATAAATCTCTTTTGAAACCCCGGCAGCCATCTCACCCGATATTAGGTCCCAACGGACTGGTCTATGAGTCGACTGAGAAATCCGAGATTATCGCCGACTCCCTCGAAAATCAATTCACCCTCAACCCTGGCCCAGACAACCCCGAAGTGCAAGCAAGCGTTCGGGCGCTTAAAAACAGGTCTATTTGTTGTCCCACCCTTTTCATTACACCTGGCACCGTTAAAAAGATAATCAAGAAAATCCCAAACAAAAAAACCCCCGGCCTGGATCTAATATCTAACTCAGCCCTTAAATTTCTACCAAAAAACAAACTGCTCACATTAACAAAAATATTAAATGGCTGTTTTAAACTAGGCTATTTCCCAAAACCCTGGAAATCAGCATCGATCATATCCATCTTGAAATCGGGCAAAAACCACTCTCTCCCCGGAAGCTACAGGCCTATAACACTTCTCTCTTCCATTTCAAAATTACTTGAACGAATAATCCTCTCAAAACTCCACACTTCAGTAGCAAGCAAACTTATAAACGAACAATTCGCTTTTAGACAAGGCCATTCCTCTACCTCTCAGCTTACAAACCTCGTCGACCAAATTGGCGTTAATTTAAACAGCGGCAAACACACTGCGGCTGTTTTCTTTGACGTCGAAAAAGCCTTCGATTGCGTATGGCACGACGGACTTCTTCACAAAATGATGCTCCTAAATATCCCTACTGAATTAATTAAAATCACAGAATCCTTCTTAGCCGATCGCACTTTCGCCTCATTCTTCGAAAACAAACTCTCGACTTTCAGACCCATCTCGGCCGGTGTTCCCCAGGGTTCATGTCTCTCGCCAATCCTTTTTAATATCTTCATGAACGATATCCCAACCACCAATCTAGCAAAAGTCTCACTTTTCGCTGACGACACTATGTTTTTCACATCCAACCACTGCGTCAACTTTGCTCGGCACCAACTTCAAAAACAAATTGACTTGGCCATGGATTGGTTTAGTAAATGGCGTCTCAACATTAATGCCATGAAAACTACCGCATTACTTTTCAGCAGCAAACAAACCTCCAAAATTGACCCATTAACCATCCGCGGTGTTGAAATCCCATGGTCCACCAATGTTAAATACTTAGGCGTTCACTTAGATCGCACACTCAGCTTTTCAACCCACGCCAATGAAATAATTTAAAAAGCCACTTGCGTCCGTGGTATGCTATATCCGATTTTAAATAGAAATAGCCCAGTCCCGTTGCAAATCCGAATCCGTCTCCTTAAAATTTATGTTGTTCCAATTCTAACATACGCGGGTGCCGCTTGGGCTCCCTACGTTAGTAAATCAGTCTGGCGCAGAGTTGAGGCAGTTCAAACGATAGGACTAAGAGTAATATCAGGCCTCCCCAAGCTCTTGAACAACAACACATTACTTAGACAATTTAATTGTATTAAAATAATAAACAAAATCCAAAATGAATCAAAAGCAATGTTCTTTCGTAGTAGTCAATCAGGACTCAACCATCTTTCCCAACTCGGCCGGGCCACCGCGCCCCCCATCTCAACTTCTAACAAAATTAAACCCAGGCTATACTCTTGGGCTTCTCTTCTTCACGTCTAATCCTTCCCCTAAACCTATCCTTCTAACGTATAATAATCAACACAATAACAAAATAATAAAACCTGGATTTCCCCTGACCACACTGTTCTGACAATTCCGATTTAACTCCCCCTCACTAGTGAAGACTCACGTCTGGTCTAGTTAAAGGCTTAGGCCGTCCCCACTTGCAATGCAAAAAAAAGCCAAAACGGTTCCTGCTCCCATTGCATTGCATTGCAAGTGGGGACGGCCTAAGCCTTTAACTAGACGTCTATGAAGATTTCCTCTTCCCCGTTCCAAAAAAAAAAAAAAAAACTGTTCCGCCATCAGTCATTCGTTTTCATTCGTGGTTTTACCGATAACCGCAAATCAACCGACCAAGTAGCACAATGGCTCGCACCAAGCAAACCGCCCGTAAGTCTACCGGAGGGAAAGCGCCCAGGAAGCAGTTGGCCACCAAAGCCGCACGTAAGAGCGCTCCGGCTACCGGAGGTGTGAAGAAACCGCATCGTTATCGTCCGGGAATGGTCGCTCTCCGTGAGATCCGTCGTTACCAGAAGAGTACGGAACTGTTGATCCGCAAACTGCCCTTCCAGCGTTTGGTCAGGGAGATCGCCCAGGACTTCAAGACCGATTTACATTTCCAGAGTTCCGCCGTCATGGCTTTGCAAGAAGCCAGCGAAGCGTACTTGGTCGGTCTGTTCGAAGACACCAACTTGTGTGCCATCCACGCCAAGCGAGTGACGATTATGCCGAAAGACATCCAACTGGCCCGTCGTATTCGTGGAGAACGTGCTTAAGTGTTTGTGTATTATGTATCGTTGGTTGCCCTAACCTTTTTCTTAAAACGGCCCTTTTCAGGGCCACCAATATTATATTAGAAATAACACGGAGCTGATGAGAACTGAACGGCGCTCCCTTCCCACATCATCGCGGTTCAAGACTGTTGTATTTCCATCCGACTTTCAAGCTTTCTTCTTCGACAACCAAACACGCTTGTTATTTACGGGCGGGGACAAAACTTCGCGCCTTCTCGGCTATCGTCATCAGAAGCATCTGTATCTGCGCTATCCCCCGTATGGCGAGCGGCGGGTGAAAACCGTCTCAGACCAGTCCAAGGCTCTGCTTCATGAAACTAATGGAATTCTGTTCTCCAAATTCCATGGTACATCAGAAACTCCCAAACGATTAAGGAATCAACATCGCACCAACCCGCGAGCTGCCCCTGCTGAGTTTGTTTTTTGTTTTCGTTCATTTGTGTTTTTCGAACCAACTCTGGCTTCCCAGTTAACTCTCTCAGCCACGCTTTACGCGCGATCGGCCTACTGTTCTGCTCTATGAGTAAGTGGTGGCCACCTTTCTTCGCAGCATCTAACTCTTTTTTCTTCCCCTCCTCTCATTCGTCGATCTATTCAGTTCACGGAGTGTGATTGATCGCACGAAGATTGAGAATTTTTTGGTAGAATATGGTTTTTTGACATTTTAGAAATATGCTTGTGAATTAATTGTAGGGAGACGGCCTTGAACTAAGCAGGTCCGGTTTGAAACATATAAGATGAAGTGAACGTGGACACCATTTTCGTTTTCGAGACCCTGCCATCAAACCTCAACTTAACCGAATAATCTCAAAAATCAAACTTATGCTTCAATCTCACAAAGAAACCGAATGGGATAAGTTCCTGTCCACTCTAGACCCGAACGACAACTCACTATTCAAACTGAATCGTTCGCTACTCAACAAAACTCCAGCTATCAACCCTCTTTCAGGGCTAAACGGGTTAGCGTACTCGTCACTTGAAAAAGCAGAGATCTTCGCTAATATATTCAAGGCCCAATTCTCTCCAAATCCAGGGCTAACCTGCCAGAGGTAAACGCAAGCGTTCAATCCATCAGACGTGCGCCCATCTCCAATCACTTCTTTACAACTCCGGGCACTCAAAAACTTCATCGCCCACCTTCCAAACCGTAAGTCCCCGGGTATCGATAACATTTCCAATGCTGCACTCAAAAACCTACCACCGAAAGTAATTACTTTCTTCACCAACATAATTAATGGCTGTCTCCGTCTTGCCTACCTTCCAACCGCTTGGAAACTAGGTCATATCATTACCATTCCGAAAACCGGCCAAAATCATTACCCACCTTCGAATTATCGACCCATCACTCTACTCTCATCACTCTCCAAGCTCTTCGAACGCATAATTCTCCACGAACTTCGCCCCGTAATCGGGTGGAAAATACGCAACAAACAACACGCCTTCCGTGAACGCCTTCCTCTTCACTCCAAGAGTCCCTTACCGACGAAAACTAAAATCCAACTCTATCAAATATACATCAGATCTATACTATCCTACGCTGGTCAGGCATAGGCTCCACAGGTCTCATTAACCAATTGGAGCTGTACAGCATAGAAACTTGTGAACTATCTTAAAAGCACCACTATACGTAAACAACACAAACATACTTAACTCAACTAAACTCCCAACCATACAAAATGTTATTCGTAATTACACCAAAAATATTTTCTTCAAAAACTAAATTTCCCACTACAAACACATCACTGAAATCGGCTATTAAATAACCCCACCCTATCATCATCAACAAAAAACTCCGCCCAGTCAGTCACATGGGCTAACTAAATCTCAACAGCAGCAGCTGTATTCATACCCCTTCAAACATTTTCTACAACTTATAACGGGGATCGCTCAAAATTAAATTATAATTGGCTATCGTCCGTCTCCTTCGTATGCAATGCAAAAAAAAATATAAGAACTGGAATGTCGAGGTGGAGGATTCAACAAAAAACAAGGACAAGGGGACGTAGAAAACAAAACCAAACGTCCGAAACCAAGCAAGATATTTTCCCTCCCCGCAATATGAAAAACATTTTTTGGTGGCCCTGAAAAGGACCGTTTTAGGGGGTGTTTAACGAGAAAAGGATGTTGCGCGTGTGGTTTAAAGGCAGGATGGAAACCCACTCACTTCTTCTTCGAAGCCGTCTTCTTTAATTGGACCTTTTTAACAACCTTGGGCGGTTTGGTCTTGGTAGCGGATGCTTTTTGGATCTTCGCCGGTGATTTAGCGGGTGCCGCAGGTTTTGTCGGCTTAGAGGCAGCGACCACTTTCTTGATTTTCTTCGCAGCTGGTTCGACGGATTTCGACTTTTTGGCAGGCAATTTTCTCTTTTTCGGCGTTACGGCCAAAGGCTTCTTTGCGACGGGCTTCTTTTTCTTGGCAACTGCCTTGTTAACGACAGGTTTTTTGGCGTCAGCAGCCAATTTGAAATGACCGACTGCGCCAGTGCCGTTGACTTGGACCAACACTCCTTTGAGTACGGCGGATTTCAAGAACTTACGGATGAACGGAGCTAATTTTGCTGAGTCTACTTTGTAGTTGGCGGCTAAGTATTTTTTGATAGCCGGCAACGAGGATCCCTTCTTTTCGTTCAGCTCTTTTATGGCGGCCGTCACCATAACAGCGGTAGTCGGATGGGTGGCCACTGTTTTCTTCGCTTTGGCCGCGGCTGTCTGCTGCTTCTTTTTGGACGGCGACTTGGCCACTACCGGAACGGCCGGCGCTGCTGCTGCGACTTCGTTTTGAGTCATGTTGAATACGAAAACGTAAATGCCTTGATTGAACTATGAGAACTCGTATAAACAAAAAAATTAAAGTCCAGTTATATATGCAAGATACCGTACCGACTAGTAAACACTCTGTAATCGAGTTATGCAAACGGTAGTGATTACCTTCGTATTAATTGTGTTCAAACGGTGAAAAATTAAGTTACGACATTAAATCCGAGTTTCTCGGATAAATGACGTTTCAGACAATCCGACGATATGTGTATACGACAGTGAAACGTAATATTTCTCGAGGTACGAACGGTTATTTCCGTGCATGCCTGCCGATTTTAGTACGGCTCGATTATCGATTTGTAAACTCCGAATTTTTTCCAAAAGACTGTAAAATATAAACGTATCGTAATCTACACGTTTTTAACATGATTTAATGAAATCCCCGTGAAATTTGATCAAAAATGATACGAACAGCGATGTTTTGAAAACCAAGTGTTGACAAGCGATGACTGTCGATGAACAAGATATGCAATAAAATTATTTCTTAATAGCAGAGCCGGCCCAAGGTATTTTGACGCCCCGGGCAATTTTTTGAAAGGCGCCCTCAAACAAATTCTCTATAATAATTATGATTATCAAATCGTATAATCTATAAAAAAAATTAAATAACAAAATATACTGTCATGGATAATTTAGTCATTTAGATATATTATTGTCAATTTGAATAAATGTTACACTATAATTTTAAAAATATTCGTATATTAAAAGCGCCCCTATAAAAGTCCAGGCCGGCACTGGACACGCCATTGATATCTGTATTTATTTTTCGTTTATAAACCTGCAAACCGTCAAATTTATTGCACGATAAAAACAAATAGACTGTTTAAAATGAAAGACAATCGTAGGAAATCACTCAACAGTTACCAGTCTACTATTAGCCTAAATATTTAATTGAAAATATGAATTCTGATGAGTAATTTATGATGAAATTTCGATGTTGTCTAAAATGATCATGTTGTGTAAAACACGCGATCATTCGAATTATACATTTTTAAAAATACTGAAAAACCGATCGGAATATTTTCGGCGCGGCTAAAAAGGTTAGGTTCCAACGTTCGTACGAGAATTTCTGTTCGTCGACCGATTGCTTTCGATTACGATCGTTGACGGAAATTCAGTAGATCGTAGTCGGTTTTTGAAAATGGGTTTATTTTGTCATCTTGACCGTTATCCTAACAGAATATAGACGTAAAAATATGGACGTTCGATCGGGCAACATCGCGTTGTACGAAATCATTTAAGTTTTAACATAACAATTGCTTTGTCGTCGTCTTTTGTCTGCTGCGCGTGAAATATGACCGGCGAATGTCAAAAACGTTATTCAAATTTGACGATATTTAAATGAGACAAAAACGTATTAATGCTGTTCTTTTTTGGTTTTCATTTAATATCGTTTTGACAAGAAATCGGCTCTTTGGTAAATATCCAAAACCAGGTACGCGAACGATCAACTGCGCAACGGGTTATGTACCAAGCTAGCGGAATTTCCGGTAACTAGTTATATATAACTTTGTAACTAGTCATTTTCTGGCTTCCACGAGATCAACAACACCGGTTTACTATTCGAGAAACAACGAAAGGCCTTCCTTTATTTTTCTTCGCGAACTACGAATGATATCTCCATGACGTACACGTCAATGCCATAGGTGTACCGATTTTTTTGGATTCTTCACAGTTTGGGTAAAATCACGTTTTGGAATGGTTTGAACTCAAAAATTCCATTGTGTGAGCGTCCAATTCCGAAAACGTTATTAAAGTTCAGTGTGTTCAAAAATACGGGCTAAACTGCATGCGTTCCAAAAAAGTGCATATGTTATTCTTATATATTTATGTAATAATTCTATGATCTGTGGGATACAAAAGTATAGTCATATGTCTGACAAGCATCTATGTAGAACTTTCAGAAATGGAACAGTTGGCAATATCAGCATTTCGCATCGGTAAATTTGTTAAAAATTCTCAAAATTGTACTTCTTGTAGTAGATCTATTAAAATTATCGTTTCCACGCACGATGGATTTCGCCGGGTAGAATACGATCGGATGTGAACAGTTTACGTAGCAGCTCCGTTTACGTTTGTTAACAAGTCAGGTATGTAGATTTTTTACAGTCCGTATTAATTTACTACACTCGGTATTTTAGTAATTGTCCGACGACGAGTCTACGAGCGTATTCAGTTTGCCTATCGTACCGTCCCAAATTTTATGTACTTGTTATGCATGCAGAATTCTAAACTATAAATCCTAGTATTTCCTGTGGACGTCGACGGTTACTCATGTTTCGGCGGATTTGGCGATTCTGCGTTGTCATACCACCGTTGGGTTGTTGTACACCTGGCGGCGGTGGACGCGAGAAAATTTGTCGAAGTAGAAAATTTTACGCGTTATAATAAAAATCTTGTCGATTGTCGTCGACGTGTTCTTGCCGCGAACATGTACTCTTATGAAAACTGACGACTGTTTGAATCGGACTTTTTATCGTTAATGCACGTCGACGTCTACCAGTGTTTCCACAGAGTTTGCGATTCAGCGTATTTGAATCCCCGCCTGGTAGTTATACAGCTGGCGGCGATGAACGCATGGAAATATATCGAAATACAAAATTGTAGCGTACCTATATTTAATGTTAATCAATAACATCTGGTTTTTTTTTTAATGGCGATTAAAATTGTTCTTTGTACGTAGTCGAAATTGCGTATGATTTTTTTATAATAATTCTATGAACTGTGGGAAATTATATAATAATACTATCATCCGTGGGACACAAAAAGTATTGTCATATGTCTGATGAGCATCTATGCAGAATGTTTCTAGTTGAAACATTTAACAATATCAGTATTTTGTATCGAAAAATTTATTACATTTTTCTTAACTTAGTATCTTTTATAGTAGATGTACTAATGGAATCGTTTCTCCACTCAATGGATTTCGTGAGACAGACAGCGATCGGATATGAGCATTTTAGCGACCCATTTTCGTTAATTCACCAGTCAGGTACGTGGTTTCCTTTACGTTCCATGATCATTTACAAGAATAGATATTTTATTAATTATCTGACGACCCATTTATGAGCGTTCGTTGGCTCCTCGTAACGTACTAGTTCCAATGTACTTTTTATTCGTATAAAATTTTATTCAAATAATCCAAATATGTCATGTACACATTCATAATTATTAGTCTTTCGCCGTATTTGACGATTTTGTGTAGTCACACCAAATTTGGGTTGTTGTGCTGCAGGCAGCGGCAAACGAGAAAATTAGTCGAAATACGAAATCTTCCGCGCAGAAAAAAAAAAATTAATATATAAATATATTTATATATCTTGTCGAAAGTCGTAGGAGCATGTTTGTCGCGAACATGTTTTTTTTATGAAAACAGACGACCGTTTCGTCACATCCTGCCTGGTTGTTGTAAAGCTCGAGGCGGTGGACGCGTGCAACTTTGCCGAATCACGATATCGTAGCATGCAAAAAAAAAATCTGGTTACTTCTCGTCGACGTGTGTTTGTCTTGCGTTTGTTAGTATTCAATGAAAATTAACGAACGTACGAAACGGACTTAACTGTCCTTAATACACGTCGATGGGTACTAGTGTTTCGCCGAAATTGGCGAATCGGCATTGTCGCATCCTTGCCTGGTTGTGATACAGCCCGAGGCGGTGGACGCGTGCAAATTTGCCGAATTACGATATCGTAGCATGCAAAAAAAAAAATTTGGCTACTTCTCGTCGACGTGTGTTTGTCTTGCGATTGTTAATTTTTAATGAAAATTAACGAACGTACGAAACGGACTTAACTGTCCTTAATACACGTCGATGGGTACTAGTGTTTCGCCGAAATTGGCGAATCGGCATTGTCGCATCCCTGCCTGGTTGTTATACAGCCCGAGGCGGTGGACGCGTGCAAATTTGCCGAATTACGATATCGTAGCATGCAAAAAAAAAAATTTGGCTACTTCTCGTCGACGTGTGTTTGTCTTGCGTTTGTTAATTTTTAATGAAAATTAACGAACGTACGAAACGGACTTAACTGTCCTTAATACACGTCGATGGGTACTAGTGTTTCGCCAAAATTGGCGAATCGGCATTGTCGCATCCCTGCCTGGTTGTTGTACAACCCGAGGCGGTGGACGCGTGCAAATTTGCCGAATTACGATATCGTAGCATGCAAAAAAAAAAATAGGCTACTTCTCATCGACGTGTATTTTTCTTGCGTTTGTTAATTTTTAATGAAAATTAACGAACGTACGAAACGGACATAACTGTCCTTAATACAGGTCGATGGGTACTAGTGTTTCGCCGTAATTGGCGAATCGGCATTGTCGCATCCCTGCCTGGTTGTTATACAGCCCGAGGTGGACGCGTGCAAATTTGCCGAATTACGATATCGTAGCATGCAAAAAAAAAAATTTGGCTACTTCTCGTCGACGTGTGTTTGTCTTGCGTTTGTTAATTTTTAATGAAAATTAACGAACGTACGAAACGGACTTAACTGTCCTTAATACACGTCGATGGGTACTAGTGTTTCGCCGAAATTGGCGAATCGGCATTGTCGCATCCCTGCCTGGTTGTTATACAGCCCGAGGCGGTGGACGCGTGCAAATTTGCCGAATTACGATATCGTAGCATGCAAAAAAAAAAATTTGGCTACTTCTCGTCGACGTGTGTGTTTGTCTTGCGTTTGTTAATTTTTAATGAAAATTAACGAACGTACGAAACGGACTTAACTGTCCTTAATACACGTCGATGGGTACTAGTGTTTCGCCAAAATTGGCGAATCGGCATTGTCGCATCCCTGCCTGGTTGTTGTACAGCCCGAGGCGGTGGACGCGTGCAAATTTGCCGAATTACGATATCGTAGCATGCAAAAAAAAAAATAGGCTACTTCTCATCGACGTGTATTTTTCTTGCGTTTGTTAATTTTTAATGAAAATTAACGAACGTACGAAACGGACATAACTGTCCTTAATACAGGTCGATGGGTACTAGTGTTTCGCCGTAATTGGCGAATCGGCATTGTCGCATCCCTGCCTGGTTTGTTGTACAGCCCGAGGCGGTGGACGCGTGCAAATTTGCCGAATTACGATATCGTAGCATGCAAAAAAAAAAAATTTGGCTACTTCTCGTCGACGTGTGTTTGTCTTGCGTTTGTTAAATTTTTAATGAAAATTAACGAACGTACGAAACGGACTTAACTGTCCTTAATAAACGTCGATGGGTACTAGTGTTTCGCCGAAATTGGCGATTCGGCATTGTCGCATCCCTGCCTGGTTGTTTTACAGCTCGTGGAGGTAGATAAGTCCAAATATTTAGAAATACGGTATTCCTGTGCTCTTAAATATAATGACAAGAAACAATATATAGGTTTTTTTAAACAGTGTGTTAAATATTTTGTATTATGTAAATTGTTATGTTTAACAAGCATGTATGTGATTTAATTTTTTCGAGTTAAAACAATTGAAAATATCGGCATGTTTCATTGGGTAAATTTGCTAACAACTTCTCAACGTTGCTCCATGTGAAGAAGATCTACACAACATATGGGTTCTCTCCGCGAAATAGTTTTTGTCCAAAAGACTACGATAGGATGTGAGTAGTTTCGTGTTTTTATGATTGTTCACGAGTCAAGTATTATTTGGTTTCTTTTTACAGTCGGTGTTAATTTACTAAATTTGATATTAAGGTTATTGCCTGACAACGCGTCTAAGGGCAAGTTCGGTTGACCATTTGTACCGTCCCAGGATCAATGTAATTATATTATATTTTATATAATAGTTTGTGTACAATTACATGGACTTTGTATATTATAATATGTACTAATAATCTCAGTGTTCTCTGAGCAAGTTGTCACTTGTTCTAGTTTCGTCAAGTTTCGTGTAGCAGAGTGTTTGCACAATAGCCGGGATGCTGTACAATTCACCGTGGTGGTCGCTGCAAAAATTAGTTGGAAGACCATATCGACGCGCACTTTTATATTAAGTCAAGCAACAAAATATTGTATTTTTTTATTTTTATTTTCGACATATGTAATTATTGTATTTATGTAATCGAACGTGTATATGAAATTTTCATATATTTTTATAATAATTTTATGATCCGTGGGGACAGATGGTATTGTCCTATTTCTGACAAGCATCTATGTAATTTGATTGTCTTTATTTACCTAACATTTTTCAATATCATCATTTTTGTACAGGTAAATTTGTTAACAACGTCTCAACGTTGTAACTCGAATAGTAGATCTACGATAAGTGTCTTTTTCTCCTCGCGATGGACTTCGTCGGGTAGACTACGATCGGATGTGAGCAATATTTACAATACGTAACGATTATTCACTAGTCAGGTATGTGGTTTAATTTACGGTTGATACAGTTTTAACCACACACGGTATCTTGATAATCGTCAAGCGACGTGCCTACGAGCGTGATCGCCTTTCGCTATATACGTCAACGATTACTTGTGTTTCGGCGGAATTCTCGATTCAAATTTGTCCTACCACCACCGTGTCGCGTTTTTTTTTTTCCGCGCTAAATAAATGTCACAATGGTGTATCCAGGATATTTAAAGGGGGAGAATAAATTTAAAATCAATAAAATGTTACCATAACATACATGAACACGCACAAACACACACACACAAAAACACCTAACGATTACTTGTGTTTCGGCGGAATTCTCGATTCAAATTTGTCCTACCACCACCGTGTCGTCGTTTTTTTTGCCGCGCTAAATAAATGTCACAATGGTGTATCCAGGATATTTAAAGGGGGAAAATAAATTTAAAATCAATAAAATGTTACCATAACATACATGAACACACACACACACACACAAACACACCTAGCGATTACTTGTGTTTCGGCGGAATTCTCGATTCAAATTTGTCCTACCACCACCGTGTCGTCGTTTTTTTTTTCCGCGCTAAATAAATGTCACAATGGTGTATCCAGGATATTTAAAGGGGGAGAATAAATTTAAAATCAATAAAATGTTACCATAACATACATGAACACACACAAACCACACACACACAAACACACCTAGCGATTACTTGTGTTTCGGCGGAATTCTCGATTCAAATTTGTCCTACCACCACCGTGTCGTCGTTTTTTTTGCCGCGCTAAATAAATGTCACAATGGTGTATCCAGGATATTTAAAGGGGGAGAATAAATTTAAAATCAATAAAATGTTACCATAACATACATGAACACGCACAAACACACACACACAAAAACACCTAACGATTACTTGTGTTTCGGCGGAATTCTCGATTCAAATTTGTCCTACCACCACCGTGTCGTTGTTTTTTTCGCCGCGCTAAATAAATGTCACAATGGTGTATCCAGGATATTTAAAGGGGGAAAATAAATTTAAAATCAATAAAATGTTACCATAACATACATTAACACACACACACACAAACACACACACACACAAACACACCTAGCGATTACTTGTGTTTCGGCGGAATTCTCGATTCAAATTTGTCCTACCACCACCGTGTCGTCGTTTTTTTTTTTCCGCGCTAAATAAATGTCACAATGGTGTATCCAGAATATTTAAAGGGGGAAAATAAATTTAAAATCAATAAAATGTTACCATAACATACATGAACACGCACACACACAAACACACCTAACGATTACATGTGTTTCGGCGGAATTCTCGATTCAAATTTGTCCTACCACCACCGTGTCGTTGTACAGTTTGCGGTGGTGGACGCGAGAAGAATCGTTGAAAAACGATATCTTTAACGCACTTAAATGAATAAATATTGGCGCTTGTCCTCTATGTGTGTTTGCATTGGATTGATTGTTCTTATCGCTCCCGCACATTCGGATACTCGTTTCGCGAAATCAGCATACGACCACGAGGCAAGTGCGCCCAACACCAGGGCCACGCGGCCGGGTCAGCTCGTTCCGTTTCGGACACGTGTCCGCCGCGATTGCGATCTTCCACTTAATCCTCCCGCGCATAGTCTGTCATCTGACACTCCGTTCGCTCCATTGTCTATCACTTACTAGCTAAATTCTAATCAAACTTTTTTTTTTTTTTTTTTTTTTCTCTCTTCAAAACTGTCCTTCTCAGGACAAACCCCTCCTCAGGTTCTTGCACGGATACACCTCTCTTGTATTCTGTCGCAATGACCGGTGGAAATAAACGAAAGCTCGAAAGAGCCCAATTGCCGACTAAAAAGAACAAGAAGAAAGGGGCAGCTGCTTCCGTCCCTGGTTCTCAAAATCAAACTAAATCATCGCCTCAACCACCAGTTTCCAACTCAGATAGCTCCTCCATTTTATCCGACCAACTTTCATCCTCGACGAACCGACACGGAATTAACCCCAACCATATCCTTACATAATAATTTATACTCAAACACCCCAACTGACAAACAAACTGCTCCAACCACCCCTAAAGTCCGTGTCAAACCATTTATCTACAATCTGCAGCATGGCGTAAAATCGCTCCCACTGTTTTCAATATCTCTGGGATAACTCCGGAGAACACTATCGCAAAGGCTTCGGGCCGACGGCAACATATGGCTGCGTACTGATTCTGCTGGAAATTACCGCATAATTCAAGATTGTTTCCATAAACAAAACATTGCTTTTCACTCCTTTAATCTTCCTGAAGATCAAGCACTTAAAGTGGTCATTAGGGGCATCCCAGTTGACATCTCGGAAGATGAAGTCCAATCCGATTTGGAAAACCGCGGGTTCTCCGTCAAACTAGTCAAACGTTTTGGTCCATCCAACAAACCCATTCCTATATGTCTTGTCATTTTAACAAAGAACTCAACGGCCACAGATATATACAACCTCTCCTCAATGTTCTATATCCAAGTCAGAGTCGAATCCTTCAAAAAATCTGGACCAGCGCAGTGCTACGCTTGTCAAAGATTCGGCCATGCTCCCGCAACTGCAATCATCCTGCTAGATGCGTAAAATGCGCCGGTAACCATACTGCAAAAGAGTGCACGAAGACAACTGATCCAAATCCTTCTTGCTGCAATTGCGGTGGTGATCATACCGCGAATTTCAGAGGCTGTCCTTACTACCAACACGTCTTATCAACAACTTCCACAACCACCCCCCTTCAAGTCAAAAAACCAAACCCCCCGTCATCTCAACCCAAGTCTTCTGTTCCCCTAGGGTCTCAAACTATTAGGAATCCCTCTTCTTCACACTCTTACGCCAACATCGTATCAGGCAACAATCTACCCCCAGACACAAAAAATTCCCTCAGCGTAAACAAAGTACTTGTTCTCCTAAAAGATTTATTAGCGGCTCTCACCTCCGATGCGAATCCAAAAGATCTTATGATTCTGACTATAAATTCCTTCATTGGTATTATCCTCCGATAATGTCTAACGGTCACCCTCTATCTATTTTACACTGGAATTGCAACGGCATTTCTAAGAAAACCAATGAACTACAAGCACTATTAAATAAAATAAAAATCGACATCGTTCTTCTTGGTGAGACCAAACTCAATCCTATCAACAATCTCAAAATAACAAACTATCACACATACCGTTCTGATAACATCGCTCGCCCCGGAATGCCTTCCTTCGGAGGCACAGCCGTGTTAGTCCACCGACGTATCGTACACCGCCAAACTCACATAAATACTATCATGAAATCTACTTCCATCGAAATTGCTATCGGTAGCGCGACGGTTCGCGTCTCAGCGGTTTACAAACCTCCGAATCAACCTCTCGCAGTCAGCGACATCCATGCCCTCACTAGCGGTACTGACTGGTTCGTAGTTGCGGGCGACCTAAATGCCAAGCACCCGCTTTGGCACAGTCGCTACGCCAACGCCGCAGGTACAATCCTTTACCAACACGCTCTTCAAGCTGACTATTTCATAACTGCTCCGGACACGCCTACCTATTTTCCAACCAATCGTAATCAACGACCTGACGTACTCGACATCGCGTTAATCAAATTACCACAGTTGCTAACAGAGGTTGTAAATATAAACGACTTATCATCAGACCATAACCCAATACATTCCGTCGCTATACGTCCGTTCGTTCACTCGTCCATCGCAACGCGCCGCTCTACTAACCATTAGCTTAAAGTTTATAGTTAGTTAATTTTTTTTTTTTTTTTTTTTTTTTTTCTTTCTTTCTCACTTCCCCCTGACACGCACACTGGTAAGTTTCCTTTAGCCAAGTTGTCGCGGACTTTGTTCAGCCGTATTGCCGCAACCTCTGACTACACCCCTCTCCACAATACCGTGGGACGAACGCTCTCGCCCCCTCTTTTTTTTTTTTTTTTTTTTTTTTTTTTTTTATTACCACACAAGTAAGACACTAAAACAGTTCTTTGTAGAACTACAGTCTTTCTGACCCCTCACATATACAATCTCTCACAACAATACTCAAACCACTATAAAATCACCCAAAAATTCCACTGGTTCCCACTATAGTTTTTTTTTTTTTTTTTTTTTTTTTTTTTTTTAACCTTTCACATGCAAATAACACACTAAAACAGTTCTTCTCAGAACTATAGTCTCTCTGACCCCACACATACATACACAATAACTCAATATCCAACGCATGATCAAACAATATATAATCGCCCAAAAATTCCGTTGCCCCATATAGCTTTTTTTTTTTTTTTTTTTTTTTTTTTTTTTTTTTTTTTTTAAATTAACATCTTAGTTTAACGACCCACTCTTCATGGGTGGCAAAAAGCCGCTAAAGCGGAAGGGAGGTAGCTCTTCCGCTCAACCCACTAAAGTCTTTCGACAGCGTGGCACTCCCCCCTCTCCGTCCGTACACTCACAACCATTGACCTCCGACTCTGAAACTATTGCTTCCTCTGATTCTTACACATCCAACGACGAAGCAAAATCACCACCACCATCCGCACAAACTTCAACCGCAACCTCCGACAAAACTGAACCTTCACCACCATCCGCACAAACCTCACCAGTAAAATCTAATACAATCCGACCTCCCCCCATAATACTATCCTCAGCTTCCTGGCGAAAAGTAGCCCCAATGTTATACAAAACTCCAAACTTCAAACCTTCCTCCTTAACTGCAAAAACGTCCTCAAACGGCATAACTCTAATGACATCTGATCCAACCAACTTCCGACTCGTGCAAAAAATTCTGCTCGAAAACAAGACGGAATTTCATACTTACAGTCTCCCTGAAGAACGCGCCCTTAAGGTAGTTCTGAAGGGAATACCCCTTGATATATCAAACGACGAACTTAAACAAGAACTACTTGACTTGAACTTTAATGTCACTTACATCCGACGCTTCGGCACCCCCGATAAACCGATGCCGTTGTGCCTTGTTCACATTGCATCTAATCCTACCGCCAAGGACATATTTCTCGTAACTAACCTGTTCTATGTACAAATTTCAGTTGAATCTTTTAAAACTTCAGGCCCAGCCCAGTGCTTCTTCTGCCAACGTTTTGGCCACGGTTCGCGCAACTGTGGTTATCCACCAAGATGCGTGAAATGCGCTGGCAACCACTCGGCTTCCGACTGCCAAAAAACCTCCGACCAAACCCCAACTTGCTGCAACTGTGGTGGACAACACACAGCCAACTTCCGTGGCTGCCCTCAGTACGCAGCCCAAACTCTTCAAACACGCATCCAAACCCAAACCAACGCCAAACCAAAGGCCCACCAAACGACCCTAACAAATCTACCCCCCTCCCCCCCCACCGCCTCCTCCTCCATCATCAAACACCGCAAAAACCTATGCTTCAGCAGCTTCCGGCTCAGTTTCCTCACCCCCACTGCAATCTCCATCAACCCCACAAATAAACCTCACTCTCATTCTCAACTTGCTAACCAATCTCCTAACCGCCATGTCAAACAACCAAGACCCAAAAACAATGATTGAATCAACAATCAAAACGTTCCTGACCATTCTTTCGCCCCAAAATGGATAACCTAAAAATTCTATTTTGGAACTGCAACGGCATCAACCATAAACTTAACGAACTACACTCCCTTGTACTCCAACGAAAAATTGACGTCGTTTTACTCAACGAAACAAGAATATCCCCCTCCACCAGACTTCATATCCCTCAGTACCTTACTTACAGGAATGACCTGCCGCCTGTCCGAGGCTCGCCTGCACACGGAGGCACAGCAGTTCTTATCCACCGCCGCATTGTCCATCAACCCTTGACCCTTAACACAGCCATCCAAACCTCCTCAGTTCTCATACAACTTAACGGCCACGAAGTACTTTTATCGGCAGCATACAAACCACCTAGAGCTATTCTCACGACAAACGACTTAGACTTACTAACTCAGAACGCTGAATGGCAAATATCGGCAGGCGACTTCAATGCCAAACACCCCCTATGGTACTGCCACACAACTAATGCAGCTGGTCGTGTCCTTTCTGAACACGTCCAACAATCTGACTATTCCGTAATCGCCCCCTTATCCCCTACACATTTTCCAACAAACGTAAGATACAGGCCCGACATACTTGACATTGCCCTCGTACGGATACCTTATCTGACTCAAATAGAAAACATTAACGAACTGTCATCAGACCATAACCCAGTCCTTCTAGAAATTTTGTGCTCTCCGGTATCAGCAACTCCTCCTGTTACTAATCGATTCATAAACTGGGAAAAATTCAACATAATACTTTCAAACTTACCATACAATACTATTAGACCAACCACTGACATACAATCAATAGATTTGGCAATTGACTACCTGACAAAACACATACAATACGCGATCGAATCCAGCGTTTTTACCCCGAAACACAAAAACCGATCTCCACCATTACCTGACTACATAAAACATGAAATTAACGTTAAAAACCGACTTCGCCGAGAATGGCAAAGAAACCGTGACCCCGCTACCAAACGTCAACTCAACTCAAAAATCTCATTTATACGAACCTTACTCGAAACCTACAAAACTGACCAATGGGACATTTTTCTTAACTCGCTAGACATCCAAGACGGTTCGATATACAAACTTAACAAATGTCTCCTACACAAGCGTCCAGCTTCCCACCCACTGACTGGCCCGAACGGCCTTGTCTTTCCGGCCAATGAACGAGCTGAACTGGTAGCAAATTCGCTCGAACGTCAATTTCAAACTAATCCTGGCCCCGAAGTACCAGAAGTAACCGCGCACTACCAGTTACTTCGAAACTTTAACACTACTAAATCTAACCTATTCACCACACCCGGCACTATTCAAAACATTATACGCAACCTTCGCAAAAAGAAATCCCCCGGTGATGATCTCATCACCAATACGGCTCTTAAATTCCTACCAAACAATGCTTTACTGTTCCTAACGGAAATCATCAATAATTCCTTCAGAATCTGCTACTTTCCCAATGCCTGGAAAAAAGCAGTCATCATTTCCATTCCAAACCTGGTAAAGATCATAAACTAACCCGAAAACTATCGACCGATTGCTCTACTCTCCTCCTTATCCAAAATTTATGAACGACTCATCCTCACCCACTTACAAAGCGAAATTCGCGACAAAATCCGGCCAGAACAATTTGCCTTCAGACCTGAACATTCTACTACCCTACAATTAACTAAACTTACTCACCACCTCAGCCAAAACTTTAACAACAACATAAACACCGCTTCCATCTTTCTAGATGTAGAAAAAGCCTTCGATCGAGTTTGGCACGAAGGCCTTCTTTACAAACTTTCAGATCTCAACGTCCCCATTGCAATCATTAAAATCATCGAATCATTTCTCACTGACCGCACATTTATCACTAAGATCGACAACTCCTTCTCGACTATCAGGCACATTCTCGCAGGTGTCCCTCAAGGCTCTTGCCTAGCGCCGACCCTCTACCTGACTTACATTAATGACATACCAACAACTCCCAAGGCTCACCTCTCACTTTTTGCAGATGATACTATGTTCTTCTCCTCCGATAAAAACCCCAAACGAGCCGCCAGACAACTACAAAAACAACTGGACTTGGCGTTCAACTGGTTCCACCGCTGGCGCATCAAAATAAACCCGACCAAAACTGTAGCCGTTCTTTTTGGACGACCAAACTCAACTAACATACCTCCACTGCAAATCGACAACCATACTATTAACTGGTCTAAACAGGCCAAGTATCTTGGCGTCACATTTGGACGTAAACTTACCTTCGGCCAACACGTTACAAATATAACTAAAAAGCTACTCGCGTCCGCGGTATGCTTTACCCCATACTCAACAGACGTAGCCCTGTTCCAATTCAAACAAAACTCAACATTATTAAACTATACATAACTCCCATTCTTACTTATGCTGGCTCCTCCTGGGCACCCTTCATCGGTCCCTCACACTGGAAACACATTGAATCTGTCCAGAACATCGGTATCCGTACGGTGACGGGTCTCCCAACCATCGTCAAAAATTCGGTCCTCCTTAAGTCGACAAATTTCAAATCTATCCAAGAATCCATTCAGGCCCAATCAAAAACGATGTTCTATAAAAACTCTTTTTCTGCTCACGATCACATCCGCCTTCTGGGAAAACTTACTCTACTCCAACCACCAAACTCATACTCAAACCATACCCATTAACTTGGGCAGAGCAACATACAAACTACTAACTATACCATCCTTCACTTCCATCCACTAGTAGAGGCACAAGCCTGGAATAGTTAACGGCAATGCCATCCCCCCCCATAGCATAGCATAGCATAACCCAATACTTCTCCAAATTTCGGACTCCCCCATTACATCCTCCCCTCCCCTCAACACTCTTAAAATAAACTGGGTCAAATTCAAATCTTCTCTGGAAAAGGACATCGTTAAACTAAACCCGATCACAAACTCAACACAAGCTATCGACACAGCAATATCTTCCCTAACTCAGAAAATACAGACCGCAGTCAATAATAACGCTTTCACGAGTTCAGCAAAGAAAAACCCACCTTACCTCCCACCCGAATTTTACGCAGAAATCACAGCCAAAAACCGACTCCGACGTGAATGGCAAAGAACACGCGACCCATCGATTAAACGTCAACTAAACCGCAAAATAGCCTTTATTAGACTGCTACTCCGTTCCTACAAACAGGATGAGTGGGACAAGTTCTTGACCACCATGGACACAAAAGATCACTCAATATTCAAACTAAACAGAAACCTACTTAAAAAGTCCCCAGCAGTCCACCCACTGTTCGGCCCGAACGGTCTGATATTTTCAGAGGACGAAAAGGCAGAACTCTTCGCAGACAATTTTCAGCATCAATTTTCTCCTAACCCAGGTCCGAACATTCCGGAAGTCGACGACAGCATCCACACAATTCGCCTTTCACCCAATCATAATCAATTCTTCACATCCCCGGACCTTATCTCTCAAACTATCAGACACCTACCAAACCGGAAAGCCCTGGCCTGGACAAAATCTCTAACACTGCACTGAGGAACCTCCCATCAATAGCAATAGTTCATCTAACCAACATATTTAACGGTTGCCTACGGCTGGGCTACTTTCCATCTGCCTGGAAATCGGGGATTATCATCACCATCCCGAAAGTGGGTAAGGACCACAATTATCCGACCAACTACAGACCAATAACGCTATTGTCATCAATTTCCAAAGTTTTTGAACGAATACTTCAAAAGTTCCTTCTCATCTCAATTGGCCCAAAGATCCGCCAAGAGCAGTACGCCTTTAGGAAAAACCATTCCACAACCCTCCAACTGATTAATCTGATAGACCAATTATGCATAAATGCCAACAATAAAATGAAAACCGCGGCCGTATTCATTGATGTAGAGAAAGCCTTTGACAGGGTCTGGCACGATGGCCTCCTTCATAAACTCCACTCACTAGGCACCCCAGTCCAGCTCTTAAAGATAATTGACTCATTCCTGAGTAATCGAACTTTTCACGTACGAAACGGCTCCAGCTTTTCAAGTGCTAGGCCCGTTCTGGCCGGAGTGCCCCAAGGTTCCTGCCTCTCCCCTTTATTATATCTAGCCTACACCAACGACATCCCGGTCAACTCAAACTCTTCTGTCGCTCTCTTCGCGGACGACACTTTAATCTTTTCCGCCAACAGACACCACGCTCGCGCAATCAACCACCTTCAAAGTCAGATGAATATCGTGTCCCACTGGTTCAAAAAATGGCGTCTTCAGATAAATGCTGCCAAAACCGTCGCAGTATTTTTCAATCAATCCGACATTTCTTCCATTCAAAAATCAACCTCGACGGTCACAACATCTCTTGGTCTAATTCCGCTAAATACTTAGGCGTACGACTAGACAGAGGGCTTCACCTCCATCTACACGTAAGCGACACCATTAAAAAAGCGACTAGAGTCAGAGGTATGCTCTACCCTATCCTCAACTCCAAAAGTCCAATTCCAACAAAATCCAAACTACAGATATACCAAATGTACATAAGATCGGTGATCGCTTACGCTGGCCAGGCTTGGGCTCCTTTAATATCTCCTTCAAATTGAAAAAACTCGAAGCTGTCCAGAACATCAGTCTCCGCACAATATTAGCGGCTCCTTACTATGTAAGGAACCGCACCATCCTAGATTCGACCGGACTTCCTTCCATTCGTAACCACATTATAAAAAATTCCAAGTCTATGTTCTATAAAAACTCTTACTCGCTCTATCAACACCTTAGAGAGCTAGGCCGTTCATCTCAACACCAAATTCTACAAAAGCGCATACGTCCATTCGTTTGGTCTAATTCTTAACTGACTATTATAATTCCCGCATGTCCCACAACTTTTTATGGGTAAAAAACCCGGAAAAAGGAAATAGGCTCTACATAGCCGTCCTACTAGCAATAGCAATAGCAATATATGTGTGTTTGCTGCTCGTAAATTTGTTTTGCCGCGCTAAATAAATGTCACAATGGCGTATCCAGGATATTTAAAGGGGGAGAATAAATTTAAAATCAATAAAATATTACCATAACATACATGAACACACACACACACACACAAACACACACACACAAACACACACACACACAAACACTCACACACACACACACACACACAAACACACACCTATGACAACAGTGACGGTTTGTCGTCTTCATGATTATGTCAATATAGATCCGGGACAGCAACGGTTCCGTGGTTTTACACCCGCTCGTATTTCGGTGAACCAACGACAACATATGAGTTAAAATCGACCTTACCGTGTTGGAGTTTTCGCGCCGGTTTCGTTTCACTGAGCCGTACCACGATCATCGACCGGGTGAAAAATCGTGCGGCACGTTGTCTTCACACGCCGATTCATTCAGAATGTCCGGTCGTCCATCGCGGACTGTTTTCACCGCGTAAACCCATCGACTGAGTGGAACACACGGCACCACGGGCTGTCGCGATCGTTAATCTCGTGACCGCCCACGGTCTGGACCGCGCGTCGACCGAAACGGGTTACCGGTTTCGACCTGACTGTGACCGGACCGGTGTGTCGTGTATAATAATATATATATATACTCATTTTATGTCAACAATATTTATAATAATTACTATGTAATACGATTGATTTGTAATAATATTGGACGTAAGTAATACTTTACTACTCGTATGATCATAATATTAAATGGTACTTTGTATATTATATTATATTATATAATACATATATATATATATTATTTTTTTCGTTTATAACATTTCGTCACGTTGTCGGGTCGCCTTACCTTTCTTGGCCAACGCGGCGACGTCGTTTCCAGATCTCGCGGCAAACGTTCCGCGACACGATGTGACGAACAACGTATCTGGCAATTCGTACGCTGTGAAGAACGCCGGGCGAGTTAGAAATGCTAGAGCGAGGCCGTCGTGGGTGGACCGCGTTCAGATCAAACCATATCCGATCGTTCGTTCGTGTACGTTTTACGAACGCCACGAATGGCGAACAAATCCGTGTCGAAAAAAATCAAATCGACGGCCAACGGAAACTCTGGTTAACGAACTTGTATTTTATTTTCGTTTTTCACGACTGTAAAAAACAATTGGCGATGCTAAACAGCGTCAAAACAAAAGAAAAAAATAGAAAAAATCCGAGAGCCGACGTTTACTCGTCCGGCGACCGCGTTGGTGCGATTCTATTTCGGGAATCGGGAGATTCGATTTTTTTGTGAAAAACACAACACGTTCGAAATCGCGACTCTAGTGACGCCTGTTTAGATTGAATTTAAAATAACGGCATTGTCCCCGTGTTTACACGTGAACGCCGTCCGTCTGTATAGTGATTACGCGGAACGCAGAACAACAATTTTATTTGTTATGTTCTATTAAAACCTCCCCGACCGGGAAAAAAAGAAAAATATAAAAAAAATATGCCACTGCTCGCGAGGTAAGCAACGAGCAATGCAAATCCCCAGGAAAGTACGTTCTCCGGCATCGACTTGACGAGTTGCGCGTGCGGCGAAATCGGTCGTCTCGATATACTAGTATGCAGAAGAAATATTAACCGGTTAGGTTATACACGACACACCGGTCCGGTCACAGTCAGGTCGAAACCGGTAACCCGTTTCGGTCGACGCGCGGTCCAGACCGTGGGCGGTCACGAGATTAACGATCGCGACAGCCCGTGGTGCCGTGTGTTCCACTCAGTCGATGGGTTTTACGCGGTGAAAACAGTCCGCGATGGACGACCGGACATTCTGAATGAATCGGCGTGTGAAGACAACGTGCCGCACGATTTTTCACCCGGTCGATGATCGTGGTACGGCTCAGTGAAACGAAACCGGCGCGAAAACTCCAACACGGTAAGGTCGATTTTAACTCATATGTTGTCGTTGGTTCACCGAAATACGAGCGGGTGTAAAACCACGGAACCGTTGCTGTCCCGGATCTATATTGACATAATCATGAAGACGACAAACCGTCACTGTTGTCATAGGTGTGTGTTTGTGTGTGTGTGTGTTTGTGTGTGTGTGTGTGTGTTCATGTATGTTATGGTAATATTTTATTGATTTTAAATTTATTCTCCCCCTTTAAATATCCTGGATACGCCATTGTGACATTTATTTAGCGCGGCAAAACAAATTTACGAGCAGCAAACACACATAGAGGACAAGCGCCAATATTTATTCATTTAAGTGCGTTAAGATATCGTTTTTCAACGATTCTTCTCGCGTCCACCACCGCAAACTGTACAACGACACGGTGGTGGTAGGACAAATTTGAATCGAGAATTCCGCCGAAACACATGTAATCGTTAGGTGTGTTTGTGTGTGTGCGTGTTCATGTATGTTATGGTAACATTTTATTGATTTTAAATTTATTTTCCCCCTTTAAATATTCTGGATACACCATTGTGACATTTATTTAGCGCGACAAAAAAAACAACGACACGGTGGTGGTAGGACAAATTTGAATCGAGAATTCCGCCGAAACACAAGTAATCGTTAGGTGTGTTTGTGTGTGTGTGTGTTTGTGTGTGTGTGTGTTCATGTATGTTATGGTAACATTTTATTGATTTTAAATTTATTCTCCCCCTTTAAATATCCTGGATACACCATTGTGACATTTATTTAGCGCGGCGAAAAAAACAACGACACGGTGGTGGTAGGACAAATTTGAATCGAGAATTCCGCCGAAACACAAGTAATCGTTAGGTGTTTTTGTGTGTGTGTGTTTGTGCGTGTTCATGTATGTTATGGTAACATTTTATTGATTTTAAATTTATTCTCCCCTTTAAATATCCTGGATACACCATTGTGACATTTATTTAGCGCGGCAAAAAAAACGACGACACGGTGGTGGTAGGACAAATTTGAATCGAGAATTCCGCCGAAACACAAGTAATCGCTAGGTGTGTTTGTGTGTGTGTGTGTTTGTGTGTGTTCATGTATGTTATGGTAACATTTTATTGATTTTAAATTTATTCTCCCCCTTTAAATATCCTGGATACACCATTGTGACATTTATTTAGCGCGGAAAAAAAAACAACGACACGGTGGTGGTAGGACAAATTTGAATCGAGAATTCCGCCGAAACACAAGTAATCGCTAGGTGTGTTTGTGTGTGTGTGTGTGTGTTCATGTATGTTATGGTAACATTTTATTGATTTTAAATTTATTTTCCCCCTTTAAATATCCTGGATACACCATTGTGACATTTATTTAGCGCGGCAAAAAAAACGACGACACGGTGGTGGTAGGACAAATTTGAATCGAGAATTCCGCCGAAACACAAGTAATCGTTAGGTGTTTTTGTGTGTGTGTGTTTGTGCGTGTTCATGTATGTTATGGTAACATTTTATTGATTTTAAATTTATTCTCCCCCTTTAAATATCCTGGATACACCATTGTGACATTTATTTAGCGCGGAAAAAAAAACGACGACACGGTGGTGGTAGGACAAATTTGAATCGAGAATTCCGCCGAAACACAAGTAATCGTTGACGTATATAGCGAAAGGCGATCACGCTCGTAGGCACGTCGCTTGACGATTATCAAGATACCGTGTGTGGTAAAACTGTATCAACCGTAAATTAAACCACATACCTGACTAGTGAATAATCGTTACGTATTGTAAATATTGCTCACATCCGATCGTAGTCTACCCGGCGAAGTCCATCGCGAGGAGAAAAGACACTTATCGTAGATCTACTATTCGAGTTACAACGTTGAGACGTTGTTAACAAATTTACCTGTACAAAAATGATGATATTGAAAAATGTTAGGTAAATAAAGACAATCAAATTACATAGATGCTTGTCAGAAATAGGACAATACCATCTGTCCCCACGGATCATAAAATTATTATAAAAATATATGAAAATTTCATATACACGTTCGATTACATAAATACAATAATTACATATGTCGAAAATAAAAATAAAAAAATACAATATTTTGTTGCTTGACTTAATATAAAAGTGCGCGTCGATATGGTCTTCCAACTAATTTTTGCAGCGACCACCACGGCGAATTGTACAGCATCCCGGCTATTGTGCAAACACTCTGCTACACGAAACTTGACGAAACTAGAACAAGTGACAACTTGCTCAGAGAACACTGAGATTATTAGTACATATTATAATATACAAAGTCCATGTAATTGTACACAAACTATTATATAAAATATAATATAATTACATTGATCCTGGGACGGTACAAATGGTCAACCGAACTTGCCCTTAGACGCGTTGTCAGGCAATAACCTTAATATCAAATTTAGTAAATTAACACCGACTGTAAAAAGAAACCAAATAATACTTGACTCGTGAACAATCATAAAAACACGAAACTACTCACATCCTATCGTAGTCTTTTTGACAAAAACTATTTCGCGGAGAACCCATATGTTGTGTAGATCTTCTTCACGTGGAGCAACGTTGAGAAGTTGTTAGCAAATTTACCCAATGAAACATGCCGATATTTTCAATTGTTTTAACTCGAAAAAATTAAATCACATACATGCTTGTTAAACATAACAATTTACATAATACAAAATATTTAACACACTGTTTAAAAAAACCTATATATTGTTTCTTGTCATTATATTTAAGAGCACAGGAATACCGTATTTCTAAATATTTGGACTTATCTACCTCCACGAGCTGTAAAACAACCAGGCAGGGATGCGACAATGCCGAATCGCCAATTTCGGCGAAACACTAGTACCCATCGACGTTTATTAAGGACAGTTAAGTCCGTTTCGTACGTTCGTTAATTTTCATTAAAAATTAACAAACGCAAGACAAACACACGTCGACGAGAAGTAGCCAAATTTTTTTTTTTTTGCATGCTACGATATCGTAATTCGGCAAATTTGCACGCGTCCACCGCCTCGGGCTGTACAACAACCAGGCAGGGATGCGACAATGCCGATTCGCCAATTACGGCGAAACACTAGTACCCATCGACCTGTATTAAGGACAGTTATGTCCGTTTCGTACGTTCGTTAATTTTCATTAAAAATTAACAAACGCAAGAAAAATACACGTCGATGAGAAGTAGCCTATTTTTTTTTTTGCATGCTACGATATCGTAATTCGGCAAATTTGCACGCGTCCACCGCCTCGGGCTGTACAACAACCAGGCAGGGATGCGACAATGCCGATTCGCCAATTTTGGCGAAACACTAGTACCCATCGACGTGTATTAAGGACAGTTAAGTCCGTTTCGTACGTTCGTTAATTTTCATTAAAAATTAACAAACGCAAGACAAACACACGTCGACGAGAAGTAGCCAAATTTTTTTTTTTGCATGCTACGATATCGTAATTCGGCAAATTTGCACGCGTCCACCGCCTCGGGCTGTATAACAACCAGGCAGGGATGCGACAATGCCGATTCGCCAATTTCGGCGAAACACTAGTACCCATCGACGTGTATTAAGGACAGTTAAGTCCGTTTCGTACGTTCGTTAATTTTCATTAAAAATTAACAATCGCAAGACAAACACACGTCGACGAGAAGTAGCCAAATTTTTTTTTTTTGCATGCTACGATATCGTAATTCGGCAAATTTGCACGCGTCCACCGCCTCGGGCTGTATCACAACCAGGCAAGGATGCGACAATGCCGATTCGCCAATTTCGGCGAAACACTAGTACCCATCGACGTGTATTAAGGACAGTTAAGTCCGTTTCGTACGTTCGTTAATTTTCATTGAATACTAACAAACGCAAGACAAACACACGTCGACGAGAATTAACCAGATTTTTTTTTGCATGCTACGATATCGTGATTCGGCAAAGTTGCACGCGTCCACCGCCTCGAGCTTTACAACAACCAGGCAGGGATGTGACGAAACGGTCGTCTGTTTTCATAAAAAAAACATGTTCGCGACAAACATGCTCCTACGACTTTCGACAAGATATATAAATATATTTATATATTAATTTTTTTTTTTCTGCGCGGAAGATTTCGTATTTCGACTAATTTTCTCGTTTGCCGCTGCCTGCAGCACAACAACCCAAATTTGGTGTGACTACACAAAATCGTCAAATACGGCGAAAGACTAATAATTATGAATGTGTACATGACATATTTGGATTATTTGAATAAAATTTTATACGAATAAAAAGTACATTGGAACTAGTACGTTACGAGGAGCCAACGAACGCTCATAAATGGGTCGTCAGATAATTAATAAAATATCTATTCTTGTAAATGATCATGGAACGTAAAGGAAACCACGTACCTGACTGGTGAATTAACGAAAATGGGTCGCCAATCTGCTCATATCCGATCGCTGTCTGTCTCACGAAATCCATTGAGTGGAGAAACGATTCCATTAGTACATCTACTATAAAAGATACTAAGTTAAGAAAAATGTAATAAATTTTTCGATACAAAATACTGATATTGTTAAATGTTTCAACTAGAAACATTCTGCATAGATGCTCATCAGACATATGACAATACTTTTTGTGTCCCACGGATCATAGTATTATTATATAATTTCCCACAGATCATAGAATTATTATAAAAAAATCATACGCAATTTCGTCTACGTATAAACAACAATTTTAATCGCCATTAAAAAAAAAACCATATGTTATTGATTGACATTAAATATAGGTACGCTACAATTTTGTATTTCGATATATTTCCATGCGTTCATCGCCGCCAGCTGTATAACTACCAGGCGGGGATTCAAATACGCTGAATCGCAAACTCCGTCGAAACACTAGTAGACGTCGACGTGCATTAACGACAAAAAGTCCGATTCAAACAGTCGTCAGTTTTCATAAGAGTACATGTTCGCGGCAAGAACACGTCGACGACAATCGACAAGATTTTTATTTTAACGCGTAAAATTTTCTACTTCGACAAATTTTCTCGCGTCCACCGCCGCCAGGTGTACAACAACCCAACGGTGGTATGACAACGCAGAATCGCCAAATCCGCCGAAACATGAGTAACCGTCGACGTCCACAGGAAATACTAGGATTTATAGTTTAGAATTCTGTATGCATAACAAGTACATAAAATTTGGGACGGTACGATGGGCAAACTGAATACTCTCGTAGACTCGTCGTCGGACAATTACTAAAATACCGAGTGTAGTAAATTAATACGGACCGTAAAAAATCTACATACCTGACTTGTTAACAAACGTAAACGGAGCTGCTACGTAAACTGTTCACATCCGATTGTCTTCTACCCGGCGAAGTCCATCGTGCGTGGAAACGATAATTTTAATAGATCTACTACAAGAAGTACAATTTTGAGAATTTTTAACAAATTTTCCGATGCGAAATGCTGATACTGCCAACTGTTTCATTTCTGGAAAATGTACATAGATTCTTGTCAGACATATGACAATACTTATAGTATCCCACGGATCATACAATTATTACATAAATATATAAGAATAACATATGCACTTTCGTCTTTTTTTCGGAACGAATGCAGTTTAGCCCGTATTCTTGAACACACTGAAATTTAATAACGTTTTCGGAATTGGACGCTCACACAATGGAATATTTGAGTTCAAACCATTCCAAGACGTGATTTTACTTAAAGCGTGAGGAATCCAAACAAATCGGTATACTTATGGCATTGACGTGTACGTCATGGAGATATCATTCGTAGTTTTCGAAGAAAAATAAAGGATGGCCGTACATTATTTCTCGAATAACAACCACTGTTGTTGATCTCGCGGAAGCCGGAAAATGACTAGTTACAATGTTATATATAACTAGTGACCGGAAATTCCGCTAGCATGGTACATAACCCGTTGCGCAGTTGATCGTTCGCGTACCTAGTTTTGGATATTTACCAAAGAGCCGATTTTTCGGCAAAACGATATTAAATGAAAACCAAAAAAGAACGGTAAAAATACGTTTTCGTCTCATTTAAGTATCGTCGAATTCGAATAACGTTTTCGACATTCGCCGGTCATATCCCACGCGCAGCAGACAAAAGACGACGACAAAGCAATTGTTATGTTATAACGTAAAACGACTTCGTACAACGCGATGTTGCCCGATAGAACGAATAATATAAGGGCTGCATTCCATCGGATTTCTGAGTTACTACTATTTGCGTGGCCAAATAAACACGTGTGTGTATGGCTTATCTGTCTATTATATAATCGTCAATGGTACAACGATAAAATCCTGGAACACGTTCGAAAACCATTCGACCCAAAACGTCCATCAGCAAATAGTGCACCTTCCCGGTCAGACGCATCACGGTTAATTAAATGCAAGTGTCACCAATCGTTACGTAGTGTTGTAAAACTAGTTTTTCGGTATCGATTTCAGTGCACACCGCTTATCAACTATTATCGCGATATTGACCGGTTATTACAACGTTTTAAAATGTTGTCGGATGGAAATATTATTTTTTGTAGTTCTTTGAACGTTAAAACACCAATCACAATAAATTCCTTTTTAAAGACGCATAAACGATTATATTTGACGACAAATCTGTAATTGCCCAGACTCTGTGTCGTCGGAATTATGTCGAAGGTAATTGAAACGTTTTAATATAAATATGTGTCTATTCCCGAGAACTATAAATAACATTAGATTATATTTTATCAGCCACCAATGTTTATTAATCATTATTCAATGGGTACTTTGGGTGCTTTTTAAACATAACAACGTTACTACTATACATGTTATTTACAGACTAAATTAATAAAGTCGCTTTCACGTTGCTGAAAATAATAATAATTTTTTTAAATATACACATGTATATAAGCTGATAACTATTTAACGATGGTCTGTGGACAACGGTATAGGACGGACGGTACTTGACATTTCCAATTTCATTACTTTGTACCCATTATAGCTAAATGAAAACTAATTATAATTATAATTTTGGTATATCGAATAAATCATAATGTAGGTTTGTGAAGCATTAGTTTTATTATATTGCTACCTAAGAAGTAATTATCTGTTATAAATGTATGCATAAATTATAATTCTAAAAACCAAATTGTACTGTAATAAGTGATAAATCGTAATAAATTAATAATGGAGTATGATTTATTAAGGGTCAAGGCAGAGGGCTTTGTTTTAATCGCACTGATAGTTGTGGACCATTTGTTTCACCATCTGGAGAAGTGAAAAATCCATTTATTCATGACAATGGAAAACAGTTAAGGTCAACATACATTCCAGTTGAACCTGATGAATATGATGAATCTATTTATAAAACTGGAATAAATCTCGGTTTAAATTTTGATAAATTTAATGAAATTGAAGTTGAAGTCACTGGTCTAAATGTACCCGAAAAGATTGAAAGTTTTGAAACATGTAATAGCATACCAGAAGCGTTGATGGAAAATATCAGGAAATGTAAATTTATGAAACCAACCCCTATACAAAAATATACTATTCCAATTATTTTATCTGGGAAAGATGTAATGGCTGCTGCACAAACTGGTTCAGGAAAAATGGTAGGTAATCAAACATTGTAAACAAATCGTTTAACATTGATCTTTAATTGAATTCACTTTTTTACTTGAAAATATTTTTAATGACAAATAAAAAATAATTCAAACGAGTTCAAGCATTTTATTAATCATAAATTGATTGTAATTCAGTATATAATTAATATATAGTTCAAGTTTAAGCATTTATAAGATTTTGATAGACTACGTTAATTACCATATTCATTATATAAGTATTCATAAAATTAAATGCATTAGATATTACATATAAGTTAGAAATTCATTTCCATATGTTTAACTACTTAAAAGTTTTAATAACAATTGAATTTTCAAAACAAAATTATAAATATATTGAAACATATTAAAAATGTCAATAATTGTATTAATTAATATTAATTTTGATCAAATGAAAAATATGATTTATTTGAAGTATTTAATGTTAGCAATAAAATAAGGTTTTAATATTAAGGAAACAGATAGAAATACATAAATTATATGCCATGTAAACTTTAGGTTGCGTTTGTTTTACCGATTATACAAAAACTATTAATGGAACCACATACATTAATAAAAGATAGTAGTCACAGTGAACCTCAAGTGGTCATTATGGCACCTACACGCGAATTAGTCATTCAGATTAAAAATGTTGTGATGAAATTAACTAGAGGTACTGGAATTTCAACAATGTTTTGTTATGGTGGAACGTTAGTTAGTCATCAAAAAGATCAAATTCTTGTAAGTTAATCATGTTCTTTAATAGTTTAAATTGGTCATTACAATATTTACATTTTTACATTAAAAAGGTTGTCATATACTTATTGCTACACCTGGCAGATTAAATGAGTTTATTCAACACGGCTTTATTACATTTTCGTCTATAAGATTTCTTGTTTTGGATGAAGTAGATAAGATGCTTGATATTGAATCAAAACCGGACATTGATATTATTTTAGATCACTTTTCGCTGCCATCTGTTGTGAGTTGTTACATGCTATTAGCCATTAGTAAATGACATTAGTGGTATTTTTCGTATAAACATTTTAATGTGTTTTATGTGTTTTTTGTTATTCTAGACAAATAGACAAACGATTATGTTGTCTGCAACGTTACCAAATTCCATTCAGCAACTAGCATCATTTTATTTAAATAAGAATTATATATTTTTAGCAATGGGCATTGTCAGTAGTGCTTCACAGGATATAAAACAACATTTTCATCAAGTTAATAGATACAATAAGCTTCTTACTCTAACCAGTATTTTAAAAGAAGGTTTATATATAATTCATGACTGTAGTGAACTATTTATAAATTTTTTTTTTACAAATTCATATGTACTGTAGATTCAAAAGGAACCATAGTATTTGTTGAAACTAAATGGATGGCCGATTTCCTTGCCACATACTTATCTGAAAAATACATACCATCAACTAGCATACACGGTGATCGTTTACAAGATCAAAGAGAAAAAGCTCTTAATGATTTTACTGTAGGAAATAAAAATGTTCTCGTAGCAACAGCTGTAGCTTCAAGAGGTTTAGGTAAATTTGTTCATAAATTAATTTTGATTGTTTGCAATTAGATTTATTAGAAATTTATGTCTATCTATCTAAAAATGCACCATAGTATTAAATATTTCTATTTTTTTTTTTTTTTTTTATCGAGTTTTTATAATTTAAACATAAATTGTTTTTTAACTTTAGATATTAAATGTGTGAATCATGTCATAAATTATGACATGCCAAAAGAAATCGAGGAATATGTACAACGAAATTGGACGTACTGGTAGACTTGGAAATCAAGGAAAAGCTACATCTTTTTTTGAGATAGAACGCGATTACACTTTGGTACAACCGATTATACAAACTATATCATCGGTATTGAGTTTATGTTGACTATTTAATAATTATTTATTATTATTATTAATAAATATTTACATTCATTTTAAACGTTTCAATTTAGTCAAATCAGAAAATACCTAATTGGCTACTTAAACTGGCACGGGAAATTCAAGATAACAAAGAATCCAATGATTTTGAAAAATTCGGAAGCACAGATATAAGAATTGTAATAATTAATTTTTCTTTATATGCAACAATAATTTTTAACTTACAAAAAGAATCGCTTAAATATTTGAATCTTCAGTTAATATTGAATGTAATAATTTGTCATTTATTGTATATTTTTGTTTACAGAACTCAAACATAGTTGACCAAACTGAGGTTTATGATCAAATACTTAATACTGATTGCATAGATCAAAATTTTTAATAAATAATTTACAAAGTATGTTAAATCCACAAAATGTATAATTATTAATCTTGTATATATGGTCTTTCCTTTTCTGATTCTTACCTAGCTAAAAATTAATAAAAAATCCTAAATACTTATGACATTTTGAAGCAACATCATAATATCCAAAATCTGAGTTATCGGTTTATATCCATAGGAATTTTAAATAGAATAAATTATACTTGGTCTAATAGAGGATTCTTTTTGAAGAAAAGAATATTAGTCATAAAAGTAAACTGTGACTAAGTTTATTATAGTAGATACAAATTAAAAGAACACTTACATTTTATTCAATAAATTATTTTGGTTTTTATATTACGTATTCTTAATAATTGTTTTAATACATATAAATTAGTACATAAATGAAAATTAGGGGGAAACATTTTTATAAACATCAAAATTAAGCAAACGTTTGTTTTGATTTAACTGTTTTAGTATCGATTAATCTGATACAGTCCATGAGTAAAAAATTTGTGATCTAATAAATTATTTTACAATTTACTATAATCAAATACCTACAATATGTCATTAATAATTATTTGAAGTGATGAATAAAAAATAGACTTATTTATGCATCATCATTTGTCTAACTTGCCATCGTAATTGATCATGATTTGTTTCTCCTGGCATTTTATGAGTTTGCCACTGTGTTCGGTAATAATGGTGTAATGATACTGGATCCATTTGTGTTCTTTTTAAAATCTGTGAATATTTGCTATCTTCTAAAATGAAATAAATTACAAATTAGACAGCATACAATTTATAGATGAGTAGTGTTTTATTTTCATATCGAGAGAAAACAGATGAACAAAACATGTTTGTAATTTTTGTTGTTAGTTAACATTATGATAGTTATATTTATAATTTTAGATGAAAATCTAATAAGAAACATTATTTATATTATTAATTAAAAAATAATATTTAACAAATATCTATGTAATTTGTAGAACTTACTATTTACTTTATATTGTAAATCAGTTTGACATCCTTTTGAAGATACAGCTTTAGAACATAGAGTTTTTTTTGAATTTGGGCGTGACAATCTTTCAAATACATTATTATTTTTATTATGTACATCACTTTTATGATTATTTGGTAAAATAACTGGTTTTTCTTTTATTAAACATCTGCTCTCTGAGTAATTATTTAAATTTCTGTTTTCATTATTTCTAGACTTTTGTTTTTCATATTTGATAAGTTTTTTCAAATCTGTAATTAAAAGAAAGATATATTAATACATAATTGTAATTTAATAATATGTTAATTTTTTACTACAGTAGTAATTAAGCATCTCAATAATACTACCTATAAATAAAAAAAAAATGTTTCCATAATATATGCATGTGGTGTAACATTTTAATTTATTTAAATTAATATATATATATATATATATTTAGTTTTTATAAATAAAAAATACATTTAGCTTGTTTTGGTTTAACACAGTATAAAATCACCAATAGCAAATGTGTTGTGAAAACACTATTAATATTTTAAAAACAGTTTACAGAAAAAAATTTAAATAGAGTACGCCACTGACATGACATACTTAGGCTTATAAATACATTCTCGTTATGAATCTGTGGATAAGTTATAGTTATGTACGAAAACATGTAAATGAACAATAAAATATTCTTGTTCCGAATCCGCCTTACTAACCTTTTATGAATTTTCGAAGTAAATGTGGTTCAATATTATCGTACCCCAAAGCTGTTAAGATGACATAAACGTCTACAGCGTCTAATTCCATTAGAATCAAATGTTTGCGACTCAAGAATACACATAAACTATAGTTTTAATCTGAACTCGGAAAGAAAACAATTAAAATTGCAATAATCGCAATTCGAACGTAATCTGTAAAATGTGAACGCGAATTGCCGACATTAATCAGTTAACGTACAGTCGAACGGTTGAAATTTTGAATTTTGAACCACGGACGTATTGTTATCTACGAGTTACAATCGCCGTTGATCATCAACCATTAAACAGACGTTTATCAGTTGTGCAACGGTGATTTTTTATAGAGTTGATAATGTTTTGTTATCAAATATTTGGAATTTGGTCATACTGTGACTGTGTTGTGTTAGTCATTCAAAAACTCAAAATACCGACCGAGTGACAAACGAATTGCAATAAAACTTGTACTTGTACAATTTTTTTTTACACTTGCCATTTGTATTTCCTATGTAGTAAATATTAATAAAAAAAAAAAAAAATGGAAATAAGCGACCCTTATTTAAAATGCAAATATGTCGTGAAAAATGGAAAAAAGTTTCATCAAAACTAACAGTCGCAATCCTAGAAAGGTAAGTATCAAAACATTAAGTTTCATCTAATTTAGTGTAATAATATAATGGATATTTATTGGATATTAACGTAATAATATGTTTTATTATATCACTCCAGGAGGATATAAAGTTAGCCGAGCACAAAGTGAACATGCATATAAAATGTATTGGAAAATGAAAACATCGTTACTTGAAAAAAACTTTGATTGGAGGTTTGGACGATGCAGGCGATTCATCAATTGAACAATTATTCCTCATTACTATTAATGATCGGATACAAGAAAGTGAACCTAGTAATGGTAATTCTCCCTATTGATATGACAAATATGAATAAGTCATCAGTTTGGGTGAACATTTGAAGAATAAGTCAAAGACTGATAAACAAACTGCTGTTAAACCTGTCGAGAACATTGTGTCAATAAAATTTTCAAAGAAATTGTTTGATGGTTGTTTTTAAGAAAAGAAATCCTAGAAAAAGTATTGTAAAAATAAAACTGTTGATCTTGATTGTTCAAAATGTATTGGACAGTACACCACCAACATTATTTCAAATGATTTAAATACACAAGAAGATAGTGCATTTCATGATGATTCCAATTTATCTATAACTACTGTAGATTCTGTGTATCAATAAACAATACATTACAATGTCTAACATCTCCAATTCTAAACCTTTAAGTATATTGCAAAAGTCATCGCTTTGATGCTTCAAAAATGATAACAATAAATAGAAATTGGATGATGGCTGGCTGGAAAGATGTAACGAAAGTAATTCAAAATAACTAATTTAGATATTGTTTTACCTGTATTGAAACATACTAAGGAAATTGAAAGTGATACAGATATTGTTTTATGAAAGTGATAATGAAACACAAGACATTCCATTATATTCATCCCAAAGAATTAAAGCTCAGGAAGTTAGTTTAGACAGTCAAAATAGTATTAATCAAGAGACTAGGTGATAATGAAATTTCAAGAAACTCAAAAAAACGTTTAATTTCTGATGAAGATTTCGAAGAATGTTCAAAACAGTTAAAAGTTTCAAAAACTCATGATCACAAAAACATTCAGTTATCAGTTAAGGATAATCGTAAATAAGTATTATTAGATTTATAAAGTTTCTTCTGGAAGGGCCAATGAAAACTTATTGTACTGTAAGATTAGATATGAAAAAAATTTATAGTCGTGGAAAAGATCAGTTAAAACAACTACTTACAAGAAAAAACAATGAAAAATAGAAAGAAAGAATTAGGTGCAAATTATGAAATCTCTGATCGGACTTCGTTATTGAAATGTTTTAAATGTGGCGATATTGGACATTATTCTAGAAATTGTCTTAAAAGTGAGCGTTGAAATTATTTCAGATTAATAATATAATAAATATGAAGTATACTTTCATTATTTTATTTTTATAAACAGATAATGAATTAATTCCTTTGGAAGAAATTGGCGATGATGAAAGTCCATTTCTTACTCTCGAAGAAGCTGAGAAATTAGCTCTTGAAAAAAAAGAAAATACTCACAGTAAAAAATGGGCTCGGGATTCAAAAGTTCAAGTACAATATAAATAATTTAATAATAATAAATTAAAAATTATAATACATAATAGTATAATGAATTAAATTTTTTAGGTCAATTCTGTTGAACATTTCCAATATTAGAAAATATTTCTGTATCTGAAAATGTATCTCCAGTATATCAACTACTTGAAAAATGGTTCTGTTATTGGTAATTATTTTATATATATATATATATGTATATATATTGTTTTCTAAATTTAATAATAATAAACAATATAGATACTCCAGAAGTAATTGAAGCTTAAAATTATTTCGTCATGCAAATTTTCGTCCGAGTCAAGAAAAGGCAATAATGAGAATTCTTTCTGGTCTTTCAACTCTAGTCACATTATCAACCGTTCTGGGAAATCCTTGTGTTACCAATTACCTTCATATCTATACAATAAAAAATCAAAATGCATTACATTAGTGGTTTCTCTCTCATATCGTTAATGGAAGATCAAGTAATTTGTAACTTTAACTGTAAATTTTCCATTGAAATCAATAATTAAAAAAAAAAAATATATATATATATAATGATTATTTTCAGGTTGGTGGGGTGAGTGCAGTGAATATGGCATGCTTGCATAACAATCAAACCTCCAAAGAACGAGATATTATTGTTAACCAGCTGGTGAATGGAGAATTATCAATACTTCTGCTGTCGCCTGAGGCTGTTGTTTCTGGGTTTAATACAGAATGGTTATCCAAACTTCCTCCTATTTCATTTGCATGCCTAGATGAAGCTCATTGTCTTTCTCAATGGTCACACAATTTTAGACCATCGTATCTAATGATTTGCCAAGTAATATAAATCGGTAAAATATATCTTGAAAGACTATACAATTTTCTGTTTTAGATTCTCAGAGACAAGTTTGGTGTAAAAACATTTTTGGGTTTGACTGCTACTGCAACAGCTTCTACTGTTACAAGTATTGCCAGTGAACTGATGTTAGACAATCCAAACTCAATTATTACAGATAAACCTTTACCTGATAACCTTATGTTAAGCGTTTCAAGGGATAAAGATCGCGATAAAGCATTAATAAATTTGTTGAATGGAAATCGTTTCAAAAATTGTAGCTCGATAATTGTGTATTGTATTAGGCGAGAAGAATGTGAACGTATTGCATCATTTATTAGGACTGCTTTTCAAGTAATTAAATTAATTAAATTAAATTTGTTTTTGGCAATGAAAATATATATTTATATATTTATATTAATATATATTATTTATATTAATTAGTCACAACATACAAATGGTAAACGGGGTCAATTATCACGAGTTGCTGAACCATATCACGCTGGATTAACTGCAGCAAAACGGAAACGTACGCAAAAGAGCTTATGGATGGTAATGAAAATATGATATTGATAATCAATCAAATATTCGTTAACATTTTTATTATTGTTTAGGACAACTTAAAATTGTTGTGGCTACTGTTGCATTTGGTATGGGAATAAATAAGTCTGATCTGCAAGGTATTATACATTATAATATGGCAAAAAGTTTAGAAAGTTATGTGCAAGAAATTGGACGTGCTGGACGAGATGGACATATATCTCATTGTCATATGTTTTTGGAATCTGAGGTAAAGTTACTAATCAAATAATTATGTATGTTTATATATTTTATAGACATTTTATATTGTTTTAGGGAAATGATATAGCCGAGTTGAGTCGTCATATTTATTCTAATTCTGTTGACCGTGCTTCCATTCGTAAACTACTCGAAAGAGTATTTGTGCAATGTAATATAAAGAAAATGAATGCACTAAACACGAAGTAGTTTTTGAAATAGAAGATACTGTTTCCAGCTTGGACATGAAACAAGAAAATATTCAGACATTTTTATGTTATCTTGAACTAAATACTAAGAAATTTGGTAAAAAATTTGCCATTGTCATATATCCGTTGCAAAATAACATGTTATAAAGGTCCATTGTTTTTGAAACAATTGTCAAAAACTGTAAGTAAAGTAATATGTCTGTATTATATTGCATTCACTGCATAGAAATTTAATTACATTGTTATTGTACATTTTAAAAATATATAAATGTATGTTAGTGCCCGCCACTCGCTGTTGCTTATGCCTTAAAAGAAAAGTCTGGAAAGCCAGTCAATAAATTAAATCAGTTTGATTTTTCAATTTTCAAAATAGCTTCTACCATAGGATGGGATAGTGGTATTGTTAAAAAAGAATTGAAAAATTTGGAATGGTCAAACGATAAGTTTTTTTTTAATATACAGCATACTGTAATTTAATTTAAAAATAAATTAATATTTAACTAAAACACAAATATTATTCAGAGTTTAAAACAGTGGGTCGTTTATTTCTGTGTGAGTGTGTGTGTGTGTGTGTGCCGTAAATGATCATTAATGTTCATGATTCCTCCTGTGTTTACTGCATGTACTTGCATGCACTTATCACTGAACATTAAAAGTGAAAAATTCAATAAAGAGACAAAAAATAAACTAAAAATAAAAAAAAATTAATTTTTAAAACTAATTTGGAAGTAGATTTTGAATTTTATTTCTGTTTATTCAATTATTTATTATTATTAAAAAATTGTATGTTAAAGGGTGACAAAATGAAAATAGTAAGAATAGAAATTCCCTACACAACTTTGAATTGACAATGAATCCAAAATAGTTTTTGGAATTAAAATTAGACTATTGGAAACATGTTTAATGTTAGCCGGCTTATTGGTCTGAAATGCATAAAGAAAAAAACATTGCTTCAATAATATAATTCCAACCTGTGTATTGATTGTTGGTTCTATTTTACAGTCAATGGAAAGTATCAAAAAAGTGGAGTAGTAGTTGAGTTTTCCTGCCTTGGCTTTAGAGTATTGGCACCAGGCAATATGGACGCGGAACATTTAGATTCGACACTTTGCAATTTGTATAGTATATCACACTAGCAAGAAATCAAGTCCCTTTCTGAACTACACAATTGCCACGAAACGTTTATGAGGTATAATGTAGTAGGTTTATAATATTGTTTTGTCATTTTGATTGATTTAATTTTTCGTGTAGTGCGTCGACATCTACATTTACTGAATGTTGCGATAGATTGAAGAAATCCGTAAGGGAGTATTTTACCATAGACGATTTATCAATGCTCGTTCGAGAACGGCATGTACGTTGTTTTATTTAAATCATTAATATTATTCTTGAATTAAATTTATATACAATGATACGTTTTCAGGATGAAGTAACTTTGAATAAAACTGATGAAACCCGAGTGACTTCCAACGTCAACCGTTTGTTAAATAGCTATATCGATTGCAAGTTTACTGCGCACGCCATAGCTAGAATATTTCACGGTATTGAAAGTCCTAATTTTCTAGCTTATGTCTGGGGACGATCCCCGTTTTGGCGCATTCACATGAAATACAATTTCAACGCTTTATGTAAAATTGCTCAAAAACAAATAATTTCTAATTTAAAGTAACTCTTTTTGAATTTTCATCCATAATAATAATTATAATATTTATTTGTAAATCATTTATATTAAAAGTCTTCATGTTTTCTTGAAGATTTATAATACAATTTTTTTTTTTATATGTTTATGATTAATGAAAGATTCACCTGTTTAAAAGTGATTCTAATGATTTTAATATGTAAATTTTTTTTTTAAATGTAGGTTTAATAATTTCTTATGTGAGTAATCGTTAAGACTTTGTTTCTAAAATTACATATATATTTAGAGATATATTTATATAATAAAATATTTTTAATTATTTTAATCTAATTCTATAAAATCTAACCTAACTTGAGCTATAGCTTTTTTAACCAACAAACATATAAATAGGTTAGAACATTGTGATGCGGAAATCTATTTTGAATATTTGTCATGCAAAAATCATTTAAATATTTAAATACATATTATATTAAATTTATGTCATATTTCATTCAAGTATATATTCGAAAACACCGATGTGAAAACATCAGTTTTCAAATGTCAACTGTTGACGTAAAGTCAACTGAAGTACTTATATATAAGTGAACTTTGTGTGACCGTCGATCGCATCAAATGGTCTTTTGGTAGTATGAACATAAATATTTAAGGATTCAATTAGGAATTGAAATCTATTATTTATTATTTATTGATTGTTGATGGCGATTATATGGTGTGTAAAGTTTCACATGTAAACGTTCTATTGTCAGCAATCATTGGGCAAAACGTTTTGAATTTTATTTAATATATTATACAATATCAAAACGTAAAAAACTGGTACGAGATGCAAACTGTGGCGCTTCGACGTAATAATGTCATTGTGCGTGTCACGTGGCTTAAGGAAAGTGGACGAGAAGCCTCAATATATATGTATACATATGTAGTTAGCGGTCAAGTTTGTTCCTCGGAACTTTAAGGATTTGCACGCTGGTCGTCGTATTATCTCGTTTTTGAGTTCATCGAGCTTATATACACGGACTTTAGATGTTATTATTGTTGTAGTTTCGAGCAAACATTGTAATGTTTTTTGCGTACGAACAATAATATACTCTGCGGGCTAAAATAGTTTGATAAATATATATTTATATATCGGTTTTTTTTTGTTTTTATTAGCTTTCGGATTAAACTATAACAGCTCAGCAATTCCACCTAATGATATAGAAAAACTACAAACCGTGCCGATTGATGTGTCATATCGTGTTAAAAAACAATTTTTATTTTTGTATTTTTCCGTCGGTTTTACAAATTCTCGCGATGTTTCGAAAATAAAAATTTAATTAAAAACTCGCAGTCTTTCGGCCGTTCTCGTTTTGCAGTGCAATAGTCACACGTGTCAATTTTCCATTTTCGCGTAATGTACATATTATACATGTATACGATTCGCAGGTACTATAAGACTCCACGATTTCTTCCTTTTTTTTTTATTATTTTCCTAAACACGAAAATTACGTTTTCATCGAATATTAATAGAATTAATATATTTCACCGTATACCGGGAAAAAAATCGTACCAAAGGAAACGCCTATTATTAAACTAAGGCTGTAATATGAATTTTCAGCGAGTGTGCATTGTATATATATATATTTTTGTTTTTTGCTAGTTGTAAGCAGGGCCTAAAATTGTGTGCATTAGCAAATGGACAAGTTTGCAGTACATTTGTAGCCAATTATTTTCATTATTTTTATATTTCTTAACATGTTTTAATTTTCATAGTTGAATTTTGTGACGTCCGTAAAAAAAATAACCGTGATGTCTAGAACTTTTGTCGATATAGGTTCATGCTCGTAATTTATGCTCGTATTTAACTCAATTAATATTTATAGTAATTTTTTGGAGTGGTTATAATAAAGTGAATATTGTGTATGCAGTAGAAAATCACAACAATTTTAGGCACTGTTTTTTATTAATACAAAGTTTGTATCAATAATTATATTTAATTTCAAAACTTTTACATTTTTTGTAACTAGAATGTAGAATATTAAATGAATTTGTTTCGTACTTTGTAAGTACACATTGATGTGTACAAATAAACCTCATAAAATAATTAGGTTATATACAGTTATTTTATTGACTTGTATATATTTTATACACAAAATTAATTATTTGCATTTGAAAAATTAATATAAATATATCCAGGACTTCTTAATGCGTTACTGTAAGTACAACTCTATAGTTATCATTGTTATTATTATTATCACAAATTATAACATTCAGAAAACACAATTTTAAGTGCTTGAAAATGTATGAGACAAATACAAATAGAAAAGTCTCGGTTTACTCTATTTTAATATTGGTCGCAGAACACAATGTCACAATTGTCTCATTGAACACAGTGTTGAAATACAAAGCTCCGACTGGTTAATTAAAAGAAAAATATTGAAAACACGTAACCATGTGAACACAACCATAACCGAACGAAGACAATTTCAACACAAAAATACGACAGTCCGTTGTCTACGATTATCATCGCGAACACGATCGTCCAATTTATTTTTCCATTATAAAATGGACAGTGATAATTGCACGTCAACCATGGAACGGACGGTGAAGAGACGATGGAAGGCATTCAAAAAACAATGCTCGAGCCTGTTCCGGAGACTCGGAAGTTCGAAGACGGACGCGAGCCGACATCATCGTCCGAAAAACGGCGGGATGTCGGCGTTGACACGGCGTTTCGACGACGAGCAGAGCGACGACTGGAGTGATGACAACTGGGATAGCGACGACAACGGACAGGGCGACAACGGGCAAGCAGCCTCGAAAACGTTTAAGCAGCGGATGACCGCGTTAAGATTGAAACGAGCGAACCTGTTGTACGCCAAATCGATGGAGACAAACCAGCGGACGATGATCCAATTGCGCGACGTGAAGCACGACAACTTTCGGCTGAAACTAGCCGCCGGCAAGTTGGAGGCGAAGCTGTGCGAAGCCACGGCCAAGACGGAAGAACTGGAGGCCAAACTCCTGGCGTCGCGCGCGGTCGCCCGTGAACACGTGGCCGTGACGAACAGTTCGATAGCGGAAACCCGCAGGCTGAACGCCGCGCTTTCCGAGTCGTCGCGGTTGACCATGGCTATGGAACAGCGGGTCAAGGCGGCCGAACAGCGAACCGAGGTGATGGAACAGCGACTCAAAGTGACGGAAGGTCGGGTCGAGGCGGCGGAACTGCGGGCAAAGGCGGCTGTACGGCGGGCCGTGGAAATGGAACGGCGAGCCAGAGCGGCGGAACACCGAGCCGAGACGGCGAGAAGACTTCAACGGGGAGCCGAACAACGGCCCGTACTGTCGTCCGCCGTTGCCGACCTGCAGGGCATAATGTCGTCGTCGTTGGCCGACCTGCAAATCGACGTGCTGAAGAGCGCGGTTGAGAAACTGCAACGCGTGCTCGAAGCAAAGACGGGGACGGTTGAATACGATCCCACGGATCACTACAACGGTGACGACGAGACGGATGACGACGAGCACGACTTGTGAAACGGCAATAAGCCTTTCGTTTTCTCGTGCACGAACATAGTTCATACGGTCAACGGTTAGTCAAAATGATTCGGTCGAATTAGCGGGAGTTTTAAAGGCCTTGTCAAAAAGAACAGGCCGACCTCGCGTGTCTGATGATATCTCGGAAAGAATTAGAGTTCTCGACGGTGTCCGTGTGTGTGTAAGTCATACCGGGCTAATCGAGAAATTTCTGAAACAACTTTTTGGCGTGTCTGAAGACTGTGTTTAATTATGGAATTTCACAGGTTGCATCTGTTACAGGTTTTAAATGTCGACGATAAGTTGCAACTACCCGATCTAACGATTTCAGCATAAAAATATGCGAATTTAATTTAAATATGTTTTTCCTATTACTTTAATAGGAATAATAAATCAAGAAAATTACGCATATATTTTAATGTATATAGTTTATTAATAAACAATAACATTAAAAAATGTACAAATATTTGTTTTCTTTTACAATTAAAAGGATACATCAAATGCAGATGTGGTGACTTAAAATATACTTAACCCGCAGAATTAAAATCCAATGAAGCACAACACCCGTGAAACGTAAATAATCATAAAGTAAATAAGAGAGGATACCATAGAGTATCTTGTTATTACAAATAAACAAACATAATACTTGGGGATTTAAATTTCTCTTATTTGGTTACTATGCAACTGCACGTTCGGAATGCTTAATGTATTATAGCCACCTCCTGATAAATACAGTCAAATTATAAATCTAAATATTGGTAATCATAATGTGTACGGCAGCAGTAGCGTGTCGAATCTTTTGAAGGAGCAGACAATTTTTCCTAATACCCACCACCTATATAAAAACGACAAATAAGCAAATAAAAAATAATTTGTATCGTTTTTCGATTATTTTCTAGCTTTTGTTTTCTTCCAAGTTTTATCTTCTAAATTCTAACCAATATTTTTCACTAATAAGTCAAGTAATAATAATTTATTTATAGTCATTTATTACACGTCATCCCAAGCGCGGATTCAGTAGGTGGCGAAGTGGATGGCCGCCTCCCCCCGCAGGCTGTGTTTTTACTCAGTGTTTGGAAAGAACGGCGTTCATGAACGCACGTTCATAGTTTTATAATGAATATGAACGATTTTCAGGGCGTTCAAATATATATAGGTTCACCTATTTAATAAAATACATATATACGTATTAATTATTATGTGATAAATTTTCTTAAAATTATTCTTATTATATATATAATACGTAGGTTTTCAATAATCCCGTCTCGAAATCACAGGGCCACAATGTGGTTTCTACGAATTTGTGTCGTCAGTAAATAATAAATGGTTATTGGAATAATGTATAACATACTTAGTATCAAAAATACACCTGTAATAATATGACATCGTGTTGCGAGGGTCAATAGACTTTAACATTAGGTATATAATTATTCTAACTTCCGATTTTATTATCGGAATTCCAAAAAAGATGGGAATGGGAAAAACAGCACGCACAGAACATCAGTCGGCTTTAGCATTAGTGCAATGTGTACAGTCTTTCGGTGGAAATGTGTGATCGAATATTTAGAAAAATCCAGGAAACGCGTTTGAGCACGATAACGTATACTTTTCACGTGCTCGTTTACACGAATAGTAATCGGCAGTAGTTATAAATACGATTTTTATTTTTCTCTACGTGAGCGATGTGTATATATATATATATTTTATAAGTATATAAAATATACGGACCGTAGTTTTTTTTCTTGTACTGCGCCGCAATTACTAGTCTGCGTTTTGGTTTTGTAAGTATTTTAAACCTTTATAACGGTCAACAATAATGTTAATTATTTATATAATTTTAGTTAAGATGAATACGGGTATAAATAAAAAACGTGGTCAACTTACATGGCATGGGTTTAATAAATATTTTAAATATGTCGAAGAAATCGATGTAAATATTAAAGTGTTATGTTTGTTATGCTTGCTAACCAGAAAAACCAAAAGCACTTCAAAAAAATCATCAACAAATTTAAAACGTCTTATCAAGGTAGGTATATATAATATGTTTTATTATTATCTGTCGTAATTACTTACAATTTTGTATAAAATGTAATATAAAATATTTAATTTATAAATAGATAATTGTGAAATGATATGAGTTGAATTCAAACATTTTAGTTATTTTTGTTATATTTTGTTGTTTTTTGATATCTATGTTTAATATTGTCTATACATTTGAAATTTAATTATAAACATAATACATAGTATTGTACATACTTTTGCAAGTTTATGTATAAATCTTTATAGTTGATCTTAAATTCATCAATCATTGTGGTGCTTATACAATTATTTAAATTATCTCCAAAAGGCAAAAATTGACTACTTTTTCTACATTATGGAAAACATCTTATTTTTATTCAAATGATTTTACCTAGCTGCTCAATTTTCCTTTGGAAAAAAATGGTTTTAATTGTTTAACCTATTAGGTATCAAAAATTTATTTAAATACTGTATATAAAGGATATTATATAGTATATTACAAATATGACTCGTTAATCAATACAATTTTTAATTTGTATGTAATATAATACTTAAGTATTGTGTTGAAATTATTTTTTGTTAACTATCTACCCGTACTAACCATTAAAGTAGATATCAACTTTTTGTAGTACTCATTATTTAATATTGGATTTTTGTAAACTTTACTTAATGTGTCAAAGAAACAAATTATTGTAATTGATCAAAATGTTGGTTTTGATGTGGATTGATATATTTTTTAACTATTAAACTATACTTTAAATGTTTTTGAAACCGCTTTAAAATACTTCTGAAAAGTCATTAAACTTGTGGGATGTGTTTAAATTTTTTTCCAATTCAACCATGAATAATTTCATTTATTTATATTTACTTTTATATATATATATAAATAGAAAATATATGTATATCAATATTTTCTTATCCGTTTCCAATCCCTCCAGCCAATAATAGTTTTTAATTTATACTTTATGTTGTAGTTTTTTACACTTATAATATATACATTTAATATAATATTTTATACACAAAGTAAAAAATGATTAATTTTATAAGCGATTCGTATATATGTATATAAATGAACGATCAAATTAACGCCGTTCATTTTTTGAATGAACGTGAACGTGTTCTTCAAAAAAAAAATAAGAACGTGAATGTGAACGAGTTTCATTTTTACGCTTTGAAAATTCCTAGTAAAAATTCTGTTAAATATACTTGTAGTATTACTAGCGACCACTGCAACAGCAGAACGCAATTTTTCATCTCTACAGTGGATAAAAACATGGATGAGATCAAGGATATCGGACGATCGATTGAATGGACTGTTTTTATCATATGAATTATCACACACGTTAGGTATAACCACGTCATATACACACACACACACACACACTTTATTGTGCAAGATTCGCCTCGCTCCTCTCCTCCCCCCACCCGTAATATAATAGTAATATTATAAGTAATATTATGTATAATAGTATTATGAATTAGGTACAACAATAGATTACAAACACCATTTATAATCAATAGTATAACTAGTATAATATGTATCAATTATATTATATTTAAAGTAACTATTTACTTTTATATGATTTGATTATGAGAATGGGAAATTTAATGTTTTATGTAAGATAATTAGACGTCCCAGTGGCGTATTTACGGTGGGGAGGGGTCTAAGGGTACTGGACCCCCCACAGACACACTGTAGTGATTCATATTCTAGTACCAAAAACACTAAAATACTTTTTTAATATTAATTTGTTGTACTATATTTTTTGGACCCCCCCCCCCCAGAAAATTGTTGAATTAATCCGCTACTGGACATCCCACCAAACACGTATTCAAAGGATAGACCGGATACAGGGTAATTAAAAATGATTCATTCGATCTCAAGTTTTAGAATGTTATTATTTTATTTAATTGACAACGTTCATGGCGATTAGTTAATCACCATGCAAAAAATCGACCGAATAACAAAAAGCGTTTGGTGTATTGCAATTTTCAAAATGTGAATCGGTCATAACTGTGCTACGCGATTTTCATCGTCGTTACGGGAAGGACTGTACCGACTGCTCGTAGCATTTGTTGATGGTATAAGGATTGTTATATCCAAACGTTATGCCAATTTCCCTTACCATTTAAATGGAAGGGGACTTCGTCGCTGAAGACTAGGCGAGAAGCAACGTTTTAATCTTGCATAAAATTGCTAAATTCGAGTCGTTTCAAATTATCATTGATCTTTAAAACCTGTAACAGTACGACCTGCAACCTGTACGATTTCATAATTAAACACCGTCTTCAAACACGCCAAAAAGTTGTTTCAGAAATTTCTCAATATGCCCGGTTAATTGACTTATACACACACGGACTGCATTGAAAACTTTCTCTAATTCTTTCTACATTATCATCAGAAACGCGAGGTCGGCCTGTGCTTTTCTTTAGCACAAACGCCCCGTTTCTTCAAACAGCTGGTACCATCGACTAATGTTCTGAACAGTCTGGTGCACCGATCCCGTAACGACGACAAAAAGCGCGTTGCACAATTTATTTCTACCGATTTACATTTCGAAAATCGCAACCCACAAATTGCTTTTTTACAAATTACATTTTTGTGGGAAAGCTAACTTATCGCTATAAATGATGTCAGTTAACGAATTAATGACATTCTAAAACTTTTCCCTATCAATTAATATATACTTTGACAAGGCCTTTTAAAACCTCCCCGCTAATTCGACCGAATCATTTTGACTAACCGTTGACCGTATAAATTATGTTCGTGCACGAGAAAACGAAAGGTTTATTGCCATTTCACAAGTCGTGCTCGTCGTCTTCCGTCTCGTCGTCACCGTTGTAGTAATCCGTACGATCGTATTCAACCGTCCCGTCCGTCTTTGCTTTGAGTACGCGTTGAAGTTCTCAACCGCGCTCTTCTCGGCCAACGACGACGACATTAGGTTGCAGGCAACGGACGACAGTACGGGCCGTTGTTCCCCGTTGAAGTCTTCTCGCCGTCTCGGCTCGGTGTTCCGCCGCTCTGACTCGCCGTTCCATCTCCACGGCCCGCCGTTCAGCCGCCTTTGCCCGCAGTTCCGCCGCCTCGACCCGACCTTCCGTCACCTTGGATCGCTGTTTCACCACCTCGATTCGCTGTTCGGCCGCTTTGATCCGCTGTTCCATAGCTTTGGGCAACCGCGACGACTCGGAAAGCGCGGCGTTCAGCCTGCGGGTTTCCGCTATCGAACTGTTCGTCACGGCCACGTGTTCACGGGCGACCGCGCGCGACGCCAGGAGTTTGGCCTCCAGTTCTTCCGTCCTGGCCGTGGCTTCGGACAGCTTCGCCTTCAACTTGTGAGCGGCTACTTTCAGCCGATAGTTGTCGAGCTTCTTGTCGCGGAATTGGGCCATCGTCCGCTGGCTTGTCTCCTCCGATTTGGCGTACAACAGGTTCGCTCGTTTCAATTTTAGCGCGGTCATCCGCTGCTTAAACGTGTTCGAGGCTGCTTGCCCGTTGTCGCCCTGTCCGTTGTCGTCGCTATCCCAGTTGTCATCACTCCAGTCGTCGCTTTGCTCGTCGTCGAAACGCCGCGTCAACGCCGACATCCCGCCGTTTTTCGGACGATGATGTCGGCCCGCGTTCGTCTTCGAACTTCCGAGTCTCCGGAACAGGCTCGAGCATTGTTTTTTGAACGCCTTCCATCGTCTCTTCACCGTCCGTTCCGTGGTTGACATGAAATTATCACTGTCCATTTTATAAAACTCTCCGCGAAAAATAAATTGGACGATCGTGTTCGCGATAATAATCGTAAACAACGGACTGTCGTATTTTTGTGTTGAAATTGTCTTCGTTTGGTTATGGTTGTGTTCACATGGTTACGTGTTTTCAGTATTTTAATTTTAATTAATCAGTCAACGCTTTGTATTTCAACACTGTTCAATGAGTCAATTGTGACATTGCTACCAACATTAAATAGAGTAAACCGAGACTTTTTTATTTGTATTTTTCTCATACATTTTATACAATTTTGTGTATAAAATATATACAAGTTAATAAAATAACTGTACATAAAAATAGTTTGTAATATTGTCTATTTGTACACATTTATCTGTACTTATAAAGTACGAAACAAATTCATTTAATATTCTACGTTCAGGGAATCGTTTATTTAAATTTAAAAAATAATGAACATTTACGAAAACACTATAAAACGAAATGGGAAAAAGACGAAAAAAATGTAGAAGTTTTGAAATTAAATATAATTATTGATACAAACTTTGTAATAAAAAACTGTATCTTACAACTAGCAAAAAACAAAAGTATATATATACACAATGCACATTCGTTGCAAATTCATACTACAGCCTTAGTTTAATAATGGGTGTTTCCTTTGGTACGATTTTTTTCCCGGTATACAGTGAAATATATTAATTCTATGAACGTAATATTCGATGAAAACGTAATTTTCCATGTTCGAGTTTAGGAAAATAATAAAAAAAAAGGAAGAAATCGTGGAGTCTTATAGTACCTGCGAATCGTATATATGTATAATATGTACACTAAGCGAGAATCGGAAATGACACGTGTGACTATTGTACTGCATAACGAGAACGGCAGAAGACGACTCCGAGTTTTTAATTAAATTTTTAAACGCTTACGTTTATTTTCGAAACGTCACGAGAAGTTATAAAACCGACGGAAAAATACAAAATAAAACGATGGTATACATTCCATACGTTTACTACTTTGTGTATATATACATTGTGCATTGTGAGTGAGAGCGAGAGAGTGAGAGAAAGAGAAAGAGAGAGAGAGAGAGAGAGTTGTTACAAACTTTTACGAACCATACGCATTGTTATATGATATATCACGCGTGAATACGTGATGACGAGAAGAACTTGTGTTCGGTATTGGTGGGAAGCTCGTGCCAGACCTCGCGATAACGACGACGTCGATAGAACACGGTAGAACGTTCATGAAAGTCAGTCTGACACCGGCGACGGTCTGTCGTGTGACGACCGGTTGTCGCCCGTTGAAACCGTGCGTTATTACGATTTGTATTCCGATATAGTATATGCCGTACGTTTTCCTTGTTACATTGCGAATATACATACGTTTTTCGAATACAATTGTTTTACTTGAATACGATTCGTAAGTACCTAATTTCGATTATTGTAAAGGCGGACGCGAGTCATAAGGGGTCACCTGCAAGAAGCACCCCAAGTGGCGAACATTTTTGGTAGCAGAGCGTGGTTGTTTTGGTTATGACGTAATTTAGCGTCCACTTTACAATCTTCCATATTTACTGTATTTACTGTATTTACTGTATTTTTTGTATTTCGAGTATAATAATATTGTTCGTATATTGCACTATTACAAGTAACCGTGATGTCGTATTAGTGAGGCACGGTCGGTATGAGATAGTAATTATTGTCGTTAATAGTGATTAATAGTCGTAATAATAAATATCTTTATCGTTCATATTGATAATTGTGGTTATCGCATTAGAGTTTTCGTATTATATGTGTATACGTATATAGGTCATATATATAAGTTTGTATTGTGATTTATCTGCTGAACTTTGTATTCGCGTTAGGCTTAATCGTCAATTTTTGTTATTACATTCCATCCATTATTATACGGGATTAAATTGGTTTTGTTCGTTGTTAAAAGTATATTCGTGGTAACTGTTTCTATTCGTGTCAAGTACTATGGCACTCGATCCAGATGCGGTTCGTTTAAGGCGATTGAAGGAAAGATCGACAATTAAACGTGATGGGTACGTTAGTCAAATCCGTTCCGTGTATGCCTTAGCGCAGCGAAGTTTAGAGGACGTAGAAGTTTCCCATCAATTATTGGTGGCTGTCGATAATCTGGATGATCTGTGGTCATCGTTTTCCATAGAAGATGACGCTGTGTTAGATCACCTAATCGCCCTCGGCTTATCATCGGAATATTCGAACTATTTGGGAACCGAGATGCGGGAGTTAATTAATTTTTGTAAGGCGACGGCCACGCGATGCCGTAACTACCACCCAGAACCGAATAATACCTCGGATGGAGTTTTCCAACGTGATAACAGAAACGAGCAGCCTCACAATACGCGGGATTCTATGCTGAAGCTCAATATTGGATCGAGTATGCATGCAGGGCTACCTACGATTCCACTTCCCACGTATAGTGGAGATATCTACAAGTGGCCGTCGTTTCGAGACCGATTCGTATCACTCGTAGACCAACGTCCATATTTATCGACGATTGATAAATATTATTATCTCATAGGCTGTTTGAAGGGACCCGCTTCTGACGCTATCAGTGGTATACCAATTTCGGAGGCCACATATCCATTGGCATGGACCACCCTCGAAACCCGTTTCGACAAACCACGGTTGGTTGCCTGTTCTCTAATAGACAATTTATTACATGCTCCGGTGTCGTCTACGGAGACGTTATTCGATATGAATAAATTTGTATCTACCTTTGACGAGAGCATTTCCATTATTGAGTCCCTTCGAATTCCTAATTTGGGAGATTTCATATTGTTTTCTTTGGCTTCACGGTGTTTACCTATGTCCTGTCGAACGTTGTTCGAATCACAATCTACTGCTGAATATCCAACCGTCCGTGAACTGATAACTTTCGTTAAGTCCCGTATTTCGGTTCTCGAATGTGTTCAAGGCTCCAGTACGATGAAACCGGCACAATTGTCGCGTCATCTAAAATCGGCATGTTCCAGGCCGTACGAGAAGGGATCCAGCAAGGTTGTAAATTCGTTGCAATCCTCTTCATTTGTGGCAGCTCAACCCTCGTCGTTGAGGTCACTGTGTAAATGTTGTCGGGGCAATCACCATGTTGTGACATGCCCAACATTCAAGCGTTGGTCACTTGAAACTCGGTCCAAATGGGCTAGAGAACAACGCCTTTGTTTTCGTTGTTTGAGTGAAGGTCATTGGGCTCCTCGATGTCAGTCTCCCATCGTTTGTGCCCAATGTTCTCGCAACCATCACACCTTAGTACATAAGGAGGTAGTCATGGCCGTCGCAAGTAAAGAAGGTGTCCCATCGGCCGACCAACAAACGGATGACGTGTTATCTTCTTGTATTGGGCAACTCGAGTCGCATTCAGTGTTGCTAGGCACTGCGTTAGTGCATATTCGTGATAATACTGGTACTCTTCAGACGGCTAGGGTGTTGGTGGACTCGGCGTCCCAGATCAGCGCCATAACGTCAGCATGTGCGTCTCGATTGGGATTACGAACTTCACGTTGGACCGCATCTGTCTCTGGCCTTGCGGGTGTATCCATTCGGAATGTTCAAGGAATTGTGGAGTGTTACATTCAACCTAGGTTTGCAGTCGAACCTGTGTTACCGTTTAAAGCTTGGGTATTGTCTTCAATCACTGCAGACATGCCGCAGAAACAATTACCACGTGCGATTTATGACAAATTCACTCATTTGGCACTGGCAGATCCCTTATTCACGTCTCCAGCCGAGGTCGATTTATTATTAGGTGCTGATATCTTCGCTCAAATTCTGGACGGAAAACGCGTTTCCGTAGGTGAATCGTATCCGACGGCTTTCGGATCAATTTTTGGATTTATTATTATGGGATCGTTACCTCACATTGATACCCAGCATCAGCATGCATACCCCATATCTCTGATGTCATCTGTGGAGTCGTTAATGAAGAAATTTTGGCACGTAGAAGAGCCCGAGACGGCTCCACAGGAGTTTACTGACGACGGGCTATGCGAAATGATATTTCGTGAAGGTCATTTCCGTTCTGACACTGGTCGATTCATTGTGCCTCTTCCGTTCAGCAAACCTGTACGTGACAATTCTTTTCGGGGTTCACGCGAAGTCGCTCTTAAACGGTTTGAGCAGTTGGAACGAAAATTCGCCACTGATCATCGTCTTCATGCATTGTACTGCCAGTTTATGTCGGAGTACATATCCTTGAATCATATGTCACTTGCTTCATCAGCCGGTACCTACTTCATCCCACATCATGCCGTCTATCGACCATCTGATACTAATCCTAAACTTCGTGTTGTGTTTGATGCATCAGCTATAGCGTCCTCTGGTGTATCGTTAAACAGTTGTTTGCTTCGGGGTCCCAAATTACAACGAGATGTGACGGATGTATTGTTATCGTTCCGTTTATATCGTCATGCATTTACTACCGATATTTGTAAAATGTATCGACAAATAATGGTATCTCCGGAACATAGACGATATCAACACATATTTTGGCGATCGTCACCGTACGAACAGTTGCAGGAATATGAACTTAATACTGTGACATATGGTGTTAGCTGTGCGCCGTTTCTCGCCATACGGACGCTTCATTCGATCGCTGATTCGGAGTGCGGTGATTTTCCATCAGTTCGCCAGGCCTTGCTTACCCATACGTATGTGGATGATATATGTGTTGGCGCTGACACCGAACAGGAAGCAATCAAGCTTCAGTCGGATCTGATTACAGTTTTATATCGAGCCGGACTAGACCTTAAAAAATGGTCTAGTAACACCCCGTCCGTGTTGAACACAGTACCCCCCGAAGATCGCGCCTGCGGTTCCTTGTCTTTCGATGACGGCGAGGTAGAAGGAATTAAGGTATTGGGATTGCAGTGGAACCCTGGTGATGACGTTTTCCACTTCACCTTTAATGCAGTCGATTTCGTGGCGACGAAACGAGGCATGTTGTCGTCGATTGCACGGATATTTGATCCATTGGGCCTTTTATCCCCCACAGTGTTTTTCGCCAAACACCTTATGCAACGAGTGTGGAAGGCCGGATTGACCTGGGATGAACAATTACCGCCTGATATCATGGATCCATGGACAAAATTCGTCTCTGGAATACCAGAAATACAACGATTGAGTGTTCCTCGATTCATTAATACTAGACACTGTATTCAAGGTGTACTATGTGGATTTTGTGACGCGTCGGAGCGTGGATATGCAGCCGTTGTATACTTGCGAACAAACGATACATCCGGTAGTCCTTCGATCTCATTAATCGGTTCAAAAACCAAATTGGCACCAACGGGTTCAACAACGATTCCGCGACTTGAACTATGCGCTGCGGTACTTTTGTCTCGATGGATGTCACGAATAAAAACCACATTGAGCATTGAGGTGGACATTACCGACGTTTTCGCTTGGACAGATTCGACGATAGTGCTTAATTGGTTGTCAGTGCGTCACGTAGCGTTTAAAATATTTGTATCTAATCGAATTCATCAAATTAAGTCATTATTACCAGAATGTCGCTGGAACCATGTTACTTCGAAAAATAACCCAGCGGATGTCGCCTCTCGCGGAATATTGCCACACGAGCTCATTACTCATGAGCTGTATTGGAAGGGTCCCACCCTGCTCGAATCGTCTATATCGGAGTGGGACACCGAAGAGCTGTTGATGTCGCCGAGACAGTTGCCAGAGATCAAACCTGTGACTTCGGTGGCTCTTGCGTTGCAATCCGATCCGGAATGGATCGAGCGTTTCTCGTCATATGTTCATATGATCAGAGTCGTTGCACGCGTACGTCGGTTTACATCTCGTTGTCGCCATCAAGAATGGTCGGAATCGTATTTATCTAGGTCCGAACTTGATCAAGCGACTATAATCGTTGCTCATTCGTCACAGCGATATTTCTTCGAAACCTTACGTCATGAGTTGATTCATGCTCTACCCGTGTCCGCAAAATCGATTGCCCGTTTGCGACCCTTTATTGACAAGCGAGGCCTTATCGTTGTAGGTGGTCGCCTTTCAAACTCAGACTTACCTGTCGATCAAAAACATCCGATATTATTGGCCAAATCGTCGCACATTTCTTTATTATTGGTGCGCCATTATCACGAATTGACCGGTCATGGTGGCCCAAGAGTGGTGACGTCTCTTATTGGGCGCCAATATTGGATACTCTCTGTTAGATCACTCATACGCACGGTAATCAGTCGTTGTACCACGTGTGTGCGTCTTTCTGCTGTTAATCCACAACCAATAATGGCGGATTTGCCTCGATCCCGTGTATCGGAAGTTCGTCCTTTTTCACAAGTGGGGATCGATTACGCCGGCCCTGTTGTAATGAAAGAACATCGACTTCGCAAGGCTCGGCAATACAAGGTTTACCTATCAGTTTTTGTATGTTTTGCGGTAAAAGCCGTACACTTGGAAGTCGTTACGGATCTGTCGACGGACGCGTTTATAGCTGCTCTACAGAGATTTGTTGCTCGTCGCGGTTTACCCAACGATATTTACACGGACTGCGGGACCAATTTCGTTGGCGCGGCTCGACAAATTCGGAATTTGGTTAACGATCCAATTCATCGAGACATATTGGGTGCTAGTGTTCATTGTAACTGGCATTTCAACCCTCCCGGGACTCCTCATTTTGGTGGTCTTTGGGAGGCAGCAGTTCGTTCCGCAAAATCATTGATGGTGCGAATCATGGGGGAGCATACCTTCACCTTCGAAGAATTTGGCACCATCCTATGTCGTATCGAGTCGATTTTGAATTCTCGTCCATTAACCCAGGCGTCCACAGATCCGACCGAAGTCGAATGTTTAACACCCGGTCACTTTTTAATCGGACAACCTCTTCTCGCCGTACCTGAGACCGATCTAAGTCCCTGTCAACGACCTCTGGTACATCGTTGGAAATTATTAAACCAATGTGTACAATCTTTCTGGCGGCGTTGGCGTGATGAATACTTACAAACTCTCCAAGTTCGAAGCAAGTGGATCAAGAATATCCCAAATATCGCCGTGAATGATATGGTTATCATTAAAGACCCTCAGACGCCTCCTCTAAAATGGCGAATTGCCCGGGTGTGTGAGACACTTCCAGGTTCGGATGGGGTCGTTAGAGTGGTACGCCTACGATTGCCCAATGGTTTCTTGATTCGTCCCGTTGTCAAGTTGGTTAAGTTACCAGTATAAGCCAACATCAATTACATGTTTATTATGTCGATTCTACTTGTTATTTATTATTTATTCATTTATTATTATTATTCTCATTTATTATATTTATTATTGTTCTTAATTATTCTTGCGTGTTAAGAGTCATCATTACTCTGTATGTATACAATATATTTCTTTTATTTTGTTTATTTATATTTGATATTGTTCACCTTAATATGTCATACCGATTGGAGTTTGTTCACATCCTTATTATACAATTGTAATATAATTATGGTTAGGTGTTGCTTATTACATTACAGCAGTATTTGTTATTGTATACGTATTATTATTTTGTAGTATTTATTATAGTCTGTTGCATTCATTATTATTATGTATTATTCATTACATTATTGTATTTAGTCAGTTTTCTTTTTTTTTTAATCTTTTTTGATTGTATAATTGTCGTTATGAATTGTGCGGTTTAACGTCTCGGGCAAGGATGTCAAAATGTCCGTTCATCCATCATGTTGGAAGCTGTGCCATCTTCCAAGGAGGAGTATGTTCGGTATTGGTGGGAAGCTCGTGCCAGACCTCGCGATAACGACGACGTCGATAGAACACGGTAGAACGTTCATGAAAGTCAGTCTGACACCGGCGACGGTCTGTCGTGTGACGACCGGTTGTCGCCCGTTGAAACCGTGCGTTATTACGATTTGTATTCCGATATAGTATATGCCGTACGTTTTCCTTGTTACATTGCGAATATACATACGTTTTTCGAATACAATTGTTTTACTTGAATACGATTCGTAAGTACCTAATTTCGATTATTGTAAAGGCGGACGCGAGTCATAAGGGGTCACCTGCAAGAAGCACCCCAAGTGGCGAACAACTTGCATTATACGTATTTTTATCAATATGTACGGAATGCGAAATTTAATGTCACGATGTTCGATTGTTTTCCTATGCAAATCTACGGTGTTTTTATTTCGCACGGTATAGCGAAATTGTCATTCGAAGATTTTTAATTCATGGACGTACACATATGTGTATATGACTATCGAATCATATTTTTTTTCGCGGGCATTTGCTCGGACGAAATGACTGCACATTTAAATTAAATGAGTTGGAAATCAAAACAAATTTCGTGTGTGTCAATGAGAACGTTTTTCAAACGTTGATCATGCATACTATCATATTTATTAGAACATACGAATATAATTGTTGTGTATTTTCACCACAAACAATATTTATGAATGCCGAAAAGGTCAAATTTGTTAGAATTTAATGGAAACCTCAATAATAAACATATTTAATCGATAAATTAATAAATAATAATTAATTAATTTGCGAACAACAAAATTAGAGGTAATTGCTTGTAACGCAAATGACATCGTTTAAACGTATTTAATTTATCTATAGACTATTAATTTTTCCTGTAAAAATGTAAAAACAGGAGAAATGTCACATTATAATAATATCGGGATACGGAAAAGATGGAGTACTCATTTTCACTAGATAATTGGGTGATCACACGTCAATCTGCACCCAGCGGCGATAATAAACATAATATTATTTCGTAGAACATACTTCGTCGGTAGTATATAAATACAGTCAAACTATAAATCTAAATGTAACTATAATGTGTACGGTATAATATTTTTTTTAATAAGCATAAATATATTTTTTTTTTAAATAATAACAAATTTAATGAGAAACACTGACGATGCCGATCATTTCTAATTTGCCGACTAAATGTTAAAAAATCACGTGTTAGATCCTCTCCCCAAACCACCCACAATAGACGGCCCTAATACATAGTTATTCAAAACAATTCATTCGATTTCATGTTTTAGAATGTTATTATTTCATTTAATTGACATCGTTAAATGGCAATAAGCTAGTCTTTCTGCAAAGATGTCGATCGGGCGACGAAAAGCACCGATCCCGTAACGACGAAGAAATCGCGTTGCACAGTTTCTACACATTCACATTTCGAAAATCGTAACACACAATATGCTGTTTTCTGTCCGGTCAGCAGTCATTAGGGAAGACTAGTTTATCGCCATAAATGATGTCGGTTAAATGAATTAATGACCTTCTGAAGACCTTGTCAAATAGAGCGCGTTATAAACATTGCGTTATTACTACTACGCTACGCGTTATAACGCTGACGTTATGAGACGTCATACTAGAAACCAAAACGTCGCGTTATTATTGTAAAATTTGTTGTTGCCAATTTGCAGTGTAGTACTGTTTGTACATTTACGAGGGCAAGATCTATATACAAATATGTCTAGTAATTCAGTAGAGGAAGAACTTTTGCTCTTATTGACCAAAAGTCTTCGACTGATGTTGAACACCGCCGTTTATGCCGTGAACTGGAGTCGCACCAAGACCGTTTTTTTTCATACTTTCGAATGTCTCGGGACTGTTTTGAAGAATTACTTGAACTACATTTGCCCATTATTGGAAAATGTATAATTTTTATGACTGATATAGTGTCATAAATAAATGTATATTCCCTGTTCTGTTCTGCCATTTTCTCGATAAATATATAATATGTAATTTTGGCGACAAATTACAAAAAAAAAAGCGCGTTCTGTTTGACAAGACCTTAAAACTTCCCGTTAATAATTAGCAAATAATTTGATAAATAACCGTTATATCACTATTTGAAATGAGACGAATCGTTTTGAATAACCACTGACCGAATAAATGATGTTCTAGCACGAGAATGTGAAAGACATATTGTCGTTTCACAGGTCTTCGGCTTCGTCATTTCCGTCGCAGTGGCTCGTACGGTCGTATTCCACCGTTTCGTCCACCTTAGCTTCGAGCACGCCTTGCAGTTTCTCCACCGTTGTCTGCAGTACGCCGATCCGCAGATCGGCCACGAGAGACGACAGTAGGTCCTGCAGGTTTTCAACGGCGGACGATAGTACGGGCCGTAGATCGACATCCTGTTCGGCTCGTCTTTTCGCCACCTCGGCGCGCCGTTCCGCCGCTCTGGCCCACCGTTCCGTCGTGACGGCCCGCTGTTCTACCGCCATGGCCCGCCGTTCAGCCACCATAGCGCGCCGTCCCGTCGTCTTGGCCCGACGTTCCACAACCCCAGCCCGCCGTTCCGCCACCACGGCCTGCTCTTCCATCACCCGGGCACAACGCGACGACTCGGAAAGCGCGACGTTCAGCAAATGGTTTTCCTCTATCAAGCTGTTCGTCACGGCCGCCTGTTCACGGGCGACCGCGTGCGACGTCAGAAGCTCGGCCTCCAGTTCTTCCGTTTTGGCCGTGGCCTCGCACAGCTTCGTCTCCAACAAGCGAGCGGCAATTTTCAACCGAAAGTTTTCATGTTTCGCGTCGCACAGTTGGGTTATCATCCGCTGGTTCGCCTCCTTCGATTCGGTGCACAACAGGCTCACCCGTTTTAATCGTAGCGCGTTCATCTGTTGCTTAAACGCATTCGAATCTGCCTGCCCGTTGTCGTCCTGCTCGTCGCTTTGCCCGTCGTTGTCGCTGTTCCAGTCGTCGCTCTGTCTGTCGTCGGAACAAGGCGTTTGGTTAGTGGCCGACGTTCCGCCGTTTTTCGGACGACGGTGTCTGCCCGTGTCCGTGTCTGCCCGTCTCTTCGGGCTGCCGAGCCTCCGGAACAAGGTCGAGCAGCGTTTTTTGAACGTCTTCCATCGTCCTCTCACCGTCCGTTCCATGGTTGACATGAATGTCTCGCCGTCCATTTTATTCGACTGTCCGCGAGAGGTCAGTTGGACGAACGTGTTCGCGATAATAATCGTAAACAACCGGCGTCAGAGTTTGTTATATATTACGATATTGCTGTGTTCACATGGTTACGCATTTCGCGTGTTTTTCTTTTGATCAATCAGTCGGACGATGGCACTATGTATTTCGACAATTCACGACCGTCGCGATACATCGTTTTCTCTCCAATATAAGTACCGATTAAAAAAAAAAAAAAAAAATAAAAAAAAAATAGACTACTTTTTTTTCGCGTATACATCGTTTAGAGTCTGAGCGCACAGCACAAAAACCACGAGATTTCGTTGCGACTGTTTCAATATGATATAATTTTTTTTTTTTATGTTCAATAGGATTGTGCGTTCAAAATCTTACGGTTATGATGGGTCATACTGACTCGAAGTTTTCGGTTTGCGTGACATGCAGTATAAAAGTTAACAAAAATATTAATTTATCATATTGATTGCACTTATTATAAAGTTTGGACCAGACAAACTCATTGTAAGATAAACCCTAAGCGTACGAGTATGTACGGATCAATAGTTGATCGCGTAAAATATAATAATTCATATTAAGCCTCAAAACGGAGCGGCGTGTAAAATGATTCGCCGGCGTCGTGACGACTGCTCGATGATTATATATATATATATGTGTGTGTGTTTTATAATTATTATGTAATTAATTATCAACGCGAAATCGAGTTTATATCTATATATCTATTTATTAATCACACGCGTATTATGTTTACTTAACGTGATTAAATTTTATTTGCGTCTTATATATAACACAATATACCTTCTACACGGTCGATGTTTGCCGTATATATACACGTATAAAATAATCCCTTTTCGTTAATTTCTTAATTGGCCTATCGTCGACGGATTTAAAAACGTCCAGCTTTTATACGTACTTATAAATTATTATTATTTGTTTTTTTTAGTCCTTTCCCGATAAAAGAGAAAATGAGAGAAAAAGAAAAAGAACTTCTTATATTAATATATATATATATACAGTATGGAATAAGGTTTAGTTAAAAAACAAAGTTTTATCATCGCCGCAATCCGATTATGTATATGTATATAGTCACAAGTCGATGACAAGCTCGAGGAGGTGAAATATTCAATTACGCTCACGGGTCGAGCTTATTTATGCATTTAATAAAACGATGAACGGGTTTTGTGTTGAATATTATTATTATTATTATTATTATTATCTTGTACTATGTATATGTATTTAGCGATGAAATACGCTGAAGGAATTCGCGTGCTATATGTTGATAATCAAAACGTATTAACCTATTATGAATATAAATGCGTATACAATACACTTATTATTTTTGTATGTGTATATTTTATCAAGAAAGCGAGCGGTTTAAGTACAACGCTGTAGACAATGTAGTAGTGTTCTGACGTGAAACGACACATATTTGATATGGTATTAAATACGAATATTCAATTATAGTTAAAATAACTGCGTGTATATATTTATATATATTACAAGCTGGTGTTCAAAAACGGAATTGTAAAAAAAAAATATAATAACATTACAATTTACATTAAAAAATGTATCCAGCTCGTTTCAAATTACCCAAAAAATTTAAACCCAAAGATTTTAAAAATTACTCGTAACGTATGCGCGTCCTGTACTATAGTTAACTATAGTCCTAATTATAATCGAAAAAAGCGAAATACGTATTAGATTTCAAATATACCAATTAATGGTAGGAAAGTGTGCGATGTTTCAAACACTTCGAACACGGTGTGTACATCCATATACTATAATATGTACGCAGCAGTTACCCCTTTAAAAACGGATTGTTCTGAAATGTGGATGTGTGCACCGATTAACAGCCCAATTATAAGTACATGATATAGGCAATGGAATCTTAAGTACTGTACACTAGTTCGTACAAATGATTTTTTTAACTCCTTACAAATATGTAAGGATATATATACATATACTTTATTTGTTTAAATTATCGGATTATTAGTAAAACAGACACGTGTGACAGCTAGCAGATAAAAACAAGAACGACTGTAATTTTATAATCAAGAATATTGTAGTTAAATTAGATATAATTTATAAATATTCGTAAATGTAATCTATTATGGTTATTACTGAAATAACACATATCTGTTATACATTATTATACATTTTTTTTTGTTTATTAACAAGTATGTGTTAAGAATCGTAAATGTTGGTAGATATAAAATATTCGGTATGCGTCCTAAGTAACACACACACACACAAACACAAACACACACACAAATATATACATTGTATCTAAATTAACGAACAAAAATATATAAAAATATTAATATTTTTACAAACATGTGTAATTTTTGTTGAAAGTTTCTCGCAACTCAGAGTCTGCTCGTACCAACAGCCGGTCTACATCAAATTTGTTAATCGATTTAAATCGTAAATGAAACCAAATTGTTTCCAATATATGTGTATATCTAAACGTATAAAAAAACGTATATGTGTATGTGTGTAGATATATGCGAAAATTCAACGAACATTAACGTTTCTGTTGCGCCGTATGGTAATAAGGGATGGCAATTTTTTCGAGAACATCGATGTATCGATGTATCGATGTGTTTCTTTCAAATCATCGATGTTAACAATATCGGAAGTTTAAATAAAAATCGATGTAAAAAACTCGATGTATTTGGTAAAACATCGATGTATTTAGTAAAAAATCGATGTATTTAGTAAAAAAATCGTTAATTTTAAACTTTATTTGAAATATAAAGGAAATAAATATAAACTATAGCCATTTCGTCACCGGAAATCTTCCAGGATCAATATTATATTATGTATTTTATTTAAAATAATATATATATATTGTATTTTTTAATTGTATATATATATGAGTATTAACATTTTTTGATTAAATAATTAAAAAGACGAAAGTGCATATGTTATTCTTATATATTTACGTAATAATTGTATGATCCGTGGGATACTATAAGTATTGTCATATGTCTGACAAGAATCTATGTACATTTTCTAGAAATGAAACAGTTGGCAGTATCAGCATTTCGCATCGGTAAATTTGTTAAAAATTCTCAAAATTGTACTTCTTGTAGTAGATCTATTAAAATTATCGTTTCCACGCACGATGGAATTCGCCAGGTAGAAGACGAACGGATGTGAATAGTTTACGTAGCAGCTCCGTTTACGTTTGTTAACAAGTCAGGTATGTAGATTTTTTACGGTCCGTATTAATTTACTACACTCGGTATTTTAGTAATTGTCCGACGACTAGTCTACGAGAGTATTCAGTTTGCCCATCGTACCGTCCCAAACTTGATGTACTTGTTATGCATACAGAATTCTAAACTAATAATCCTAGTATTTCCAGTGAGCGTCGACGGTTACTCATGTTTCGGCGGGTTCGGCGATTCTGCGTTGTCATACCACCGTTAGGTTGTTGTACACCTGGCGGCGGTGGACGCGAGAAAATTTGTCGAAGTAGAAAATTTTACGCGTTAAAATACAAATCTTGTCGATTGTCGTCGACGTGTTCTTGCCGCGAACATGTACTCTTATGAAAACTGACGACTGTTTGAATCGGACTTTTTGTCGTTAATGCACGTCGACGTCTACCAGTGTTTCGACGGAGTTTGCGATTCAGCGTATTTGAATCCCCGCCTGCTAGTTATACAGCTGGCGGCGATGAACGCATGGAAATATATCGAAATACAAAATTGTAGCGTACCTATATTTAATGTCAATCAATAACATCTGGTTTTTTTTAATGGCGATTAAAATTGTTGTTTATACGTAGACGAAATTGCGTAAGATTTTTTTATAATATATCTATGATCTGTGGGAAATTATATAATAATACTATGAGCCGTGGGACACAAAAAGTATTGTCATATGTCTGACAAGCATCTATGCAGAATGTTTCGAGTTGAAACATTTAACAATATCAGTATTTTGCATCGAAAATTTTTTACGTTTTTCTAAACTTAGTAACTTTTGCAGTAGATGTACCAATGGAATCGTTTCTCCACTCAATAAATTTCGTAAGATAGACAGCGATCGGATATGAGCAGATTGGCGACCCATTTTTGTTAATTCACCAGTCAGGTATGTGGTATTCTTTACGGTCCATGATCATTTTGTAGTAAAACAAAAAAAATATAAAAAGGGGATTAAAAGATTAAATGGTGAAAAGAAATAACAATAACATTATGCAAGTATAAAATAAATTTATTACCTTTTTTGTCGTCTCGAAGATTTGCCTGTCACGGATTTCAACTCTTGCGGACAATTTTTTTTTTTATTGATTAAAGTAATAACTTTGTAAATCAAACAGAATAAGAAATGAAAGGTTGGGACGCCGCAAAAGACTTGATGCAAAGTCAGTGCTAAGAAATAAAGAACAACACAAAAGGTGATTTCCACGTTGAAAGAAATTAGAGTCACCTAATTTCGGAAAATCGATCTGTTGAGTCGTTCTTGATAAGTATGCGTATACTCTCAAGTAGATAGAGACGGTCTGTCTGTCAGGTGGACTGTGACGATCTGAGTGCTCTCTGAAAGCTGGAGGGTGTATTTATCGATATTTTTTGAAGGACATATACTATGATTTCTAACCCACAAGGTTATCGCTTATTTATTTTTCTATTTTCTGCGAATATTGCGCAGTCAAAAATTTGTTCGTAATGTCACAAATCTGTGACCTTTGTGTTCACCTGATTAAATATGTGTGATTCATTTCGTTCTTCCTTCTTTTCTCTTCTTCTTTTTTTTTATATATTTACTATTTCTGTTATCGAGTATAATATTCTTTTGTTTGTTAATTTAATTGTATTATATTAAAAATCATATTGAAGTATGATAGCGAATTCTTCTAATGGGACTGAAATGTTTTAAGTGTATTATACTAATATATAAAATACGCTTTAAATTATATGTGATTATAAAATTACTATTATTGTTATTCCTATAGGGGATTTATGATCGGTGTTCCGAGAAAATTGAGTTCTAATATATTTATTAAAATATAAACTAAAAAAAGTGTTCATAATAAAAACCAATACAGAAATATATGTTAAATATTACAAATTCATTTCCAAATAATTTTTGTTATGATATGAGCGTATGTTATGACATGTATTTGTTGAAGTATAATCTATTAAAGTTTATTTTTTATTACATGGTTTCAGTTATGATATGAGTGCATATCATTACAATTTACAAGACTAGACGCGTGCAAATTTGCCGAATAACGATATCATAGCATGCAAAAAAAAAAATATGGTGTCTTGCCGTCGACGTGTGTTTTCTTGCGTTTGTTGGTTTTTAATAAAAATTAACGATCGTACGAATCGGAATTGACTGTCTTTACTACACGTCGACGGGTACTAGTGTTTCGCCAAAAATGGCGAATCGGCATTGTCGCATCCCTGCTTGGTTGTTGTACAGCCCAAAACGGTGGACGCTTGCAAATTTGCCGAATAACGATATCGTAGCATGCAAAAAAAAAAAATATGGTGTCTTGCCGTCGACGTGTGTTTTCTTGCGTTTGTTAGTTTTTAATAAAAATTAACGATCGTACGAATCGGAATTGACTGTCTTTACTACACGTCGACGGGTACTAGTGTTTCGCCAGAAATGGCGAATCGGCATTGTCGCATACCTGCCTTGTTGTTGTACAGCTCGTGGATGTTGATAAGTCCAAATATTTTGAAATGCGTTATTTATGTGCTCTTATATATGTAATGATATGCACTCATATCATAACTGAGACGATGTAAAAGAAAATAAACTTTTATAGATTATACTTTAACAAATGCATCTAATATACGTTCATATCATAACAAAAATTATTTGGAAATGAATTTTTAATATTTAACAACTATTTCTGTATTGGTTTTTATTATGAACACTTTTTTTAGTTTAGATTTTAATAAATATATTAGAGCTAAATTTTCTCGGAACACCGATCATAAATCCCATATAGGAATAACAATAATAGTCATTTTATAATCACATATAATTTAATGCGTATTTTATATATTAGTATAATACACATAAAACATTTCAGTCCCATAAGAAGAATTCGCTATCAGACTTCAATATGATTTTTAATATAATACAATTAAATTAACAAACAAAAGAATATTATACTCGATAACAAAAATAGTAAATATGTATAAAAAAAAGAAAAAGAGAAAAGAAGAAAGAACGAAATGAATCAAACATATTTAATCAGGTGAACACAAAAGTCGCAGATTTGTGACACTACGAACAAATTTTAGACTGCGCAAAATTCGCAGAAAATGGAATAATAAATAAGCGATAACCTTGTGGGACCGAAATCTTAGTATATGTCCTTCAAATAATATCGATGAATACACCCTCCAGCTTTTAGAGGGCACTCAGATCGTCTCTGTCCACCTGACAGGCAGACCGTCTCTGTCTACCTGAGAGTATACGCATACTTACCAAGAACGACTCAACAGATCGGTTTTCCGAAATTACGCGACTCTAATTTCTTACAACGTGGAAATCATCGTTTTTTGAGTTATTTTATTTCTTGGCGCTTACTTTGCATCAAGTCAAAGGCGGCGTCCCAACCTTTCATTTTCATATTCTGTTTGATTTACAAGTTATTACCTTAATTAATAAAAAAATTGTCCGCAAGAGTTGAAATCCGTGACAGGCAAATCTTCGAGACGACAAAAAAGGTAATAAACTTATTTTATACTTGCATGATATTGTTGCTTTTATTTCTTATTGAACAGGCAAGACGGTTCTCGAATTCACACCCCTTGACTCGTGTTAGTTCAAATCATTTCATACTCCCAATTATTTTTCCTTTCACCATTTAATCTTTTAATTCCTTTTTTATATTTTTTTGTATTACTACATATATAATGACAAGAAACAATATATAGGTTTTTTTTAACATTGTGTTAAATATTTAGTATTATGTAAATTGATATGTTTGACAAGCATGTATGTGATTTTATTGTTTCGAGTAAAAACTATTGAAAGCAACGACATGTTTCAATGAGGAACTTTGCTAAGAACTTCACAACGATTTTCCTCGTGAAGAAGATCTACAAAACATATGGGTTATACGCGCAAGAGTTTTCGTCAAAAAGAATACGATACGATGTGAGCAGTTTCATTTCTTTACGATTGTTAACGAATCAGGTATTATTTGGTTTCTTTTTACAGTCGGTGTTAATTTACTAAATTTGATATTAAGGTTTTTGCCTGACAACGCGTCTAAGAGCGAGTTCGGTTTACCATTTGTACCGTCCCAGGATCGATGTAATTTTGTTATATTTTATATAGTAGTATGTGAACACTTACATCGACTTTGTATTTTATAATATGTACTGATAATTTTAGCATTCTCTGAGCACGTCGTCAGTTATTCTAGTTTCGTCGGAATTCGTGAAGTAGAGTTGTCGCACAATAGTCGGTATGCTGAACAGTTCGCCGTGGTGGTCGCTGCAAAATTTGGTTTGAAGACGATATCGACGCGCACTTTCACATTAAGTCAAGCATCAAAATATTGTATTTTTTTTTTTTATTTTTAGCATATGCAATTATTGTATTTATGTCATCGAAGGTGCATGTGATATTTTCATATATTTTTATAATAATTGTATGATCCGTGGGATACAGATGGTATTGTCCTAATTCTGACAAGCATCTATGTAATTTGATTGTCTTTAGTTAAACATTTTTCAATATTATCATTTTTGTACAGGTAAATTTGATAACAACGTCTCAACGTTGTAACTCGATTAGTAGATCTACGATAAGTATCTTTTATCTTCGCGATGGACTTCACCGGGTAGACTACGCTCGGATGTGAGCAATATTTACAACACGTAACTACTATTCACTAGTCAGGTAAGTGGTTTAATTTACGATTGATACTGTTTTACCACACACGGTATCCTGATAATCGTCAGGCGACGTGCCTACGAGCGTGATCGCCTTTCGCTATATACATCAACGATTACTTGTGTTTCGGCGGAATTCTCGATTTAAATTTGTCCTACCACCACCGTGTCGTTGTTTTTTTTGCCGTGCTAAATAAATGTCACAATGGCGTATCCAGGTTATTTAAAGGGGGAGAATAAATTTAAAATCAATAAAATGTTACTATAACATACATGAACACACACACACACACACACAAACACACACACACACAAACACACACACACACACACACACACACACAAACACACACACACATACACTCACACAAACACACACACACACACACACACACACACACACACACACACACACACACACAAACACACACCTATGACAACAATGACGTTTGTTGTCTTCGTGATTATGTCAATATAGATCCGGGACAGCAACGGTTCCGTGGCTTTACACCCGCTCGTATTTCGGTGAACAACGACAACATATAAATTAAAATCGACATTACCGTGTTGGAGTTTTCGCGCCGGTTTTGTTTCACTGAGCCGTACCACGATCATCGACCGGGTGAAAAATCGTGCGGCACGTTGTCTTCACACGCCGATTCATTCAGAATGTCCGGTCGTCCATCGCGGACGGTTTTCACTGCGTAAACCCATCGACTAAGTCGAGCACACGGCACCACGGGCGGTCGCGATCGAAAATCTCGTGACCGCCCACGGTCTGGACCGCGCGTCGACCGTAATGGGTTACCGGTTTCGACCTGACCGTGACCGGACCGGTGTGTCGTGTATAACCTAACCGGTTGTTATTTCTGCATACGAGTATATCGAGACGACCGATTTCGCCGCACGCGCAACTCGTCAAGTCGATGCCGGAGAACGTACTTTCCTGGGGATTTGCATTGCTCGTTGCTTACTTCGCGAGCAGTGGCGTATTTTTTTTATCTTTTTCTTTTTTTCCGGACGGGGAGGTTTAAATAGAACTTAACAAATAAAATTTGTTCCGCGTTCCGCGTAATCACTATACAGACGGACGGCGTTCACGTGTCAACACGGGGACAATGCCGTTATTTTAAATTCAATCTAAACGGGCGTCACTAGAGTCGCGATTTCGAACGTGTTGTGTTTTTCACAAAAAAATCGAATCTCCCGATTCCCGAAATAGAATCGCACCAACGCGGTCGCCGGACGAGTAAACGTTGGCTCTCGGATTTTTTCTATTTTTTTCGTTTGTTTTGGCGATGTTTGGCATCGCTAATTGTTTTTTACAGTCGTGAAAAACGAAAATAAAATACAAGTTCGTTAACCAGAGTTTCCGTTGGCCGTCGATTTGATTTTTTTCGACACGGATTTGTTAGCCATTCGTGGCGTTCGTAAAACGTACACGAACGAACGATCGGATATGGTTCGATCTGAACGCGGTCCACCCACGACGGCCTCGGTCTAGCATTTCTAACTCGCCCGGCGTTCTTCACAGCGTACGAATTGCCAGATACGTTGTTCGTCACATCGTGTCGCGGAACGTTTGCCGCGAGATCTGGAAACGACGTCGCCGCGTTGGCCAAGAAAGGTAAGGCGACCCGACAACGTGACGAAATGTTATAAACGAAAAAAAAAAATATATATATATGTATTATATAATATAATATAATATTCAAAGTACCATTTAATATTATGATCATACGAGTAGTAAAGTATCCCCATCGCAATAATATTATCATTGTTTTTCACAAAAACTTAAACGTCCAATATTATTACAAATCAATCGTATTACATAGTAATTATTATAAATATTGTTGACATAAAATGAGTATATATATATATATATATATATATATAAATATTATAAAAAAAAAATCAAACATTTACCATTCCTTATTTATAAATGTAAATGATACAGCTTGCACGCGCGTACAAAGCGTCAAAACCGAAGAGAAACACGACAGGCTGTTAAATAACGTTTTGGAAAATCGAAAAAATAAAATACATCAAATATGCAACACAAAATGTCTGAGTGTCGTAAGTCTGGTCGATCGGAAACGTTCGTCTGTTTTAAGTGTGTGCACTTTAGCAGGCGACAAACGAAAATGAAAACGAAAACACGACACTGCGCAGTCTGTACACGAACGACTAAACGAATTGAACACAACAAAAATAATAACCGTCGTCAAGTTCGTCAATGAGATAGTTTCCCTCTTTTGCGTATGAAAATACATGTCGATAGACCATAATCAATAATTCAATTGACTTAATATACAATTTCCTTCATCACGGTTCGTCGAGTTCGGCACTTCAGTCTTTATCAGAGAAATCATACGAAATTTTCTAAATCTATTTATTTGACTAGATGTATACCAAAAAAAAAAAATTAAATAAATGTTTAAATTAAATAAAAAGTCACACGAGTGAGGTGATATAACTGTAGAACGTTCGGAAGATCCTAACGTCTTGTCTGTTTGGACGGTAGTGTTAATTTTAAAAAAATGTATGTACACCCCGAAGATGGTCAAAACGACCTACAGAATAATGAACTATATAATAATCATACATTTAAGAAAATAATAATAATAATAAATTAAAATACATTTTAAATATTATTTACTTTATATAGATTACAACTACGCTATGTGTATTGTGTATAACTTAAACGATTACTAGTGACAATAAATATTATGTATATGCAAAAAAAAGAACACTACTAAACTGATATGTCTACCACTTAAACGAGAGAAAATTGTTTTATATAAACTAGACTAGGGGGATGGGGGAGAGGAGGGCTAATCAAAATAGAAGGGAGTACAATCGAGTAATATATATTTTATAATAATGATCGTGCATTTCGTTCTGCGAATTTCCAAAAAAAAAAAAAAAAACACGCCGTAAATATTTAAATAGCCGAACAAGTTAAATAATAAAATAATATACATTTACAATCACAACGATTTTTCAATAATATTAAAACAAAAAATTATAAAGAAAATAAATCTCCAAAGAAAAATTAATCTTTCTTGCCGACCGAAATACATATATAATATTTTATTTACACTTATGTGTGTGCGTGTATGTATGTGTGTTTATGTGTGTGTGTACGTATACTTCATTTGAAATGATACGACAGAAAAATCTTAACAGTCTTCTATATCGCTGGGTGCATCGAGAGCTGTGTGCAACGTGACGGCAACACCTCTGTTCACGCTGACTGCTGGATAAAAGACACCGTACAGACCATGAAGAGCCACATGACCCTAGAAAAATAAAAACGCATCAATTTAGAAGTCCAATTAGTGAACAAGAATTGTCTCCAAAATCCCAGTTAACAGAACAGTACTAATATGCATAATACACTCTAATAGTATTTTCAAATAGGTAAACGGTATACATTTTAAAAGGTAAAAAGTGCTTAAGTAAAAGGGACAAACGACGGGAGGGGGAAAATATATATTAATAACTGAATAGAAAAATTAAAATAAAATACGAAATACTCGAATTAAATTTCATAACATAACATTTCATTAGTACATAAATACAAATTGACAAGAAAACAATTATTCAGTTACAATATTAACAATATTGTAAACTTATGAATGTTATTTTGTTTCGAAAATATTATAAGTTCAACATTAATATTTTGTAATGGGTTATCTTTTTATACTTTTGAGTCTTGTTTATTATTACACTTTTAGTGATTTTACATAGAAATCGATGAATAAGATTGTTTTTTAATGTAATGTCGATTATGAATTTATCATTTGTCGGAGACAAATCTGAGTGAAAAACAAGCAGAAAGTCAACAACATTCTATTGCATCTAGTTGTAAGACAGTTGGTGTGCTAATAGAAAGAGCACAGAAAACAATATTTTGCTCCGAAATCTCATACTTGTGGTTTGTCATTGACGAAGAACGACAATTGGTGTTTGTTCAAGTCCAAGAGCACGCCAACAGTGGATCCCACTTGGATACCGCACTCGCACCGCTGTTCGTGGCTGCGACAGTGCATGAACCAAGACCTTTGTTTGTCAATGTACATACTCCAGCCAGATTCGTCTTTGCCTGAAAGAGAATTTATAATGGTAAGAAAGATAAAAATAAAATTGACACATGGTGAATTTAACAGAAATATTCTAATACCACGAATTGCTACAGCGATAAAAAACTTATTTTCCCACTCATTTCTCATTCAAACAAAAAAAAAAAGGCAAACAATTACATTCATATTGCGATGTTGGTAATATTATAAATCTGTATGAGCCGAAATCTGTTTTTTTTTTTTAGTCTTTATTTTTCAATCGCATTCAAACCAACTTATTCAGAATTTGTCTACATATTTTATATCTCCAAAATCCTATCCACAACACGTAATAAATCCCAACAACGTTATGTACATTACACAGCATTCATACTTTAATGTCGCAGGTTTTTTATTCAAATGATTCCCATACTCGTACAATATTATTATTTAAAAGTTTTCATATCGATATTATAATTAAATAACGTAATTATTTCCAAAACAACAAGTCCGCCACATATATATACGAAGGATATACTGTTTGCAGATCAAGACGACGTATACGCTAAGTGACGATCCGTACCGAGCATTTCCTCTTTGGACACGTCCAATCGGGCCACGCCGAAACTGGGATCGGTGTCGGCGTCGAAGCGGTCGATGGTGAACTCCCAGTAATGCACGCCCCTGGAGAACCCGACTTTACGAAAAATGTGATTTGACGAAAACAAATGTACAGTCGCGCGACTATGTTATTAACTTGAATCTAAATATATATATATGTATTGAAAATGGATAATTTTCTTTATAATATATAAAAATAATATTACTCGTTTATTTATATTTATCATTGTTTGTATGCATATGCTATATATTCAACGGATAATAAAAACGTGAAATAATAGAAATAATCGGTGTGCCAGTCACGTTTAACGTTATGCGTACAAAATATATTTTGTTTTTCGGAAATACCATATATGTATATAAACATAAAAAAATCAATGGTATTTTAAAATATTTTCAACAAAAAAATCGTAGCGTACGAGCAGGGGTGGACTGGCAGGGCGGGTAAGAGGCCATACCCGCACAGGCCCTTTAGACATTTTGTACTTGGGCCTTAAGCTATTTATTTTATTATGGCCTATTGGCTTACACAAAATAATATACCTAATAGAAAAATAATTACGATATTCTAAAAGATTTTTAACACGAGTATTTGTTATCTTTCACATCGTTGCCAAATGTCGATAACCGAAATCGAAAAATCAAAACTTTTGTGAATTATTTCACACTTTTTTTAGTTAATTTTTTTTGAAGTCGGTTTTATTTTGATCCAATAATTTTTTTTATGTGATACATAATCAAGTTATTTATTTTATCAAGTTACTTGTTTGTATTAATTACGTTAGTTTAAAGCCTCCTAAAAACTTACCCACATGGGCCTTCAGAGTCTCAGTCCGCCCCTGCGTACGAGTACGTAAACTAAATGGTGCATTTTTTTATTTATTATTATTATTACTATTATTACTATTATTATTATTAATATTATTATTATTATTATAATTCTTCTTCTTCCTCTTCCTCTTCCTGTTCCTCTTCCTCTTCTTCCTCCTCCTCCTCCTCCCCTTCCTCCTCCTCTTCCTCCTCCTCTTCCTCCTCCTCTTCCTCCTCCTCTTCCTCCTCCTCTTCCTCCTCCTCTTCCTCCTCCTCTTCCTCCTCCTCTTCCTCCTCCTCTTCCTCCTCCTCTTCCTCCTCCTCTTCCTCCTCCTCTTCCTCCTCTTCTTCCTCCTCCTCTTCCTCCTCCTCTTTCTCCTCCTCTTTCTCCTCCTCTTTCTCCTCCTCCTCCTCCTCTTCCTCTTAGTTGTTGTTGTTGTTGTTGTTGTTGTTGTTGTTGTTGTTGTTGTTGTTGTTGTTGTTCTTGTTGTTGTTGTTGTTGTTGTTGTTGTTGTTGTTGTTGTTGTTGTTGTTGTTGGTATTGTTGTTGGCATTGTTGTTGGTGTTGTTGTTGGTGTTGTTGTTGGTATTGTTGTTGGTATTGTTGTTGGTATTGTTGTTGGTGTTGTTGTTGGTGTTGTTGTTGGTATTGTTGTTGGTGTTGTTGTTGGTGTTGTTGTTGGTGTTGTTGTTGGTGTTGTTGTTGGTGTTGTTGATCGTAAATCGCATTGTGTACCATACTTACGTACACTATTATTCTCTACGGTAATATATCATTGGAGAAAAAAGTCTAAATTTGAATACCGCAAAAAAAAATATATATATGTAAAATTATTTTAACGTACCCACTAGGTGACAAAAGGAAATGACTATTTTTCCCTATCCAGTCCAAAAGCATATTGAACGATTTTTTTTTATAATCTCGTCGGACACGAGAAGAGGACAATACATCATTAATCTTAATTTTTATTAACACTATATTAATATATAATGAAATAATGTTTTAATTATAATTTAAGTAAATATTGTGTGTAGGTACGCGGAAAAATAGATTCGTTAAAAGACTATATATTATAATAGAAGAAGATACCAACCCTGAAATCTCCGCCGTTCCCATCATCCAATTCCAACACGTAACCTTCGATGTACGACGAAGCCGGCGGTTGCCACGCGATTGTCACGCTATTGTTTTCGGCGCTGCACTCTTCGGTGATGATCAGAGCTGCACTCGGAGCTAAAATAATGATAATAATAATAACAATAATCTTTTTTTTAATCAATATATACATTTTTTTTTTTTAATCATGGCGTAAGTAAAAAACGACCCGAAAAAACACCGTGTACATTATGGTTATCGTATATATTATGTACGACAACCCGCGTATCGTACAACTCTATAAAGGCTAATAATACTAAAGCAATACGCAAATATGTACACAATACCATGTCGCATGCACCCAGTTATACAAGACAAAAATGAAAAACACCAAAATTCGGTAAAATCAAAACTAAATGTATTAAGCTCTGTTCCCGGTCGCTTTATAAGATTAATGCAAGCAGTGGCAAAAAAAACAATATAATTTTTGTTTAGTATAGCGTTTTATAAAAAAAAAAAAAACAATGTAGTAGTTGTTAGAATACCCGTATACCAATAAAACACACACACCTACTATAATACGTTGTGCGCGTGTGTGTAAATGTGTTTTTTTTTTTATGGAGTAACAATTATCGTGTGGTGCGATACGTGTACTATACGTACTTTTCATTTGTATAAAATTCATGTGTTCGATTGCTTTCAACACGGTATTATCATCGAGGGTCAAATCCAGCTGGTGATACGTGCGAGGGGACGGCAACACGTCCTTGTGCCAGGTCATGTCCGTGTTTGAAACTTTGGCTATCAACATGGATCCGACCTACAGAAAAAAAAGAAGATGAAAAAAAACATTTTAACTATATACTGTTGTAAACACGACGTTTGTATATTATTATGAGTAGAATACAATACGCGGGTTATCAAGAAACATCACGATAAGGTATCGAGTACACACTGTACATTCGTGTATTTTTATAATAATTGTATGATCCGTGGGATACAGATGGTATTGTCCTATATCTGACATGCATCTATGTAATTTGATTGTCTTTAGTTAAACATTTTTCAATATCATCATTTTTGTACAGGTAAATTTGTTAACAACGTCTCAACGTTGTAACTCGATTAGTATACCTACGATAAGTATCTTTTCTCCTCGAGATGGACTTCACCGGGTAGACTACGCTCGGATGTGAGCAATATTTACAGCACGTAATGATTATTCACTAGTCAGGTAAGTGGTTTAATATACGGTTGATACTGTTTTACCACATACGGTATCTTGGTAATCGTCAGGCGACGTGCCTACGAGCCTGATCGCCTTTCGCTATATACGTCAACGATTATTTGTTTTTCGGCGGAATTCTCGATTTAAAATTGTCCTACCACCACCGTATCGTTGTACAATTTGCGGTGGTGGACGCGAGAAGAATCGTTGAAAAACGATATCTTAACGCACTTAAATGAATAAATATTGGCGCTTGTCTTCTACGTGTGTTCGCCGCGCGCAAATTTTTTTTTGCCGCGCTAAATAAATGTCACAATGGTGTATCCAGGATATTGAAAGGGGGGAATAAATTTAAAATCAATAAAATGTTGCCATAATATACATGAACACACACACACACACCAACACACACACACACCTACACACACACACACATTCTAACGCATTATAACGCAACGAGTCCGCCTTAAGTGAGACATTTTATGTCTTATGTTTGAAATTTTTTATTTCAAATTCAAATTTAAATTTTTTCAAAACCTAAACAATGGTTTCCGTGGAAACAAACCATAAGGGAGATTTAGGTTTCTTTTTTTTTCTGTAACGCTTTTTCGTAACAGTCCCCAGTGGATATCTTAATTTAGGTAACGCTTTTCGTTGACACTTTTTGGTGGACACTTTTTCGTGACGGTTTTTAATTTTAATGCGCCTAAGTAAAGACATAAAATGTCAAAAGATGAGCAACAATTTACACTTATATATTTTTTTATTTTTATATCGATTGGTTAGGATAAAATATTTAAATTTGAAAACATTCGTTTTGACATATTAATATCAACCAAATCGATAAGAATTAAAAGCATTAATCCGTAGCATATTTTTCAATTGAATAAAATATACTATATTATTACGTTTATATGAACAATGTGGTGGGGGTCATGTCTCCATGGACACGCCCAGGGTCGGCCCAAGGTATTTTGACGCCCCGGGCAATTTTTTGAAAGGCGCCCTTAAACAAATTCTCTATAATAATTATGATTATAAAATCGTATAATCTATAAAAAAAATTAAATAATAAAATATTCTGTCACGGATAATTTAGTCATTTTGATATATCATTGTCAATTTGAATAAATGTTACACTATAATTTTTAAAATATTCGTATATTAAAAGCGCCCCTATAAAAGTAGCGCCCTGGGCCACCGCCCGGTTCGCCCGTATCTTGGGCCGGCACTGCTCAATAGTTTACATCGGGAAAATCATCTAACCAGCTGCAACCATTGTTGTCGTTGATGACATTTCTCGATTTGTAAAGATAATTCGTGAAGTATGAATAAAAATATACCACCTTTGAAACACCGATATATTGAGTAATATTAAATATAAATCTACTTGTTATGTGTCACAGGTATTACAGATTTTTCCAGTGGATAAGTTTATGTATAGGACCATATGACTATTTTCGTTTTGTTTTTCCCGTCATGACGTACTGTACGGAAGTGTAAAAAAAAAAGAAAAAGAAAAAAATCTACCGCTCCGTAACGGAAATGATTCCGACGTGTGCGTGCGTGTTCACGATCACGATTGTTCGCCGTGTCGGTCAAAAACATTGCCGCGCGCGTTCAACTTTTCGTAACGTTTTTTTATGTTCTACGTTTCCGCGCGTAGTTCTTTTATGTCCCGCGGTCCTATACATAAACGTTTCACGTAGAGGACAACGAATATATCCGATTTTAAATAGGAAAAATCTGTAATACCCGTGACACATAACAAGTAGATTTATATTTAATATTACTCAATGTATCGGTGTTTCAAAGGTGGTATATTTATACTTCACGAACTATCTTTACAAATCGAGAAATGTCATCAACGACAACAATGGTTGCAGCTGGTTAGATGATTTTCCCGATGTAAACTATTGAGAAATAATTTTATTGCATATCTTGTTCATCAACAGTCATCGCTTGTCAACACTTGGTTTTCAAAACATCGCTGTTCGTATCATTTTTGATCAAATTTCACGGGGATTTCATTAAATCATGTTAAAACACGTGTAGATTACGATACGTTTATATTTTCTGATGTACCATGGAATTTGGAGAACAGAACTCCATTAGTTTCATGAAACTCAGAGCCTTGGACTGGTCTGAGACGGTTTTCACCCGCCGCTCGCCATACGGGGGATAGCGTAGATGCAGATGCTTCTGATGACGATAGCCGAGAAGGCGCGAAGTTTTGTCCCCGCCCGTAAATAACAACGCGTGTTTGATTGTCGAAGAAGAAAGCTTGAAAGTCGGATGGAAATCCAACAGTCTTGAACCGCGATGATGTGGGAAGGGAGCGCCGTTCTGTCCTCATCCCCGCTCAGTGTTATTTCTAATATAATATTGGTGGCCCTGAAAAGGGCCGTTTTAAAAGAAAAAGGTTAGGGCAACCAACGATACATAATACACAAACACTTAAGCACGTTCTCCACGAATACGACGGGCCAGTTGGATGTCTTTCGGCATAATCGTCACTCGCTTGGCGTGGATGGCACACAAGTTGGTGTCTTCGAACAGACCGACCAAGTACGCTTCGCTGGCTTCTTGCAAAGCCATGACGGCGGAACTCTGGAAACGTAAATCGGTCTTGAAGTCCTGGGCGATCTCCCTGACCAAACGCTGGAAGGGCAGTTTGCGGATCAACAGTTCCGTACTCTTCTGGTAACGACGGATCTCACGGAGAGCGACCGTTCCCGGACGATAACGATGCGGTTTCTTCACACCTCCGGTAGCCGGAGCGCTCTTACGTGCGGCTTTGGTGGCCAACTGCTTCCTGGGCGCTTTCCCTCCGGTAGACTTACGGGCGGTTTGCTTGGTGCGAGCCATTGTGCTACTTGGTCGGTTGATTTGCGGTTATCGGTAATACGACGAACGAAAACGGACGACTGATGGCGGAACAGCATTGGACCTCAGTTATATTCGGGAGTTGGAACGGTATGCGACGTTCTGATTCGCCGACATGTTATGACATAAGTAGGTGGGGGTCAAATGGCGGTGGAACGTTTCGATTGGCCGAACACGTTGTGCAAAACGGTTAAATATAGCGTCCTAAAAATTTTTCAAACCCAGTTCAACGTTACCATTCGTTCAACGTACTTAACAAGAAGCAGTCGAAATGACAGGACGCGGTAAAGGAGGAAAAGGCTTGGGCAAAGGAGGCGCGAAACGTCATCGCAAGGTGCTCCGCGATAACATCCAAGGAATCACGAAGCCTGCCATTCGTCGGTTGGCCCGTCGTGGTGGAGTGAAACGTATCTCCGGTCTGATCTACGAAGAGACCCGCGGTGTGTTGAAAGTGTTTTTGGAAAACGTAATCCGCGACGCCGTCACGTACACCGAACACGCCAAGAGGAAGACCGTTACGGCCATGGACGTGGTTTACGCTTTGAAACGCCAAGGACGTACCTTATACGGTTTCGGAGGTTAAGAAAACAGGTTTTATAACCCACGGACGAGCCTGCGCGCCATCACCAACAGCCAATCATATGGATTCACCTATTTAATAAAACAATAATAAAAAGGCCCTTTTCAGGGCCCCCAAAATATTTATTCTTCCGTCCGCGCCCGTGTAAAAAATTCGTAATTAGTGTATACATACCCATGTTTGTTTTATTATGAATATTTTTGCATTGTAATTGGGGACGGCGTACGCCTTTAACTAGACCAGACGTGAGTCTTCACTAGTGATGAGGGGGAGTTAAATCGGAATTGTCGGAACAGTGTAGTCAGGGGAAATCCAGGTTTTATTGTTTTGTTATTGTGATTTTTATACGTTAGAAAGGTAGATTAGTGGAAAGATTAGATGTGAAGAAGAGAAGCCCAAGAGTATGGCCTGTGTTTAATTTTGTTATTATTATGAATATGAACAATCTTTCATTTTTATTATGTTTTGTCAAACCGTTTTTTTCGTGGTCATATTCCCTGACCACACCCACACCAATGCAATTGATTACGCATACGCTTCTTATTAGCACCAGTTGTTTACAAACCTTTTCTTCTACTGCTTCACTTAATTAATTATTTATACACCGTAGTAAATTAGTTTGCACGCGATTACGAGACAAGTGCGCCCGACCACCAAGGGCCCTGCGGCCGGGTCGTTTTTTCTCTCGGATACGTTGTCCGCCGTGATTTACGAACTCTCACTGTAACTCTGCGTTACGCCCGCCGTTAGACACCGCGTCGTACCACCCTCGTTCGTCGTTATACGTGTCTTCTGTGCCGGCAGCAAACTTGTTAGCTCGCTCGTCCGTCCGTGTGTTCGCAAATTCACCGCATACAAACGTTCTTACGCGTATTCTAAATTGTGTTTTTTTGTGTCTCTCTCGGTTTATACCGAGTTTCAGGAATGGGTCCCCAGGGAATGCAATCGCGTCCCGTAGATATGTCCCCTGACCAAATGCGGTCAATCGTTCTACAGCTAAAGGCCAAGGGGCTAGTTCCGTCGGGGTACCCTTGGACTGTGACACCGCCCACTTCGAGAACTCGGAGAAATCCTCCGGTCGCCGCAAAACCTCTCCCGATTCCGACAGCCGGATGGATGACGACGACCCGTCAACTTCTAAGCAGTCTCGTGCCCAGTCAGTTTCCAAAAAAAAAATTCCCATACTCAGTCGCCGAAATTTTCAGCGACCCTTCGCTGAATCGGATAGCCACGATTCATGGTCTTCGTTAAAAAAAGGAGAATGCCCACCGCCTATCTTGCTGGGTAAATCCACAAACTGGCCCAAAATTTGAAGGGCTTTTGCCGCGTCGTAAACACTTTCAGCAGGGGCGAATGCTATCCCTCGGAAACGGAGGAAATGTTCGCCCGTCATTGAGCACGTTGACGCGAAGGAGTAGGAGTGCAGCAATACTACACCCAAGAAACACAACACGCAAACCAAAAATTTAATTAATTCAAGAGGGAGAACAAGCAAACAATACACACATAAGTGCACGTGTTAGAAAAATGATGGAATTGGTGGCCCTGAAAAGGGCCGTTTTAATGGAGTCGAAACGACGGCGGAGGACGATTATTATTTAGAGCTGGTGTACTTGGTCACGGCTTTTGTGCCTTCGCTGACAGCGTGCTTGGCCAGTTCGCCGGGCAACAAGAGACGCACGGCCGTTTGGATTTCCCGACTGGTGATGGTCGAACGTTTGTTGTAGTGAGCGAGACGGCTGGATTCGGCGGCTATGCGCTCGAACAAATCGTTGACGAAACTGTTCATGATGCTCATGGCCTTTGAGGAGACGCCGGTATCCGGGTGCACCTGCTTCAACACCTTGTAAATGTAGATGGCGTAAGATTCCTTCCTCTTGGGCTTGCGTTTCTTGTCGGATTTGGTGATGTTTTTTTGCGCTTTGCCCGACTTCTTCATCGCCTTTCCGGCCGATTTGCCTCCTGGAGCCATGGTCAACGGTAATGTTAGGTTGTTTATCGTGGTTGGACTATGAAACGTATGATGTAAAATTTTTTTTTTTCGTGATATTTATTTGGAAAGCCGATGCCTTTCCGTCACTCGTGATATTGTACGAGTTATGTTTCTGACATGATAAACTGTTTTAGTTTGCTATTAATGTGTAAAAGAAACAAAACGGTTCTTAAGTGTCAAATTTATATTATGTTACGCTAAAACCATATTGTATTACAAAATATCTTTCAAGATGAGTCAAGTCAAGATGTGACTTATGGTCGTCATAATGTAACGTGGACGAATGATGTGTGCTATCTTTATCCTCATATCGGCCCAATGAGAAGTACCGGTTTTTTGATGTAATCTGCATAAAAGAAACCGTCCAAAAAATCGGACCTATTAGAATCCACAGAAGCGTTTACTAGTTAATATCGATTTCATCTCCCAACATGAGCGGACGCGGTAAAGGTGGCAAGAAAGGAGGCAAATCCAAGACCAGGTCGTCTCGAGCAGGACTTCAGTTTCCTGTCGGTCGTATCCATCGTCTGCTGAGGAAAGGCAACTACGCCGAACGGGTCGGAGCCGGTGCTCCCGTCTACTTGGCCGCGGTCATGGAATATTTGGCCGCCGAAGTGTTGGAATTGGCCGGAAACGCCGCCCGTGACAACAAGAAGTCTCGTATCATTCCTAGACATCTGCAATTGGCCATCAGGAACGACGAGGAGTTAAACAAATTGTTATCCGGGGTCACCATTGCTCAAGGCGGCGTGTTGCCCAACATTCAAGCCGTCCTGTTGCCCAAAAAAACCGAAAAGAAAGCCTAATTGTTTGTTTCCCGACTTTTTTTAAACTTTTAAAACGGCCCTTTTCAGGGCCACCAAAAACACGTTCAAAACAATATTTTTTTTTTTTACCCTTGTGCGATGGTTGGTCTGTGTTAGAAAATCAATTTGCCGACAGTATTTCATTAATAACACCGACACCTGACACCGAAATCATTAATAAAGCCACACGCGTTCGTGGCATGTTATACCCGATTTTAAATAGGAAAAGCTCAGTCCATATTTGTATCAGCCAACGGTTGATCGCTACTATTCTGTATAGAATGGCTGATCTGTACATTATAAAATCAATGGCCGAACGCAATGGTTTTATTTTTATACCGTGAGCGCGCTCTAGTGTACGGTTATCGTTTCAACAATTGTGTCGGTTTTAAATTATTGTCCGCTAGTAGAAGATGTCAACAATACACCAATATTTTTAATCACTGTATTTGAATAAGTCTTCTCCACGACGCAACATCCGATTTTACAGAGCCACATATAAATATAAAATTTCGATTAATCCCCCGGACAGATCCCGTGAATTCGGCTTTTCATTTATATGATCAGTCAAATCACGCGCATTTTCACCACCCCACGTAACCGTAAAATAATAATAACGCGCGTTTTTTGGACGTTTTTCGGCCGACGACACGCGCGCCCACTATTTGATCTAGGCGAAACCTTTCCCCGTTTTCAAGTCTCGCGGAAACTCGTCTCGCGTATTATCCAATACAAGTTATAATCACATTATTAACACGCGGAACTTCAGGGTTTCGCTGCATTTAATTTTTTAACCCGGAGATCGTCATTTTTTCTCTAACCGATTATAATATGATCGTCACGTAACTACGCGATCTACCGGGCGTTTGTTATAACTTTTCCGCGTATCTTTGACTGAACAATGTCAAACAATTTGAAAAAAAAGACGAAAAAAAAAACTAAACCAAGTCAAATCGACGTAAACGATTATACGAATCGTACTTGTTCACATAATTGTACGTATATTACGTAAACATCGATTTAATGGTATTATTATTTTTTCCGAGACTCGTTTGTGTTTCCCAACTCAAACATCAATCGGTATGGAGTTATTATCGGTCGTACGTGTTCCGTTATTGAATATTTCGAACGCTTTCGTCGTATGAACGCAGTTAACTATAGATTCGATTCCATCCGTGAAACCCGTAAATACGTTGCCCGCACACGCATTACACGTGTAACCGGGAACCCGACTGGCGTCGTAATGTTAAGCGCGCGTGCATTCGAATTTCTTCCCCGAGACGAGAAAACGAATTTTGACGGTCAAAGTTCGTCGACACACGGCCAAGAACGTCGTCGTCGTCGTCACGCGCGAAAACGAACATCGACCGGTGCAGAGTGCACCGACCTTCGTTCGCATTGTGTCGCAGCGAAGGTCGGCCACGGTGTGTCGTCACCGTGATCGTCGCGAACACGGATCTCGTACCATACGAAGTGGATCGGTTCGAATGTCCACGGTCATTAACGCACAGCAACGTTCCGCCCGCGATTCATAGGTCCCACAGACCACTGCGCTGCGGTTCGTGTACTATTTTTTTTTTCTACCATAATTTTTCTGCACGCATTTCAATTTTTTTTTTATTGAAGAAATCTTAACAATAAGTCATACGTTTCTACAGTTACGGATCTAAAGCTCAAACAATTTATACACAACTAAGTTTTAGAGATAATAAAATAATAGATGTATACGATATATAAATAGATAAAACACATAGGATATATATATACAAAATTCAAGTTTATATCTGAAGCCCAGAGTATAAAATAAAACTTATTACGGTTTTAATGATGATAGTATTATTAGATAGTAATAGATTATGGGAGGACATATCGACATGAAAGGATGCACAAATATCACGTAAAGTCTCTCTTTCATTGACCTAACCCTTTCATCAACCTAAATGGTTTCGGTTTCCATTATTTAAATTCGGGCAATCAATGACAATCGAAGCCGTATGTTGGGGAAGGGATGAGGTTTATACTATCATCCGTCTTGTTCGTGATTGTTTCGCGTTATATAATACATCAAACAATTAAATACGAATAGATGAATGTTGAAAAAAATCTCAATAAATATTTCTTTTAATTGTTTCGCGTTATAAATCATAATTTGTCTGATAAGTGGAACTCGTGTGAATTCGATTTTTACATGTTTTTTAGACTTGGTCTTTATTTTTGATTCATTAGACTACGACGAGTTAAGATACGAGGTCCGAAGAATCCATACGATTGAAACTATCTAACAAAATTGCATGTACATTGAAGCGAATTCCATTGCCTTCCACCGATATATTTGATTTTTATTAAAAAATATTCAAAAGTAACCAAAAATTACTAACGGAATGTTACTGGAGAAAATAAATAAGTCGGTATAGCAATTACCTATAGATATTCATTAATGTATTAACATTAAATCTTAGAAAAGCTTAAAAAAAACTAATACAAATTCAATTTTTACAAAACATGTTTTAGAAAATAATCATCTTATTACTTTTAATATACATAATGACTTAGAAATTTTAATTGTACAACATAATTTTTATATCAATTCCGTTTTGGAAGAGTTACATATTTTTAAAGAAATTCAACACAATAAATTTAAAAATATCTTAAATATACAAACAAATTTTAAAAATAACATTCTATATCAATATATATTAGATAATATTAATATCACACCACAGTTGCTTTCATTATATACACAATTTCTTTGCTTTTTGATATATGTTTATTATATAATTTTTTTTTTCTTTAACTCCGTGTATTTTTATTGTAATATTCATAATATTCTCTATGTAATTTCTGTCTTATTTCTCTATGCAATTTTTTTTATTAATTTTACTTTTAATTTATTCCTCAGTTGTTGTATTTTATTTTTTATTAACCTGATGATGACATTTTGTCAAAACCGGTAGTAATAATTACACATATACAACAACTTTTATATTTTCTTTCTTTTTTCTTTAATCAACGTAATGCTCATTGGCTTTTTGTATATTTAAGTATACATATATATATTTTTTTTTTATTTACGAGTATTAACTTATAATTTTTATTTTATTTCTATTCGTTATTTCTTTTATTTATCTTCCTTTTTATTTCTTTATTTTTTAATTTTTAAGTTTGTTTTTTGCATATCCTTTTAACTCTTTATTTATTTTTTATTTTATTTTCATTACTATATTATTTATAAATTACAATAAATTATCTATTTTACTTTCATTCGTGTTATTATAAAAACAAAATAATAACTAAGGTACACAGTATTTGTAAAAAATTTCGATTTTGATTCAAAATACCGAGATTTTCAATTTTAAACATTTACTACTCTTATTATGAAACTTTTTCTACTTACGGCATTACAGATAACAAAAAACGAATACGTACGCGTGCCACTATAATACTCGAAAACGTATTCAATGAGGTTTTCTATACCGCACTAGCTGCTATAATTTCTCTATGTAAAATATTGTAGAAATATCATTATATTACATATATTACATTATTTTTGTGCACTCCGAAATAAGTCACGATTTTCCTTATGTTCGTCTTTATACTTTATCGGCCGTTTGCTGTATAATAGTGCCAATAGTAGAAACATACATTTTTTATTTATTTTTTGTTCGTGTAGTTGACACGGCGGTGGTAGCGACCGTGGTAAGGACCGGTCCGGTTGTCGTCGGACTGCTGAAGAATGTTGTTCAAATGTGAATTTATCGAAACCAAGATTATGATACGGTCAATGTGCAATATAAATTGTAGTGTTTATTTTCAATGTCTGAGATCTTTTCGAAAAGACCAACAATTGAGATTTTTATTGAATTTCAATAAATGACAGCTGGTAATAAATTCATGTATATATTATATTTATTATTTTACTTTTTAATAAAAAATAACGTTAGTCCTTAATTATTATTTACGGAATAAATTATAAATATGTAAACATATATTTCCTTGTACTGATTTAAACGAAAAATCATAAAACGATTTAGACGAAGATCACAGTGATGGCAAGTCGTAAACTACGTTGCTCACATTATATTCATACAGGCATACTGCAATAGTATACGGTCAGCGATCTTGTAACTTATATAGAATTTTACATATAGAGAGATTTGAATCTAAGTTTTAATTATAGATATATAAAAAGAAAAAAAAACGTTTTGCATGCATATAAATGATATAAAACATAGGTAACATGAATATCGATCGATTAAATACGATTAATATAATAATAATACGAATACACGTGCATAATTAAACATGAGTCACGTGTTTGCAAAACATGACATCATGACTGATTTATAATAGTTATATGGAGCAAAATAATAATAATAACAACAGTTATGTATACACCTCGTGATTGTAAATGAGTAAACCGATAATGATTGAAAACAATAATTAATCCTAATTAACAAAACCATAACTAATATAATACCAATAAACCGAACCGTAAAAAACTAAAATAAACGAGTTGTACCTCATCCTATTATTATTCAACTCATTTATCTTCCGCGCTGGTACTCACCAATATGATAGAATCAGTGATTGCATATATCATTTACTTATACTACAACTCTAATCAGTTCTAGCAACTGGATTTTTTTTTCGTCGTAGTGATTCTGCTGTACAAGAATATAACATATTAAAACTTTAATAGTACAATATGACATTAAAATATTTATTAACAATCGCACACGGACTTATTAGTTTTTAATTTTAATTGTTGGATAGTTTCAAGAAATTTTGCAACATTAATTTAACCAATTATGATACCAACTTTATATTATATAAACATTTTTAAAAAGAAAAAACATTAAATGTAATATTATATAAAATGTTTTCTCTGTATAAATCTTATTGTTTACGTTGTGAGATACAATAATCTTGTTTGGACATGGTTTAATTCATCCGCGTTTTGCTTTGTTTGTTTTTGCATTTTTTCTTTTACCTTTCAATGTTACGGTTAAGATTTTATTTCTGTAAAATTGTCCGAACACTTGATTTATATAAACGGTTTAAATCGTTTTATAATCGGTTTTACTAATTTTTAGACGGTTAAAAAAATACATTTTAAATGAACAAATTAAAGTTCTTTTTTAGACGTATTTTTTATAGTTTTTATTATTATTATTGTTATTTAATATATAAGTATATTAATACATTTCAATGTAGTACAACAATATTTAAATTGAAGATAATTGTATATTAAAAGACGTATTTTCTTTGTTCTACTTATATGAATGATAAAAGAATTTAATTTATATGTGAAGTGTCGAAAGACGGTATATATTGCGCACTATATTATATTAAATTTTACTTTATATGCACTTACACATTAAAAATGTTTCACTGTAATATTTTGTATATATTTTGTACACAATATAAATTGTTAGAATTTAGGAACCGGAACGAACCTATTGCGCAAAGCAATATTTAATGAAACCTACATGCAATTTATCGTGGTCTATTGTCTGTGTTTAATGTATCATAATTCATAAGTAACACTCGGTAGTCATTTTAAAAACGCCGTGTGCAAATGTTATATAAATATATCATTGTCCTTTCGTTCATATTCAAGTCTTAGTTTTTAGATAGTTCCCCACAGAAATTATAGAACTCTTTGATTCGGTTAGATATTATAACATAAAATTATATAACATAGATCAACCGGTACTTAATCTAATACCGAATACTGTTTCTAAACCACATGCACGCGAATAATATTTCTATAATTTAAAGCCACAGTTATAATTCAAACGTATAATTATTTGCCTATATATTTTAATATTTTTACTTTAAATAATTACTTATCTAACAGTTAATAAAGTATATTATTGACTTACCTTTTCTGATCGTAACCTTCGTATAACAAATTTATCCATTTGTTTCTAACGTTTAAACTATTAAACAATTTTCAATTATTATAATATTCAATACGACAAATGATAACACACAATTCAATAAACAAGATATAAACAAAAATATCAAAACTAATAAACAACAGACGTAACAATAATATCGTTATGATCACTTGTTATTACTCAGTTTAAAATTCCTATAAAAGAAGTTCTAAAATTAGATGGCTGTCAGTATAACAATGATTTAACAGAAATATCAAACCGCCAAATGACTTCACCGTGATTCTCAGTAATATTCAGAGTGTAATTTCATGGAACACAAAACACGCATTATCATTAATTTATTGTACCGAATATAAAAATTGATTTATTATCAGTTTTTCATCAACACATCATTTATTAAATGTTTACTATGTTTTTCGTATTTTATTATTAAATGTTTTTTTTATGAATGGGTAGTGGCTATACGCACATTTTCTACCGCATACCCGAGGTCTTAAGTTTTTCTCTTTTGGTATACGCACTTCTTAAAATTTAAGAAGTGGGTGTGCGGCGCATACCTCCGCTACATCACTGCTGCCGAGTAACTCGACGGTTATAAAATTCAAATAATTCTACAACCGACCGCACTAACTATGTATCGCTAATCCTTTACAATCACGTATGTATTGCATGCGCGTGCAAAGTAAAAGCTCTGTTCCATAAAATAATAACTGAACTATAGTAGGTGTATTTAAATTAAAATAATAATGTTTCGATCGTATCACCAGCATAATTTAAATACGACTTCATACGCGGTGATTCATCGTTTTCATTATCAATCGTATTATTAATTGTAAGTAGATAATTAATTCGTATAGGTATTATTATAAATAATATTTCGATCAAAGTTAATGAATATTCGATTTCAATATGCGCATTGTCCTGGTGTAATAAAACTATTGCACTGTTAGAAACCACAATACATCCATTTCTCATCATGATAGCATCAGAAGTATAATAAGCGTTTTAGGTATATTGTATTAGATAATAGGCAAGCACTTATAATAATAATCGTACTTAAATTTTGAACAACTTAAATTTCTATCGACATTGACCGCCGTAATAAATTATTCGATGAAGATAACATTATTATCACCATTCAACAGAACTAATATTTTGTAGTTTGTATTATTACTTTTTTAATCTTAAAGTACAGACATCTCTATAAATCAAATATATATACACACATCATACAGGTATACTTATATTAATATACATTTTTAATGTGTTATTGTAAATATTTAGAAATGTTGTTTGTACTAAATATGTTTTTTTTCACACAATGTACTTTAATAATATATTTATTAAATATAAATACTTACCACACAAAGCATTGTAAATATATATAATATGTAATACTATATATATATATATTGTAGATGAATAGATCGAATACCTGCGTCTTCGTCTTATGATTTCAAACTTTCTCTCAAATTATATACTCTATTATTCAAATGCATTATTATTTCTTTTTAACTAGCACGTGATTAATGTGATCACATAATTGAAATTCGGATACGTGTAGTATTTCTGTATAGATAGTCATTATAACAATTTATACATAATATAGCATGCATTCGTATATAATAGAAAAGTAGAATTTCGGATTTCCATTTATATTTGGTTACAGCAGCGATATGATATTTCTCGGTGACGACAATAGCATGTAAGTATATATATATATAGTATATGTTTATCGTAAATTGGCGAATGCAAAATTACATTGTTAGTTGCGCGTGAAATTGGCTGTATATATATATCAGTTGATTGACCATTTTACACGATTTTGTACGTTTCGACCTAATAATGTTTAGTACTAACCTGGCGCAATGTATCAATAATAGTATCGATTAGACATTATATCCGTGACTGAGATACGTATACATATCGATGATTAATCTAAAGCTCCTTTTTAAAGTTTTCACATTATATACAGTTCCCGATGAGCATATAACGCTCTGCACGACGGTTTAGAGTCGGAAACGGGTTGTGCCGTCGAGTTGCGTTTGCTGCAACTGTTTGGTCAAATAACTCGATCACGGATATTCCCAAAACGTTTTCAACGCCATCTCCAGTGAATCTCTACACTCGATTTACATCGGCGTCTGCTAAATTTACATTCGCGTGAGTTAATAAAAAAAACTACACGCATTCTAGAATACTAGTTACGGGTAGCTGCTAGTAGATGGTCGTTATCTGGATGTCATTGTTTTAAATATTCATTGTGCGATTTCGTGTTTTCGTACGCTCGCGCACTGCAATTGAGAACCGATTTCGTTTTTAGATTTATAAATTCGTTAGGTTCAGTGCTCGAATTGGAGGGGTGCGCATGGGGATGGAGTTACCCTACTATTTTTTTTTTTACTGTGACGGGGGGGTGACGGACGGTAGAAAATGCGCCCAAAATAATTTTTCTTAAAATGTAGATTTAAATTGTTGTCGGTTTTACAATTTTAAATATTTTTTTAATCAAAATTTTTTTATAGTTAGCTAGCGCTCGCTGAACGCAATGTTATCAGTTTCGATTATCACTATTAGGGTTTTCATTCATCATTAATCGTTATTTATGAATTTTTCGAGTCATTTTAAAAATTTTTTTTATTCATTATAACTTTTCATTTGTTATTTGTTTATTATTATAACGATAGGAATACGAGTTCGATACGAAAACGATATGGCTGAGAAGAAAAGGTCACAAAATAATAATAATTTACTCGCTTATTTCCAAAAGCAGACTAAACAGATGAAAGTATCTTTTTTTATTTGGTATTTGAATTATGTAAAAAAATTGCCATTTTAAGTGACTGAATGTATGAAATGTACTGAGCGAATTTGAGAAAATTGGGTGAACATATTCACTTACATGGATTATATTTGGAATTTACATGTATGCAGCTAAAATGTAGTTTTTTTAAAGTAGTCTTGTCGTGGGAGGGAGGTGTGTGGGGGTTTGTGGTAAATAATTTTGCCGTTGGAACGTAGTTTTTAAATCGTTAGGTTGAGCTCCCTCTACTTATTTTTTCCCAATTCGAGCACTGGTTAGGTTTAGTGTTTTCCATCGTTTTGTGTATTAAAATTCGTTCGTGTTCTGTGTAGTATCACAAGAGGTTGATAACACTCATATAATAAGACGCAACAAATTATCTCCGAGTAGGTATGCAATAAATAACATGTGCCTTTAAACATAATATCAACATGACAAGTACGAGTTTTTATTGCAGAACGTACGTAATATAAGCGTGGTACGTGTATGAATTATTCAATTTTGTAAAATTTTTTAATCCATTTCAACTACTTACTATCGTCTACCAAGTGCATACCTACCTACGTTCAATTTGTAAAATAATAGCACTAACGTATATTATTTCACTATTACGAGGTGTATATACCCGTACACAACACGGTTGTGAGTCTTCTAAGGTTTCGGAATCAAATTGCAATACTAATAAAAAACACTAACAGACAGGTTTAATGTCGATATTAATATGGTTATAGGTCAGACACCATCGATATATTAAGGTTTATATATATATATATATATATTAAATTACATCTCGAAACGTAAAACATCACTATTTATATAATCATTGTTATTATTTTTTTAATAACATATGTATGTCATATATATATATATGTTCGAGTCTAGTGTACGGGAGTAGGCGTTGCATACTGTAAATCAGTGCGTTAAAAGTCGATATAAACGAGTAGACGAGTACGTATTTTTGAGTATACTTACGCGGCGTGTCACAATAAATATCGAATTTAAAGAAAACAATTAGCGTCCTCTGCTCGTCGCGGCTTCCAATCCGTTTTGTCCGGTTTTCGTCGTGACCAGAGTCCAGAGCGAACGGACCCGTCACGATAATTCTATCATTGTAAAGTGCGTGACAAATGTGCAGTGTGCGCTAACCCGCAGCGGACAAATAATAATTCTTTAAGAAAACCGTGTGCCCGCGTACGCGTACGAATCCCCCGTGTCGACAAATAATGAACAATAACGATAAAACGCTAAAAATTGGGTGCAGTTTTATAATTGTAATACCGTTTTGCGTTATGAGAGCGCGTGCGTCGATAACGATGTGTGGGGTTGTGACGAAGAAAGCGTCGGCAAAGCCAACAATAACGAACGAAACCGGATCGACACCGTATTTTTCATTAACTGTTTTATTATTATTATTTTATTATTATTATTATTATTATTATTATAACAACGCCGTACTACAGCGCGAGACTCTACACGCGCACGTTTTCGTCATCGTTCTCGAGCCGCTACGTGTGCGTACACGACTATTCGCCGCGCGCGTCATTGTTGTACACACACACACAGTATCCTATATAATTTTGTGTTTATTATGTACGTCCGGTGACGAACGGTGCACGGCGTACCTATTGTTTGGTAAATAGCCGCATGTGTATTGCGTTTATTGTTGCGTGTGTGCCTAACCGTTTGGTGGTAGTAGTGGTAATAATATATGTATGTGTACATTTACACGACGGGAAAAAAAAAAGAAGCCAGACGAACAACTCGACAGCAGAGTTTTTCACTCGGTCTGGACGCGTGTGTACGTTTGACGGACTCGGATGAGAACGGGGATATAATCCCCCCGTTGGTGCCGTCGAATACAACACCGTCGGGGAGGCGGTTAAAAAATTCGTATACAGGACGTTTTTTACGTTGTCGAAAACATTGGATCGCGCCGCCGCACGGATTCGTATTCCACGAACGTTTTTGTCGCGCGTTGTCGTTTCCAAATAATTCACTTGTGTGGATACGTCGTACGGGGGGGTTTACAACAATGATAAAAATACGAAATTCTTTTTCTTTACTGTAAGCGAGCCGTCATTAAAAACAAAAACATGTTCCACAAGTTCGAGTGCTGTATAAACGTATGTTTTTGATCGCGTACCCGATAGATTTTTATGTTGGTATTTTTGTATCGCTCGAGTAGTTTTTTTTTCCCCCCCGTTTCTCTATAACCGTATAAGCTCTATATTCCGATTACCCAAAACGAAATAGTCATCAACATTCTTAACTGTATTGTTTATTTGTCTTACGTGATTATACCTATCTTTCGATGTTATCGTCGATTCCGAGGCGCAAGTGAGTGTTTAACCGAAAAGGCGAGAAACGAACAATCGCTTCGATCGCAACGCGCTGACGTGCGTACGAGCGCGACGGTCGATCCGCGATAACGATATCATATAATAATAAATAATAATGATAATAATAATAATAAATAATAATAATAGTAAATAATAATAATAACAGCGAACGAGCGTTCAGCGTAACTAACGGTACTCGGGTCCCGCGTCGCCGAACAGCAGCCGGTAGCGCGTGTAGCACACCGGACACACCAACGCCGTAGAGGGCGGCGGCGGCGGCGGCGAGCGAGCCCTTCCCGCGCGGTTGCCAATATATACCGCGACGCGTGTAACGCGTCCGCACGCGATTCATATCGTGAATATCGCCCGCGGCCGTTGGAAGTGCGCGCGCGCGTCACGACCTCGTCGTCGTCGTTTGTTTGTTTTCCTCGTACGCGTCGCGGCGGTTGCACTCGAAATCCGTCTTGAAGTCAGTTTTTTTTTCTTTCTTGTTTCGTTTTTAAATTGTAATCGTCGCTGACGGTACCGAACGTTTTCCGATAATCGTGCGGCGGACACACAGCGATCATAACGATTATGGCCGCGGAGAGCGCGACCGAAACGCGGGCGGTGGCCTGTGTCAGCGCCATCGCCGCGGCGCGTCGTCAAACGTCCGTGTGTCATCGCCGCCGATCGTTTTTGTGTCGTCGGTAATCGCGTCGTGATAACGATCGTTGTTGTTTTTGTTTTTGTTTTTTTGTGGAGCGTAGCCGCGAGAACCCGTTTCTCGCGCGCACTCCCCTCCGCCCGACCGATGTTTTTATAAAACCGTTTTGCGAAAAAAAAAAAAAAAAAAAGAGACATCAAACGACTATGGACGCGTGCGTGATGGATCCCAACGTACCGCCGTGGAAGTTGGAACTGATCAACAGGAGACGCACCAGAAATAATCAATCGAAGTGCGCCGGCGGCGGCAATAACGAACTACAGCAACGACAACAGGTAAAACCAGTTCAACGGACCTGCCGGTCTTCCCCTTCCACACAACACTTTCTCCAGCGGCAGTCGGACGCCGCCGTCGCCGCAGCAGCTGCAGCGGTAGCAACAGCTCAGATACCGACGCCGTCGCAGCAGCAGCAGCCGTCTCGGTCCGCAGTCATAGTCGGCACTGTGGTGTGTTCTTCCGGCATGAGGCTGTTCCAGTGCGAGGCCGCCACCGCCACCATAATGACGAATTTCAAGAAGAATCCGCAGATCAACCGATGTCGGTCGAAATTCAAAACGAAACCGCAGATCATTACCGAGATCACCAACGGTCTGGATTACCGTTCCGACTCCAGCGAGGAGTTCAGGTACGGTCCGGGCATCGTCAACAAGCTCAAATCCAAATATATGAGCATGACCGTCCGCGAGCAAAAGCCCAGGCCGCCTTTGCGTCGGTCGACCAGCATGGACAACATTGTCGAGGACAAGCCGAAAGTCTATTCGCAGCCGGACGTGATCAGCGTTGCGGCGGCCGTCAAGAATGAGACGATGAAGCGCGCCCGGTCCATGGAGATTTTGTCCGAGACGCAGACGGTCGTCGTCATAGCCTCTGCCCCTACCAACGGTCACAGCAATTCGACAGCAATCGGTAAAGACCATCAATGGTGAATTGCCACCTCCCGATGTTGTCAAGACATATAAGAAAATATTCGAAACAAAACGCAGAACGACGTAAAACTTATCAAGACCAAGCCTGCCATACTACCCAAGCCCATGTTGAGTCCTGAAAAGACACGTCCGGTCAGGATGGTCAAAATGCCGTTGAAGAAAATGTCGCCACCGATTAAATATCCAAACAGGTACCTATTAAAATACACTATTCATAATTGTATTGTACTTACTTACTTTATTTATTTGTAATTCTCTAAGAGGCTAATAATTGTAAATATGTTACATATATATGTTACTTGAATACCTATTTACATTCGGTTTTAGTAATTGCTTCTAATATATATAATAATATTTCGGTAAATATATTTAAAACCTGCTTACCTATAAATATTTCAAGTCTAATCTGTAATTGCTAATTAGTTTTCACATATATAGTGTGAATTAATTATAATGAATTATTCATTCATACATTTTATTCTTTGGTAGGTAATACCAAGATCAGTATCTTGTTTTATTTCCTTTTTTTTTTAGGTAGGTTATCTACCTATTTATGTTTCAGTTTGAATTTTCATTGTAAAATGTAACATTTTTAATTGCTTCTATTGGTAGGTCAATTGTGTTAACCATCTTTCGAAAGCTTCATGCCAATTAAAGTGACATAATAACATTGAAAACAAATAACAAAACAATTGTACCTAATCAAACTTATATCATAACTTCCTTTAGTTTATTACATTCTCCTAGGTTCCTAATTGGTAGTTAGGTAATTAAAACATGTAATCTTAAACTTTAGGTACACAATTTAATTATATTCCTTCTTTCCTTAACCCAATACCTACTTTTAAAATGAATTAGGTGAATACCCATTTAAATAGGTACCTTAAACATATATATATTTTATTGAATATATTATTGCACTATACTCTTGAATAGAATTGTAATTTTTGTTAGTTGACCTATGATTATAAAACAGAATTACAAATGAAATTTTGATAAGAAACATTGGTTTGTCATTTTCAAGTTATTCCTGACTAATAGTGAAAAATATAATTCTTAATTATCTGATAATTTTGATAATATTTAGGTATTGATTGTTTTATGACATGTTATACATTTGAGAAATATCTGATAAACCCAACTAACTAATTATTGATAAGTATTTGATTTAAAATTTGACATTAGTAGACAGATATCATTAATTAAATTATCTCTATTAAAAATAAAATATAAAGACAAACATGCATCAATAACGTGAAGTTAAATCGTTAATTTATGTGATTTGGTATTGAACTTATGATGTCATATAACAATTCCTTGAGATATTTGTAGATTGTGTAAAAATAATAATAAGTAGAGAACTAATTTTTAATAAATTATGGTATATATAAATGTAATATGGTTTGTATTATCTATAATTTAATAATCAAAGGTAATAAAGGATAAAAGATAAAAAAAAATAGTATCTAACTCCTGTTTTGGTCATCAAATTGCAATACAAAATAATTTTCAGGAAGATATTACATACTTACTCATCCTAATTGTAAATTAAATATAGTTATGTATGTATTACTAAATATGTTTGAAATTTACTATACAATACATTATAAGTTTATTAAAGCTTTCATGGATTGAGAATTTATTAACTATGTGATTTTCGGAAATATCCATGTGTATACACATGGATATTTCCGAAAATCACATAGTTAATACAATACATTATATTATACTAAGTGGGTATTAAAAATTATAAAAATAGAAATGTATATGTAGCAGGTTAGATAAATAGATAATTATCCTATTTAATAATGTTGTAAAATGGTCAAGAAATAATGATAATTGTTAATTATAATTCTTCGGTGTGTGGTCAAAAGGAGTTTATAATCAGAATATCAAAGTTTTCAGTATAATTTTGGAATATTTGAAAACTCAGTTTAAATAAAGAATATGATGTTATGATTTTTTTTTTAATAATTAATGATTTTTTGGTGACTTTAATTACACCATGTCTATAATATAAACTGTTATTATTTGCAGCTAAATTAAAAATTTTTTTTAGCATTATTGGTAAATTTTGAATTCATTATTTTCTTAGTCTTGAAGAATTAATGTGTTAAAATTATTTAAGTGATCCTAACTTTGTGCATTCAAATTCTATAAAACAATTTTGCTGTATTATAAATTATATCAAAACTAGTTTACTCTCAAATACCAAGGCTTATGATCTAACAGGAGGAAATATTTGACTTCATTTGTTTTTACCAAAACAAACAGCTATTTTTTAGTTCAAAATGTAGGAAAACCTTAAAATATAAAAATCTGATTCAACTTTTTTTGATTGTACATCAATTATAAACTGACAATTTTTGTTACTGAGGTCATATAAATTAAAATAATTAATTAATAATTAAAATATGATATATGCTCTGAATTGGGAATAATAGTTTTACAATTAACTGGTAATTAGGTATGTCACTCTTAGATACCTAATATTCATTTGTCAAATCATTTTTGTTTTTTTATTTATAAAATATTATACACAAGTACTTACTTATGTATTAGGTCAAACTAATATATATCTATAAAGATGTAGGTAATTTTGTAAATACACCTATTTATAAATATAAAGATAAGGTTGGTTAATCATAAAATGTACAATTAAAAGTGGTTACAGCCTAATGCTGTTATAGGTCATAAGTCAAAACTTGAATGTTATTATTTTAAAAACAGTTTAATAAGGTAAACTACTGTTAGTTTTGAATTTATTGTAAATTACTAATGTAGGTTGATAGTGTTTTTAATATTTAAATTTTAATAGTTTTATGCTTGGTAATATAATCCTATTATAATATTATATATCCATTTACATTTTTCAAATGTTTATAAATTATGTATTTAGAGTTTTAACTTAAATGAATAGTTGCTACTATAAAATGTACTTAATATATTAAGTATAATTAATTTGTTTATAGACTAAAAAAGAAGGAACCATTGGGATTTGATCGTTCCAAGTCGTTGATTAATGACGAAGTCAGTTCTAGCCAAGATGAATCATCTATGTCATCAGACGATGGTGGATCAGCAAGGCACAGGGTTGCTATTAAAACTGCCATTACTGCAATAGCTATCGATAATAAACCAATATCAGTACAAACCAAGCAGATATGTGTTATCAGACCAACAACTAGAACTACTTTACAGTCTGAAGAAACTACAAATGGTCAATTGTCCGATAAAGAAATAGAGAAAAATTTTATAAATAATAATAATAATAATAATAATAATAATAATAATGCCAATAATACCAATAACATCAATGGAGAAAAAAGAATAAGTGGCTTATGGGATAAAAAAAGATGGGACAACCACGAAAACAGTGTAGTTTTTAATTTTGTCAACAGAAAGGGAGTCCCAAATTATATTGATAGTGAAGGTCCATTGCAAAGGAGAGATAATTCTTATGTAATAATATATTATTTTTATTTTTTGACATATTTTATTATTGATTTTCTGTTTTTATTGTTTTATATCATTTTAGGGAACCAAAGATGGTTGTATTATGCTGGATGCACATTGTGAAGAATCGAGTACTGATGATATCGACAATGTTTGTAATGAAAGTTATGTTATTTTTGTTGGTGACAATATTATAATTGGTCGTTCAAATCTTCGGAAGGAAAACATGTCCACTCCAAGAAAAGTAAGTTATTAAACTTATTTATTAGTTATTACTTCATTTTATTCTATGTGTTTTATTATTTATCTAATTTAATTTTAATTTTATTTCTTGAGTATATTTTTATTATAATTGTATTTATTAAGTGCCTACATCATAGCTACAAAAACATTCTTAGTGCTTAATCTAAATAGTAAACACCTTCTATTACCTAATGTCTGAATAAGTGTATAAAAAACTTATCGTGTTTTATGTGTAGAAAAGTTTTTTATTAGGTACTTCAGTATTAATGTTTGTGGTTTTTAAAAGATAAATAAATTATCAATCAATTGAACATTTTATATTTACTTTTCAAACAACAATGATTAATTAAAAATTATTTCTAAATTAGGAATACAACTGATTCAATAACATTTTTAAAAATCTAATTTAACATTTATTTTTATCGTTATAATGTTATAATATTCTTTATAATAGTTAAGTTATGTGAATGTTTTAGATATTTTTTTTTTATTTGCTTAAAAATAATATTTTACAAATACCAAAACATATTTTGTTCATTTTTATGCATAATGCACAAATATAATGTTATTGCAGTGATTTAAAATGTTTATGTTCACTCAGTTTAAAATCAATTTTACTATTTGATAATAAATGTGAATAAGTAAGAATCAAAGGTAAATTAAACAAGTTTTTCATTATTACTCAGAGACATTCATCATAGGTCAATGAGCCGGTTCTTCATAGAAATAGCCACGGGCATTATTATTTTATTTTATTAATACAATATGTGCGCATTCTTTCACACAATGACACTTGAATGCTGAAGTATTAGCCTTAGCCACTGGGCAACACGACGCCATTACATTTTTTTTTCCGTTTTTCTGTTTCAAAAAGCTTTTCATTGTAGTCCATTAATTCTCATTATAGTCTATGCAAAGTGTAAACGTTCTTATTGTTACAGTGTATCAAGATTTTTCTAAATGTTCAGTCATTGACTATATAAATATTATTACTATAAAAGTGCCTATATTATATTATATTTTGATGATGTGTATTTCAAGAATCCGTAGTTATAATAAATTCTGAAGTATCATATTCAAATTTGACGTGCAAGACATAACTGAATTATGCACCATTTTCAATTTTAAATAAATCATTGGTTGTTTACAATTTAAATCTTTCAGAGTTTAGAATACACTTTGAAAGATTACTTTTACCTATTCACTCAAAACCATTTAATAATACAGAACAAATTAGTGATCTTAATTTAGTACTATTGTTTTACATAACGAATGTAAAATAAACGAATTTATAAAAAAAAAATATTTTATAAGAAAAACCCAAATCACTCACAAATCTTCGCAATTTTCAAACGACCATTAGGCAATACGAAATCGTTATAATATTAAGTAGCTTAGTTTTTCTATCAACATTAATGTTCCCTTTTCTGCCTCTTCTTTCACAACCGAATAACTCGCCATTTTAGAAGCTCTTCTCATCATTAAATCTTTAGATAATCGTCATTTTGTTATCTGTTCCAATTCTCAATCGTACTTTATGGCATTAAACTCTTCTCCATTTGTTTCTGCTGCCTTCTATTTCATACTCCATATTCGCACGATCCTTTTCTTTCTCTCCAGTATTGATTATATTATTAACTTGTTATGGGTAGTGTTTTTTTGTAATGAATTAATTATTTTATGTAATTGTCGAGGCAAATATTTGTTTGATTACGTCTCTAATAAAAAAAAAAATCAAGTAGTTACTTTTTTATTTTTGTATTTTTTATGGATTTTAATAAAATTCGTTTTGTCCTCAAAATAATATGTATTAACCGTGTAATATATAATTTCTCGCGTCGATAAATCGGATAATGTTCTCTTTGTACCGCTGCAGGTGAAAAATATGTAGTTCGACATGAAAAGAAATAAAATTCGCAAACCAAACGTAGGCAACCGTTTTAAAATCGGCAAATAAATAATCGAAACGAAACGTTTAATATGGGCAACAAATTGTGTCGTCCAGGGGCCGGCACTCGTATAGACTACCTACTAGAAACGCGGGAACGAAATGTACAATTATAGCTGAACCATACGAAGGTCACATAAACTGTAGGTCATTGTGCTGTAATAACTTATAACGGCACAGTGTTCTATATTAACCGTGTGGTACAGACGGACGTGGAAACTAAGTAAACCCAGTTTTATAAGGCCGCGCGACGACGAGAATAACATGACGATCGTTTTCGAGCGGTTTTCGAGTCGGCCGTCGTCGTTGTCGTCGTTTGCGTTGACGTGTTTTGTTTGTTTGTTTTCGTTTCAGCTGGACCGACACATACAATTCTCCGAAGTACTAGAAACGATGTACGAATATCCGTCCGAAGCATCGCTGTTGGTCGAAGACGAACAACCGGCGGCCGCACGCGACGATTCCGCCGTCACGACCATGTCGCCAAAAAGTAACGTACCCTGCCATTAAACAACAGCAGCGCGACGTTAAAACGTTCTCGCGTCCACTACTGCTACAACACGTGTCCGTTTTTTTTTTTTTTTTTTTATTCGTTCGGATCGAAACACATTTTAATGTGATTTTCATCAGACAACGGCGTGTACAATTATAAATCGATGTGTTTTAATTTCTCGCGTTACGCACCACGTAAAGCCATTAGACAAATGCAAAATATTGAAACGACTAGAACATTACTCGAAAACGTTAAGATGAACTAAATGATCGTTGTCGTTCGCACACGTCGACCGTGTTCGTTCCCGACGTTCAGCGTTAAAAACAACACAATATTGTATAAGTAAATCGTATTCGCGTCGATGGTTTTTTATCGCGAAATAATGACAGTCGCCACCGCAAGATGTTCGATACGGCACCGGACCTAACTGTCGCTTTTCACGGGGTTAACGTTTCCACGGGGTTCCGGTTCCATTAATTTCTCCGTCGATTTCGGAACGTTCGATTAATACGTCGTCAATGAAAAAAATAATCGACCCGCGGCGACCGATCAATAAACACCGTTTACACACCCCCGGGGCGACAACTTGCGTGGCCTACTATAGCGGACGGCGGAGCGGTTCGGGGACGGGCGTGTGTTTGTTGAAAATTGCGTCTCGTCCGAGCGCATTAAACATTTCGATGCGTTTTTCGTACGCCCGTTTGTCGGTGAAAATAATTGTGGACACCCGCGCCGATCACTGCAAGTAGGTCGCCAATACTTTCACTGACGTAGTGACGGTCAAGGTTCAACGTTTAAATTACGTCTAGTTGAATGTCCGGTTTCGCGTTTAGTTTTCGTCCGTTCCCATTTCGACGCGTCCGCGTACCGTCGTTCCCGCCTACCGGACGGGCCAATCCGCCGTGAAGTCCGAACCGAAACAATTAACGGTTACGGCCGCCGCGGCGTGCGTACACGGTATTGTTATTCCGCGACGCGTTCCCCGCAACCCGCCGCCACATGGTTCGGACAGAAATTTCCAATCCGTAGGTCAGAGGTTCTCAAAGTGTGGGGCGCGAAAGCTTTATAGGGGGGGGGGCGCAAGAAAATTTTAAAAATCAACATCGTATTGGTAGGACAGAAACAGATTTGTGAAATTTGCATAATAATAATCGCGTGATAATAAATTTGTAATGTGAATATCAATATTAGCCTATATTTGTTGTTTGTTTTTAATTTTTGGTACTCTAAACATGACTATTAAAATTATTTTTATGAGGGGGCTCACGTCTGGGGTTGACCAAAGTGGGGGACCTGACTTGAAAAGTTTGAGAACCTCTGTCGTAGGTAATCGTTGCTGTTTTCTTGTCCGCGCGCTACGCCGACGGTATAATTCAACTAACGCCACGTGTCTCTCGAGTTTCGACAACCCATATCGACGTCTGTTCAAAACAAATTCCCCCGTTCCTAAAAACAGACGAATTTTATTATCGTAAACGTTATCGGATGAAAATAAAATAGTGATAAGCCACTGTACTTTCAATTAAACCGGAAATGTTTGTCTATTTTTAGGAACGATACTATATAAAAATATATATATATACTTACATACAGTAAGCGTAGATCCTCATTTCTGAATGGGAGGATCAGTAGTACAAAAAAAAAAATTTGAATAGTTGGGAGGGGGGGGGGCTTCGCTCAAGCCGACTCTCTGATGTGTCTGTTGCGGATAGTGTTAAATAAAAAAAAAATACACCACGGGGATCTGACGGCCGCATCCTCCTGATGACGACGAACGATCTCTGACGAATTGAAAAGTGATTTTCGTTTATTCCTCGCCATTATTTCCGAACCGACGAGCTTCCTCTTCGTCCGAACGAAGTCGCCGCCCCGCGTGATGATATCGAAAACCGTGCACGCGTATAAAAACAAAAACGTAACGTATTGTCCGTACGGGTTTTCAGGTAAATTCGGCAACTACGTGCCGAGCAAACTGGGCGCGGACGAGGAAGCGTTCCTCGGCGATTACGGCGTGAGCAACAACATCGCGAAAACCGTAAAACAACGGTCCGCCGACAAAAACGGCGGCGATGCGGACGCGTCGGCGGTAATCGACACGAACGTGCCCTGGAGTGAAGAAACTACACCCGATCTCTTGTTCTGAGTTCCTAAAATAACCTTTGTATATATATATATATATGTTTGTATATGTATATTTATATACAGGCATATTCTCTTATGTTGTACGAGCTCAACGGCGTTTTTTCCAAACGCGGACACACTTGACGGGAAATTCGAATATATATATATATATATTTTTTTTTTGTTACAAAAAATTTAAATTTAATTACAAATTAAACAAACGGCCAACGCTGATAAAAATACAAGACTCCACGAGAAATTCGTCGACTGAATAACTACATTCTTTACACATAGCGTTTATATATTTTTACGATTTTTTTTAGAAATACGTGTATATAATTTTTTTTTTCTCTCGCTAAGTTATACTTGGTTTGTCATTTAATATTTCCCTTGTGTTAATAACTCGATGATAATTATTTATTTGTACTGTTTTCTTTTCTCTATCTTTGTATATTCATATATGTTTTATTGTGTATTCATGTAATGTCAATACGGTGTCTGGACGTTTTTTTGTACACACGTGTTCTATTTTACACGTCAGTAAATCGTTCTGGAAATCGGAATATTGAAACTGTATATAAATAAACATCGAGTTTCGGTACACGTTTATTGTGTGGAGAGTGTTCAATGTTGTGTCGATGTAACAAATAAATGCGCGTGCGGTCGGACCGAGGAAACCGAAACAAACCGGATAGAAAACCGTTTTCGAGGAGAATATACGTTTTCGTCCGCGAATTTCAAACGACGCCCCCGGAAGAAAAAGCTGGAAAAACGGATAGGAAATGTTCTGGCCGCGGTGCCGACGACGACAACGCGATATGATAACGTTCGAATATCTCCCGTACCGGCATCGCCGAGGATTCTGCCGGTGGCCGTCGACCGCGCGCTTCAAACGTTAATGTCATTCGACAGACGTCTCGACGTAATCGTACCAAAAACAATAACGATATTCGTCCGTTCTCGCGGACACGGTGGTGGTTTTTTTCGTTTCGGTTTTCGTGTTTCTCGTCACGACGATTGACAATGACCGAAAACGCAACCGTTCGAATCGGTCGTCACGACGTGTGGCCGCGGTCGGTCGATTGTCTTCGATTCGAAATGATGCGCGTTCGAATGAAAAAAAAATGAAACAATAAAATACAAACCGGCGTTTACGGCCGCGGAACGATAACCGGTACGAACGGCTTACGTAACATCGTCGTCTCACCGCGTTCGTCCGTGTTTTCACGGACACAAACTTCTTTTGTTTTTTGCAGTGTATCTCATACGTGGTGTCCACGCCCATCCGATCCGAGTACTGTCCGTGCTTCCTCCGGCCAAAACGAAAATATTGTCGGTGACCGATTTTTCGTCCGAGCTCCGGGGGTCCGTTTTGCGCGGACATGTATGAACACGTTCCCGGTTGGTTTGTTCGGCATATTACGAGGAGATCTGTTGTTTTAGACTTACGTTCGTTGTCAATATTCGTTTCGTCGTTATTCAAGAACATTCAACAAAAAAAAAAAACACGCTAAAAATCGAAACGGAACCTTCTTAACCGTGCGCCGCGGACAGAAGTTTTCGTGTTTGTCGTACAGAAGCGGTCGATTTTGTCCAAAACGATACGTCCCTCATTATGTACGATATTTTAACACGCACGAGATTCATCAAATGTTCACTAATCTACACTTGACGTACGTAGACAATTTTCGACACTATCGTTACACCTTATTCAGTGGATATTCAAAAACATTCCGGTCATAAATTAATATTTCAATTCGTGTATCTTGTATATACTCATACCTCAATTGTCCAGATCGACCGATGTCATCACGTTTCAGATCGATCATTACCACCGTATTTATCATTCGCTAAAAGACCAGGACGAACCTATTTTTTAATTTATTTTTTGGAGGCTTTTGTCGTTTCCAAACTCAAAGTCACGCGAGCAGATGCAACGTCGTAGCAACGCCATTGTCGTTCCACATTTCGCTCAAGACTAATTTCTATTACAAAAATGTCTAACAAATACGGTGCTTCGACGTGTGGATTAGTCGACGACAAATATTTCTTGGTCTTGGACGCGGCTTAACACGACGACGACGTTTGCGCGTTTAGATCTTCTGGAAGAAACCGACGAGGAGACACACCACGCGCGGGTCAGGTCTGTTCCACAGGGATATTGTCGACGTGTGGACGATTCGAGTCGGACTGTGGACAATTATTAGTACGCGCGAAATCGTTCAACGCGCTTTGTGATTGACTATATTTTTATTTATCGAACGTTTATGAAAAAAAACAACAACAACAACACCGTATTCGATACCAACAAGAGTGTTTGAATATCGGCCGTACCCGTAGTAATGCTTCATACGACGCCGGGTATGTATGACTTGTATGGGTTTGTGCAGATGACTAATAAACGAGCCACGTGTTATGTGCAGTGGCACGTGTTCGCGACTTGCGTAGGAGTTGAAAAACCTGTGGCACCGTCTGAAACGGCACGGCGACCGGGACGGAAATCATGTGTCGAAAACACTAGACAATTGCAGTGTTTCCAGCGATTCCCGACGGTTAGGGACAAGGCCGTCGTTTCCCGAGTTATCATATTTTCCGGTAACACACACACACACACACACACGTATAATTTATATAACGTGCGTGCGTATCGACTCGAGTCCGAATTCGAAGCTTTTAAGTACAATAAATATAATATACGTAACGGCCGACGACGATCGACAAGTATACCGTTATAATACGTAGCGATATATCACGCGGTCGGTCGTTCGGAAGGGTGTTTTCTCTCTCTCTCTCTGTCTCATACGGTGGATGACTTTTCGTGGATAACGAGGGTTTATATATAAATATATGAGTAAAAGACACGACAAAAAAAAAAAAAAAACAACAAACAAACCAACAAAATGATCCGCTATATTTTATGTCGGCCGACGTAATAAGACGCGTAGTCCCGTCGAATATACGTCGAAAACCGTTCGGTCCGAAACGTTTTCGCTCGCGTTTTTTTGTTTTCATCCGCCGCAGCGTGCCGATAACATAATAATAATAATAATAATAATAATAATAATTGTATATCGTAACCGAAATCGTCGTTCGGATCGATCCATTCGTTTCCTAAAAAAAGAGACCCATTTTGTTGTCGATATAAAATTAAATGAAATGCTTCATTCATTTTTTTAGAACAAAAATCATAAATTCAACACACACACACATATATATATAAAGCCAGACAGTTTATTGTTCGAGAAAGTCAAAGAAATAATTTTAATACCACGTCGAATACTACGTTTTCAGAAATGTTGTAAAATGCCTATTTTTTTTTATTGGAATATGTCTCTAGTGTCTCATTATTCCAGTAAGTGATTGGTACTGCAGAACGAGCGTTTTCTAAACAAGAATAGATATTCACTACTGCAAGACAATCTGTCATCTTCATAATTTTTTATCTACTGTAAATGGTGTTTCATAAACTACAAGGAAAAATAATTTTGCATAAAAGACTTCATTTCGTGTTATTATTATTATTACCTATACGTTTTATAATTTACTTTTTAGATTCTGAGTGATGTGAAGAATGTATTGGTTTTACAATGATGTGTTTGTTATTTTGGCTATGAATAATTTTTCGTGTTGGAATGCTCGGATGATCTTGACGTGCGTTACGTTCCGGTAGCTAATTGTATCTAGTTGGTAGTCTAGTTGATAAGTTTTTTTGATTTTCCTATTAGTTATAACAAACGTAATTGAAAACAATAAAAAAAAAAAAATTGAAAAGAAAAATCGGTAAAATTGTCCATATTTTGGACATAGGTAATTATTGTATTTTTTAAGAACTCAAAATGTAAAATGTACAAGCTTAGTGTATTTAGCTTAGTATAGTATATTTTAGACAAATTCGACGATAGTTTCGATCAGTGTTTAACAGTTGGTTTATATTGAATACTTCTGGAAAAATTCAAAATATGAAGTGTTTGATAACTGTGAGAAAATTGTATTTAAAATACTTCATTGAATACTTCGAGAGTAAAAATATTTAAAAAGTATTATCAATATATTTGTATATATAATATTGCACTCCGATACTTTACAGTCCGCTATGAAATAATAATACACAATGCTGAGTGTTTTGAATAATTATTTGTTGAACATGATTTTTATTTTTAAATAAACCCGATTGAAAAAAAAAAATGAATCGTCCTATGTAACACACGAATTCCGATTTTCTCGGACTTGGATATGATTAATTGACAATTTCCTCAATGTCTTTTCTACAACTCGCTGGATTCAACAATAACACCTGCACATTACGATACACGCGTATCCAATGCCTATTCTTTTGTAATATCTTTATGATACGTATGTCCCATCCGTGTATATGATCTACTATAATACGATATATCAATTGTTTACCTTCGGAGAATAAATCGCATTTCCGAGGACACTCGTGCAGCAACTCGCGAATCGATTTTCGAAGGTCGAACCGTCCGTATAATTTAGTACACTGTACCGATACAATACGACTGTACGGCGGATTTAATCAACTGCCATTTAGTCATAATATAGCGTGTTTAATCGGCGTGTCGTGTCGTGCCCAACGACCGTCTGAGAACTGTACGTGCAGGCATACAACGGTTGGCACGAAACCGCGTCATTTCGTTCACAGTGATGAGCTCGGAACAACACAATTTTATGCGGATCGTATACACGTTTCAACAGACGCGGACCGGTATAAAAAGTTTTGCACAATGCGATAAAACGCACGAATAAACGAAATATTAAGCGTTCAACGTATGCTACGTCGGAATTTAAGACTATTTGAAACTTAACTTTGCCTCTACGTTTTTCGAGTATTAGTCGTCCATGTTGAATCGCTCGTTTTGAGATACTAATTAGCATCAAATCATTTGAACTTTCTCGTGCAAAGGGAATTTCTCAAACGCCTTTTAGTTTTGAAAACGACCCTATACAATATACTTGATGACGTGGGCATATAATATTTCAGAGCAAATCCTAGAGACATTAGGAAACCGTTCAGTGCGCATAGCGGAACGAGTGAAACAGCCCGACGCCGATGTTCCAACACTTCACCAGAGGCCTCTAGGTGCCGAGTGCGGGCCAAAAAGAGTCATAGTTACCTCTGCCAGTTAAAAAACGGAATATTGAGGCATATGGTGCTTAGCTCCACCGCACTTCAGTCAGTTCGTGCCTGCGCGTCAAACATCAATAGCATGTTTACATTACGTATTCAAAGGCGAAAAGTCCGATCCATTCCCACTCGAGTATCTACTATAATGGCGTACGTATACCTCGTTGTTTACAAGTATTAAACATAACTTGAGTCTTGATACCTTGACCAGTGTTGGTAAGTAAATTCGCGGGTACTCGACGTGGAATGTAATACGTTCGTGATCTCGACCGTCGGGTCTTTCTGTGCACTCAATGGCTTAAATTTCGGAAGCGACGCGATCGATTATCGCATTAGAAAAACGATTTCGAAGAACGTTCGTTTTTGCAGAACTAACAAGAAAACAACATGTTCAAAACACGATTTGTGGTCAATTCCTATACATTTGGACGTAAAAATACTGCGCGTAATATTGTTTTTCCTTACCATTTCGTTCATTGTGTTTGAAAATCATACGGACGATGCATGTACTACGGTGTTAGATAGGTACACTTTTACATAAATCCATAGTGCACACGACCCCGTTAGAATGTCCAATAACGATTGATCAAAACACAACTTTTAGAACAAAAAAAAAAACCGGTTTGCAAATGTAAAAACCGTGGACGTGTGTTTTTTAAACATTTTTTTTTTTTTATAGGTTTAAGAAACAAGTGCCACGACGAATAAAAACAAATACAAATTAATGTACGCTCGAACGTTCGGAAAACATGAAAATCGTTGTTTTTAAATAGACAACCGTCGTTCCAAACGTACGAACGTGAACGCGACGGCCGCGTTGTTTTGGGCAACAAGTTGCCTACTGCGTACACGATAATACAAAAATAATGGACGCGATAACCGTTGTGAGTTGTGACTTTCACGTGGCGCGAAAAAACTAAAAAACTAAAAATAAAACGATCGGCGGCCGCGAGCCGAAAACACTTATCACATACACGGGGGCGGCGAAAGTTTGACGGGCGCGCGGCAAACGTCGGCGGCGGCGGGTCGCAATCACACCCGAACAATAATCACCGGGTTTTCGGTGAAATCCGTTAACGACACTCCGGCAAAGAATATGGCGGCATAACGATTCATTAAAACTTCGTAATGAGTTCTTAAATCTTTTAATAACATTGGGCGCGACTTACCGACATCACCCCGCCGGAAACTTTGCATTATTTTGGCGGGCAGGGGATAAATATGGACGGGCCGGTGTGCGAAATCGTTTCTATGGCGGCGGAGTATTAATCGGAGTGTTAGAGATTAAGAGTGTGTGTGTGTGTGTGTGTGTATGTGTGCGAGAAAAAAAAGCCAACAAACAAACAGTGAGCAAAAGCTGTACACACCCGACGCGCATATTTATTTACGTCGTAATTCGCATTTTCCGGTTTCTCTCGATATTCGATAATACACGCGGATTCGAAATCTTATTGAACGCGACGTCGTATTTGCGCCGTCTAATCGAACTCGTTCGGAACCGTTTCCGTTTTACGTTTTCGTAAACAATAATAAAAAAAAAAACTTTTATGAGTGGGAAAAAAAATCGACGGAGTTCAACATTTGACAAGTACGTGTACAGTTTACATACAATTTGTTACATAAAGATATGAAATAACGCGATCGGATAGTTGCAATCAATACATTTTAGAGTAAATCCGACGTCACTGTACTATACACATGCGACGAGTTTATGAGTATAAATATAGTAGGTTATGTCGATTGTTTTGATACGTCATTAAAACGATTCATTTTGAGGCTATAGTCATATTATTATTTATAAATTATATAGTCTATACAAACAGTATACATATTTCGGTAATTTCTTTCCGTTTCTGTCGTTCGTGTCATAGTTAACTGCAAATAAATATACATTTTCCATTGGAAATCAATTTCCGAAAAAAAAAAAACCATGATTATTATTTATATAATATTATAAATCTGCAATTACGGTTGTTCCGTGCGTTGTCGGCTGTCCCAGAAACGACGTTTTGTAACCGTCTTATAATACGGTCATGGTGTGCGTCGGGTACATGTTAAAACGATGTGGGCTTAGCAACCGTGTATTAGGGTTTATTGTTATCAATTATCATTCGAGTTTAGACGGTTTCGTGTATGGCCTAACATGTTATAATCTTCGGAATGGCGCGACTGAAAATAAATTCCGATATGAATAGCATGTCCTTCGCAGTTCGCTCGAAATCTCCGCAAACTCCCGTTGAGCGCGACGATCAACCGATTTTTATACTTATTACGAAAAAAGAAAATATTAATAATAATAATAATAATAATAATAACAACAATAATATGTTACACTACGTTGCGTAAGATTATACAGAACGCCACGCACGTAATTACGTTTACCGCCGACGTGTCCAAAGAGACCTACATAATGCATTGACTGTGCTCTCGCAATATAATAACACAAATGTAATATGTGAAATGTATACATTTTATTATGATATTTTAAAGCGCGTACCATTCACGTGCTGAATCCAGGTTTAAATTACGAAACGTGTACAATGTTTATTTTAGCGTATTATTATTATGTATTATTTCTCGTACAGTGAAATTCTCGTGTATATGTCGTAGGCACTTAGTGAAATCGTTCTTTTCACGAAGAGTTGACCATTTCGCGAAATCGGAAATCGTTGTTTGACACCTAGCGAAATTAGAAAGAAATGCGTTCAACGAATAATTTTTAATGAAACGGTCGCTGTGAAATTCGACATCGGGCGATTTGTGGTAGCAACGTCGCCATTTGAATTAAACAGTTTTTCAAGGCGATTCGGCCGGTTTGTCTACGGACGGAAATTTGTTTTTGTTTCCGGGATCGGCAGTTCATAATTTTTTCGTACCCAACATACCCGTCCTGAAAAATGCGACCTAACGCATTTGTAATTCTCATGTCCTTCCCTTACAATAAAAAGACAGATCTTTTTTAAAACTTTGAAGGATAACCACGTGTCTTTACTAACGACAATGCTTTTACAATTCTAAGGTATCCTTCCCTTTTAGTAATTCATTCGTCATCTGACTTTATTGCCTCCGCTGGTTTTTTGGTTTAAATATATCCTATGCTATAAACATGATAAATTGTATTTTTATTATTGGAATATCTTAATCTATGTATACAGTTCAATGTTTTTCTGTCCTTTCTTCTTCTTTTTCTTTTTTTATAATTGTCGAGGTGTAAATGTTGGAAAACAAAACTTCAATAAAAAAAAAAAACAAATAATTTTTTCGACGTCGGTTCAACGTATTGAATTGTTCTCGCGTGTTTCGTGCAAGTTTCAATTGTTTTTCGATTTTCGACCAGAGCGTTTAATAAAATATAAGGTTAGTACATTTACGTTTTTAAGTATTGTTTCCAAAGATCAAAAAACATAGATACGAACGTTGTATGCAAACAAATCTAAAATAGGCATTATATCCACGGATATGCACGCGAATACTACGTGTCGGACGTTATTTGTTTGTAGCTCGTGAATGACGTAAAACTATACACACGTAGAATAAGACAATCACAATAACTTATAGTGTTGAAGTTAATAATTATTATTATAATAAAGCTGCTTGAAACTCTCCCTCTGTGAGGGTGAGCTAAATCTTCACGAGGAATATTTCGAATTCAAATCATAGTCGACCAGAAAATTGTTTCCAAGCGAGTGAAAAAATCTTGTGACGTTGTCAGTACTCATTTTTACACCAGGATGAGAACAAGCCGAAGAAATAGTAGTCGAAATGTGATTTAGCGTCAAAGTTACATATATTTGTGGCTTGCATACAATCATTTTGATGTGCGTGAACTATTGTATATTTGATGTTAGATTTTATTAATATTACAGCGTGAGCAGAGCAATGAAGGTAATCGCAGTGATGTGTTAATAAGCTCAGTATTTTGTAGAAAGAGTAAGGCGTTCAATGAGCTTCACTTATAAGTTAGTTGTCAATCGACTTGATCGAATGAAAGCCAATAATTATTTTATTTTTTTTTTTTGGCGAATTAGTCCGTTGGCGTTCTGTAGGAGCATTGAGATCGGACGACGGATATTATTTTTTCATTAGAAACAATAGGTTTTCCTATGGCGGCAGTGAACAAGAAGATTAAACGATTGATTTGAAACCATCAAGGAAGAACGTCAGTTGAAGTGCAAGGGAGTCGGAGTTCAGAGTAGCAAGAGGGTTAGATCGATTTTGGAAACAATTTATTTTGTAGTTTTTCCGTGTGTATTTTTGAAGATTCGAAAAAATAACCAGCAAAACAACGTCTATAATATTATTTCATTTTTATCATCAAATAAGCGCAGAAAACGTAAAACCAATCTTTAACCGTATTAAAATGGTTAGTTAGTTTTGTTATTTTCACGTCGTATTATATTTCGTACGAGAAAAAGTTTTTTCATATCGTATATTGCGCATGCGGATTACGGTGAGTACTAAGTGCACAACTCTTTAAACGCGTAAATATATAATTTATTATATGGTATTAAAATATTAAAAACTTTGAATAAGCACGTATTTGTTGGCTTTCATCGCACAGACGTGGTATAAAACGCGAATAAATGAGTGATTACAATTTTTAAACGATTTCACCGTCAAACCGAATTGAAATCAGTTTGTCAGCTAATCCGATTTCCGTATTATCATTTATGACTCAGTGCTTCGAGGCACGCGCGCTTATAATTTTATCGTTATAATTACGACGGCGTTTACCTGTAAGGCTTTGTTTACAGACTGTAAAAATAAAATTACCATATCATATGTTTCATGCCAAAGCGTAGAGAAATATTTGTAAATAAGCAGTTTATAATAGATTTGCATAATATGTGAACAATGTACAACATTAAGCAATAGTTGTGTTATCAATTTTTAGACGAATTCGAAATTGAAATGTAAACGGCAGATTGTGTTTATCGGTCTCGTTTGGTTAATTTCGGCACAAGTCTATTTTTTACTATTGTTATTAGTTAACATTCGATGACTGATTCAGAAATGTGAACGAAACGTTTCGGTTTTAACGTGTGTGAAAATGGCTCGCCACCCAAACCTAAATGCTCCAAATTTTTTTGTAACCTCATTATTTTAATTTGTAACTATTTGTAACCAACTTTTTAGAATTTGTAACCTCACCGTTTTCGAGTTATAGGAAGTTTCGCCTTTCGATAACGGTTGAGCACTCGGACGAGTGCATTAAACGAGTCAGTTTTCGATATTCTCGGATACGTTCGCGACGAAAACGATGCCCGCGGAACGTACAAAATCGGCTGATGTCGTACTATGTCGTATCTTACGTCATTTGCATTTCGTTTTTTTCATTTTTCAACAGATTACGTACTATTTGTTTGGTGCGCGAGACGGCGATCGCTTTTCGCATGTCGTGTACGTGACGAGTGTGCAGATAAATAAATCGACCGGACGGGAATACATATTTTATTGTTGCTAATCGTATTAGATAACACGCGCCATTAGTATGTGAACGATAAAAACGCGGGCATGAATTACGATGCCGGCCGTTCGAGGGTGGCTTGAGATTTCGCGTGGAATCTGTTGGCCGTGTCTAAACCGAAAATGGCCAAAATCGACACAAGTTCTCTCCGTTCTTATAAAAAAAAAACCCCCGGTCCGGTTATGGTTTCAACTTATACCACTGTAAATAGTTCTAATCGAAACCAACTTCTGAGTTATCGGTGCCAACTAATAAGCATTACTACGTTAAATGCTCAGTATAGTATTTTTTTTTTTTTTTTTTATAAAATGAAACAAATCATTTAACCGATTCGAACTCTGAAGTACGTATGGTTAGGTTAAAAATTGCAAATAGACCATTTTAAATGGTTCAACGTAGGAATGCCACGGTGCATGCGTGTGTGTGAACAGGCTGTAAAATAAAATAATTTTTTGTGCGTGATTGTCTTATATCCTGTAAAACTGCATCTATTGTACGTACGTGCACACACGTATTAACTCCATATTATAATATTTATGTATAACGTTTTTACCGAGTCTACAATTTAAATATAAGGATTAGTGTTTGGATAACAATAATAATAGTTTTCAAGATTATGATTTACATTTTATATAACATTGAAATCATCGCTGCTATTATAGTCATTGGCGGTACATTATTTTTCTTATTTGAAAACAAATTCGAATAATTATTGCACTTAAATGCTTGTCGATGGATACTATAAAATATTTGAAAATTGCGTAATTAAAATGAATGTTTTTTTTTTCTCATCAAAATGCTCAAAAGTAAACCCGCCTCTGAAATGGTTTACATACAAGCAGCAAGTGTTTCGCACGGTAACGTTATGCTCTCGTCACATGTGTGTATGTGTGTATGTGTGTTTCGTTGTTTTTTTTTTTAAATCGCCTGTTCTAATGCGATATACAAAATATCAATAATTTAATCTGTTAATCGTAACTAGACCGTTTAAAATTAATATCATAGTATCGATTCAATCGTCACGGTTGCATGTACACGACGCGATACGACGACGTCGTCGGTAAAGAAATGAAATACGATTCGCTACGAAGCGGCGAGTGAGCTAGAGGGTACTGCGGGCAATAATATTTCACGGACTTATACTAGAACATTATACGGTATTTTATTATTATTATTTTTTATTATCACGGCCGATCGATAGACGGATTTCACACGCGAGACGGCCGGGACGGACGTCTCGTGCACGGGTGTTTATTTATGGTCGGAGTGGTCGGCCCGGTTAAAACAAACCCTTTATTCCGCTCAGGCGAGTATCGAGTTCACGCTCAACACACCGACGGCACCGCGTAGTCGTCTTCGTCGTCGTCGTCGTAACGGTGAGAGGAAGAGCACATCGCCGTCGTTGATTTATCGCGTTTCACATGTACCCCGTGTACACTGTCGTCCCGTGGCCGTGGTGTTTATAGCTTATATCTACACACACACACACACATATATATATATAAACTATATCGGGAACCGGTCGGGTAGGGCCGACGATCATGATCCTTGAATGGTCTGTTCCCGGAGAAATTATTACGCGCGAGGTTACAGGGGTGTTGACAAATCGCCGGCAACATAAATAAAACGGACGGCATACATCATAATAATTGGAAAACGGTTAGGTATATATATATATATATGATATACACGCGAAATGTTTTTCTCGTATATTATACGCTCAGTATATGTTATACTGTCTACTACTACGCACGGCACCGGTGTTCCGTTACGCCAACAGGGTTTAAGTTTGTTTCTTTTTTTAAACAACGCGTATAACGTGTAAATAATATATATATATATATTATTATTATTATTTTCTTATCTTTACACCGTATAACGTTCCGTTTCTTCTCCACACACACACACACACACATATATATATATATATACCATGTTAAATGAACTCTGAGAACAGAGTTTCTTGGCAGACCGCGCAAACACTTTTTACTGCCAGTGGTACCGACCTCAACGGCGACCTCGCTCGACGTTTTTATCTTTTTGTTTAATTACACGTATATATATACCGAACGTAGCAGGTATCGCCATCCCTTAATTTAACCGAAAATAATTGGTTTCGTGGATTCCGCACATTAAACGGTCGAGACCGTTATTTTGTTGGTTTTTTTACCTTCAATTACTTTCAATAGACTTAATTACAATTTGAACGGAAAATATATTCGATATCGCATAACTCGAAAAGTTTATCGTAAACTATACGCAACTTACGTAATACTTATTATATGTATGATTACCGCTCAGTTATAATGTTATAAATACTTGAATTTTATATTATCCATGTTACGGGTTAAATCTGTCCGCTGTTGAGAGGACCCAATACGTCGTTATACAAACAACAAGTAAGGAATATATATAATATATAATAATTTATAAATTAATAATTAATACGTTTTCGTAGTTTATAAAAATAACACACAGGTTGCTTAAAATAATACGTTTTATTTTCACTAATTTTTTTGGTTTTTAAATTCTATTACCATAAGAATGTAAACATTTTTTTTTTCATTTTAGATATTAATTTTGACAATATTTTCTCTGTTGTATATATAATTTAACGCCGAAAAATTGGGCTCAAAAATAAAAACCAACAAGACGTAAAATGTTTTTATTCGACTGTCTTGTACAGAAAGACACTTAAATAAATAATCCTTAAGCAGTCGGCTATTTATCGCCACCTCTGTAAATCACGTAACTCTCGACGTCACTTGCAACGGTCCACACAGTTTCAATTAAGGACAATCAAATGGGATCAAGTCACATTTACTACGCGTAATGTCACGATTAGATGAATGAGAGTGTTAGACAAAACGAAAAGTTAGTCAATAAAAACTGTTCACGTGAAAACCAATTAGATATAAATACTATATATTATCATAATGTTATTATTAATACAAAAAACGACCATTTTCGTGAGTATACAAAAAAAACATAGCTGTTTTTTTTTTACAAAAGAACAATAATTCTAAGTTATTGAAAATATATATACAATCTGTGCAGACCGGTATTCAAGTTTAAAGTATTTTTCATCTTTGTTTTCTCTACTGTTTTGAGTACAAAAGGAAAAGTAATGATCTTATAACAAAATTATTAAGATATTTGTTCAACAACTATAAAGCCTCAAATTTCAATTGATAAGCATGCTGTGTATGACTTTCGGAGAACTTTTGCCGCCTCAAAAAAGGATTTCTAATATTGGAAAAAATCGTTGTACATTTTAATGACAATTTCATGAGTACTCGGTTGAATGGTGTTATTTTACACGGACGGTTAAAAGTTGTTGAGATTTTAGGTAATTGTTGTGTTCGTAAACGTTTAAATTACTGAAATGTGATCTTTGTTAGTTTATACGTGGCAAAATAGACTTCACAGATTTTGTGTTTGTTTTATTCTACCGTTACTAGTTATATCACACAGCTTGTGACATAAAATATTAACGTTCGTAGAAATTAATGCTGTGATAAAGTTCCAAAATGTGTATATTCATTTTTCTCCTATGAATTCACTCGGCAACTTGATGATCTTTCTCGCGCACAGCGTTCAAAATCAATTGATACTTGCACAGTTTGTTCGGTAAAAGAACAGTAGTACAGTAGTATATAAGGCAGATGCACCTTATCACATGCCGTTGCTAATATGCTCCAATCATGAATATAATATATATATATATGCACGCAAAATCATGAAACACAAAGCATTGTGGTCTTGACCACCGTCAACGTTATAACTATGTATCGTGCTGTCATGTATCTTTAACGTTTTTCTAATAGAAATTAATGTGGAAATGCGGTATTATTAATGAATGTAATGAATTCAAAGGAATTTGTACAACGCGGACAGATGAAAATCGAGAGACCTTATTAACTTTCTACATAATTTATACCTATTTGGTTAGGACCGTTAAATTATTTCGTTGCAAAACCTACAAATTATACATCATCCATATACTCGTTATCGAGGTAATTACGTTTATCATTGTGAATCGTTGCCATGACGGTAAAATCAGTAGATTGATACTAATACCTTAAGGCTGTATCATATAATACCATTGTCGTTCGAATGCAATTCAATTATTCGATTCCGTGGCTAAACGAACTTTTTCATTTTTTTTAACATTTTTTTTTATTTTTATGAAATTAATAATAAATTGCATTAAAACTACACTGAACTTTATTGTCCCGGAAAAAATGTCTATTGTAACAACTACACAAATCGATATTTAGTAGTTTTTTTTGTTTATTATTTTTGAGATTTGGTTAATTGATTAAAATATACAGACAGCAACGTTTGTTACATATTAATAATTATGAAATGATAATGTTATTGTATGTACATCGATCACAATAATCATTTTGGTTTAACAATTGTGAAATAATTGTCGACGAGTGATTAGCAAATTTCACGAGTCCATAAAAATATTATACAATATAAAATAAAAATTTGTGCGTTTTGGATAGAAAATTCGAAGTATTTTTCGTATAGTTGTAGGGAACTACTAGCGGTTACGTTAAACAAGTTTCATAGTAAACGGAATTTCGAGAATACAAAGGCTTTTACGTACACGGTGTCTCCTGCTCATAACTTTTTGAAGTAAACTTTTGAATAATATGACTGACAGGATTTTCGTTTCGAAAACATTTCTGCTATTCTAATGACATTCGGTCCGTGTCACGTGCACGTCGCACGTTCACATATCTTGGCGTAAGCGCGAAATGTTCAATCGATATGGAGTGGACCACCACGGTTAGTTGAATTAAGAAAAGTCAAATAAACAGCGCTCGGACTTTTCGCATAGAGCTGGCGAAGAAACGTATTAACGTCGATTGTTTACTAGGAAGTTTTTATCCGGCATAGGTGGGTAGAAAAAACCACTCTCAAGGTTCAATGCGTTTAAACGTTTTGGCGAGTATGCCGGTTAATTTGGCCGCAAACCAACTGGAGTTTAATTTAAGTTTCCGGCGTAGTAGGTACTCTTTTTTGCCCCTTTTTATTAGAAAACAGCGATAAAGCATCGGTCACGATTAGAACCCGAAAACTCATCAAATATAATCCCTGCTGTTCTATCAGACGCGCGCACTACGACGGAAATGCTTTAGCGACAATATTGTTGTGCGCGCGTGTGTATGGATACGTATACACACGGAGGACGTCACCAACATTACAATGGCGGTGTATTATGTTCTTTGACGTGACATTAGAGTCGAATGTTTCGCCTTCGGTGTAGCTTATTTTACGCTAAAAGCTTTCGGAAAGCAGATACCGCTCCCGCCTGTCATCATTATTGTCGTCGTCTCCATTCTATGCGATGTCCGCCCAGCGCTATTACTCCTCCGGATCTAACGAAATCAACTCTTCGATTGAAACCAACAGGACCTTGCCCGTAAGCGGATCTAACGCTCACGGAACAATTACAACGTTTCTTACAGTTATTCCGAACGATTTAAAGCGGTATTCATACGTTTATCGATTTATTCGAATTGGGAATAATTTTTCGATAAATATCAACGCCCAGCGCATGAACGTTTCGTCAATTAAATATAATTATCATTTTGATAAAAAAAAAAAAATTAATGTAGTAATTTAACAATAACGATGGATTTCAGATAAAACAAATATGACGATACAATTGTCAAATATCATAATACTTTTTTCCTGATGGGTCGACTTTATAAAATAAGCAATAAAATAACAAAATAATTTTTTTTTTTAACAAAATTATTTTGTTAAAAAATGAATTTAATTAGCCAAAAATATTTATGGTATAAATAGTACAATAATAGTAAAAATAAATAAAATTAAAAACTGGAATCGCCAATAACAGTCTCATAGAATTCTATACTCGGAAAATAAATCTTTTATTTTACTATTTAATTTACATATTTTTTTGTTGCAGAAATGAAGAAGGGTCAACAGTACCTCCTTTATGTCCGCCCTTGATATTGTTTTTTATTTAGTGAAATATCGGTTTTAGTTTTCAGACGTTTCCGACAATGGACATTTCTAGACGAATGATTTACAGTATAAAACAAATGTGTATGACGATACGTAGACCGTACATATGATAGTTAAATCGACTTAACTAAAGTTAAACACGTAAACAATATATTTTAAAGATAATAAAAGAACAAGTGGGCTGTTTCATTGTTCGAGGTTTAATTTGATATTATCTTTTAAAAGTGTAGTATACTTAATTGTAATTATTATTCGAATAGGTATTATTATTTTAAAGGAAGTAAAATTATGTTTTATCGTTATTTGACAATAATCATTTATAATTCAAACGAGAATAATTATTGTTCATTTTTATTATTTTCATCGTATTTTGAAACTATGAATAAGTCTATTTACAAAAAACAATTAGAGTAAAATGAAAATGAAAGTCAATAATAGTTTGTATTTTTCTTTTCATTTGAACTAAGGACGGTTGGATTTTAGAACTCTCTTTTGGCTTCATAATGGGGATATCAAAAGAAGGAAAAACGATTGTATCAAATGATCTTTAACAATGAAACGACCGAAACTCTGAAACTCGGAGTAAAATAAACTTTTTTTTTTTTAAAAAAAAAACCCCCTATTAAAAATGGTGGCGTATTTAAAATAAAATATAAAACACTTGTTGAATACATCATTTAGCGACGGACGATATCGACAATGATGTACACGCGATGGAGAGCGTGGTATCGAACATACTAGAAATCGCCCAGCTCCCCATCCTTCCTATCACTAATCGGACTTCGGCGGCGACGTAAAGGCCCGTTACGACGCCACGAATGAGTCGCTTTTTGGACGTACGTACGAGTTGTCGCGGTCGTGTTGTGTTTCGGTTTTTTTTGTCGTTCAATCGAAAATTGTCGCACGTACGTTGCCTGAGTTCACGTACGTGTTGTTTTTTTTTGGATTTCATATTATCGACGTAGCCGTTTCCTTTTATTCGCGCGTACGCTTCGTGTCGACGTAGCCGTTTTTATTTCGCGTTCGTCATAGTATTCGCGCGTACGTCATAGTATTTCGAGTACGTTTCGTGTCGGCGTTTCGGCGTTTTACTGACGATATAGTTGAACATTTATACGTTTAACTAAATTACCGCATTTTACAATAAACAAGTATCACTTAGGAGTGACGTATTTATACAAATGTTATTGTCGGTTGTATAATAACTATAGTTATAAGTATCATCATTTAAATACTATAATATTGTTTATATTTAAATTCAAATTTACACATTGTTTTATTATAAAACGCAATGTAAATTACCGAACTGAGCGATTATAATATGTGTGTACAATAAAGTAAAAAATAAAAAAAAAATTTTCTTAAACTAAATAATCGGTAAACTGCGATTCAAATTTAAAATGCTCATTTATAGTGATAAATATTGTACAAATTAATGTTACTATTTACAACACTATTTGCAGAATATGTTTTAATATCATTTTTTGTATAAAAATATTCTCGTTTCACTTGTTCGTAATATATATATATTCGTTTGAGAATCAAATAAAATGTTACGCAAGAAAATTTTCATTTCATTAATTTTTGCGTAGCAGAAATGAAAAAGTAGAGTAGTAAACATATGTCGAAAATTGGATTTTGAAAAAATTGTCTATGGCGTATCGTATTTGTTCGCCAAACTCGGAGTATATATATATATATATATATACAGTTGTTTATCATTCCCATTAAATTATCAATATTAAATTCAGACTGTAGGCCGGCGAGCGGTAAACGGGGAGGAGGTTGTATGTTTTTGCCGTGGAAATATTTCCACCAGGCGGGTGGAAAGAAAAAGACGAAGAAAAAAAAACAATAAAAGTCAAATCCCGGTTTCATTTCGGTCGGATGACGCGGCCTACAGATTAAAGGACGGAATAAAATTATAATATAAATTTGTCTGGGTAAGCATAAAAAATGAAAACGAGACGGTTCAGAGTCCGGGAGTGGGGTAAACTATTGTGGATGTACAGGGTACAACGTTTCGGTTGTTTTGGTGGGAAGGGGGTGGCGAGGGAAATAGAATTTAATGAAATTCAAATACGAACGTTTGAAAATATATCGTCGCGGCACGGGATTGATTCGTCGATATCATCCCTAAATCGTTTTCCCGAAGAGCAACGGTCAATTGTTTTCATATGTGGATTGTCGAATCGTTGACATATATTTGCGGAGCGCGTAATGCGTGTACGGATGTACAATTTTGTATTTCCCGTACTACACTTATAAAACGATAATTGAACGTTTTAATTAAGGTAAAATATATATATATATTATAGTTCATATAGGTTTCTTTTAGATTTTTGAAAATAAATTACGGAGTTCTTATAGAGACATAGCTGTATATATTATTACGTTTTTAAAAGTAATAGCAAACAGTAAAAGAATGTTTTAAAAATAAATTTAAAATAAAGACTTTTTAAATAAAAATTTAAAATTATTATATCAAGTATCAAATTTCACATAATAATAATAAAATAAAAATATTGTATATAACAATTAATAAAATATCCTAACCTAAACTATATTAGAACTTAATTTAAATATTGTTATTAACATTTTAGATGATTTTTTAAATAACAATATTTAAATATTTACAATTTATAAATTAAAAATTAATTAAGTTTTCGAATTCGGTTCAACATGAATTGATACTTATTATTTAAAATTATTTTAAACATTGTTATTGTTATTGTTATTACTTTTGTAGATTTGACTAGAACTACACAAAAAACATTTTAATAATACGTATGTAAATAAATATATGTATAAATTACAATAAAATATAAATCTAATAAACGATTGCATAGTTTATTTAATGCTAGTATATCAATCTAAAATGATAACTTGAATTATGTAAAAGATAATATATTATTGTTTCTCCTTCATTAATTCATTTTCCTTTAATATAATGTTTTTATATTTCATTAGTTTAAGTTATTTCAACTTTATAATAAAACACTAATCTTGTTTTCAATAAATTCCAAATGCTGATTTAAATAATATTTATTATGAAAACTGTCTAAGTTTATACTTTTTTTTTATTCGAAAGATGGCATTTCATCTTATTTCGTACTGTATACCAGCCTAATGTTTATTTCAATAATTATAAAATCTAAATTAGTAGGTTTATTTTTTTTAAAAATATGAATATCGTAAAAAATTAATAAATATTTATGGATACTGTTAAAGTATTGCGCGAATAGAAATTGAAATACATAGACAAGGCCATGGTTAGGGAGGTGGGATTCAAAACCTCCCAGAATTTCTTTTAAATAACGAATTAATGCTCTAATAGAGCAAAAAATGCTTCTCCTATACAAATAAAATATACTTAAAGTATTTTACGTGTTTATTTCAACATGAAGTCATGAATCCCCATGAAATTTTTTTCTGACACGGACTTTGTATAGGTAACGTGTAAAATATTTTTCTATAATTATTATATTATTAGTTGATCTGGCAATGCTTTGATATTGCTAGATATCATAAATAAATAAACAGTAAATAAATAATATAGCTTATTACCCGGTTTCGCCCGTGTGCAGTTTTGTTACGTAAAATATTTCAAATTGAATTACTCGTGTGAACGATAGCACTTTTGTTAAATAATGGTTTATAAAAATAATGATTTAAAATACTAAATAGTTTTGAATAATATTGAATTAGTTTTTAAATACATATTTTTTCTTAACCGACTAATAATATTTAAAAATGATTATTTTAAAACTTCAGTATAAACCAAATCGATATACCCGGTATTAATTTTTTCTTCAATCACTAAAAATTTCATGAAAGACAACATTTCGGGTAGTATTGTTTATATCAGGAATTAATATTGTTTGTTCTTTTGTTGAACCATTTCGTGAAATCTATGAATCTATACTTGAATGTGTAATGAAATAAATCGGACGCTTCGTTTTAAATTTATGGATACAAATATGAATAGTATTGTATACATAAACAACGGATTTTAATTAAAACATCGTATGTTCGAAATTATTATTATTTTTAGACTTTTAAAGTGGATTCCGAAGAAATAATTAAATAATTAAATGTTTCAAATGTTAATACAAAATGAGATAAAATATTGGTAATTCGTAAACGTTCGTTTGCATAAAATATAATATATATAATCAATATGAATTGAATAATTTCTACGAAAGTTATTGGTTTTTTAAATTTCGCCAATGAAATATTAATATTATTACGGGTATATCAATGAGTATCTGAGGAACGAACCAAATGTTTAATTTCAAATAAATTCTTTTGTAGATTGGAGTTTATGACTTGTAAATGAGTATGATGTGTAATTGAGATGGAGTAGTCTATAAAAATTTATTCGAGGGATGTCTGCGATATTGCATACTGTAGATAATATTATCATTAATTGTATGGAAACCAAAAAAATTAGATATTATTTTTTCAAGGTATTGTATAGTTTTTTACGTTTTTATTATTTATTTATTGGAAATGTACGATCTATACAAGGAGTACAATAAATAATTGTTTTTTCTTTTTTTAAATAGGTATAAAAAGCAATTTGGTATTGAAAGCTTGACCACGAAGGCGCATAGTTGCGAGTATTGTATAGTTTATATAATATTACATTAATTTATACTTTTGAATGTGTCATTATTATGAAAAAAGTTTGTATTTACTACCAAATTAGATAAAAAAAAAAAAAATCTACGAAATTGGCCGAACTGATCCTAAGATTAATAAAGGTATCGCTAAATTGGCTTCGCCAAAATGTAGGCTGTTGTCCAAAATACGAGTTGACTAAAACTAATTGAATTACTGCGTACGTTATATTGAAGCGACGGAGTATTTAATATTGTGCGTTATATGAAAAACTTATCAAACTCTCGTAACCTGAACCATGGGAAAACGACAGGAAAACAAATGAATCAAACTGGTAAGTAAATTTTGTGGGTCAGCTATGGATACAATAAAATGTTGTAGTAATTAAACATAAATTTAGTTTTCAAAAAGAGTTTAGCTAATGAAGTAAAACGTTTCAGTCGTAAGGGTCAATCATAATTACCAGTAAACTAAATTTAATCGTTTCTTCTTCGAAATTGATGTGTACGCATACAGATTAAAATACGTGATTCGGGTGTGTATTCTTTCGTTTGTAAATCGTTTATTTTTTTTCGAGCCAATTCGATATTTCGTATCGTAAATTGGTTATTGTATAATAATAATATAATTATTATTATAATGTGATATCTACAATCACGTTATAATGCCTTACAGATTTATTTCCATTAAAACATTATGTGTATATGTATTGTATCTTCATCCTTTTTTCTTTTTTCATCCGCGAATTAAATTGTTGAAAGTTCCTTTCGGGAAATCGCGTCGTTTTATTACATATTATTACTTTATATTGCTTTATTTTTATTTTTATTCTCCTAAAGAGCGCGTGCGAAGGATTGTGGGCGTCTTGTATACGCCGAGGCTTCAGTCCTGCGCGGTTGTGCGGAACTCCAATCACGTTGTCAGCACGTTGGCCAGTTGGTCTCATGCCCGCGGACCGAGACTGTATCGCGTTGCCGGTGTAATTGTCCATTTACGAAATATTACGATTCTTCTGAATTTCGAGGAAACAAAATACAATTCGCATTGAAAATTAAAAACAATAACACTATATAACATTAAAAAAAATGATAAAAGTCCATAGGTAATCCATACATTCGCGGAATACAGGTACGTCAATAAATGTTAACGACGCGATATCAGTCTTATTAAATACGTCTTTTCAAACGGTTATTAGATTATTTCCGATGGAATTATTAAACGTTTAGTATCGAAAATATGATCCTACGTAATGGCTCCGATAATATTACATCGTGTACATATTTTTTAAATTTTTCATCGAATAAATCAAACGGTGTGTGCATAACAGTTTATGTCGTATACGAATATGACCGTTAAAAAACATATTTGATTTTTGTTTTTTGTTTTTTTTTTGTATTATAATTACTATTGAATATTTAAAAAAAAAAAATACAACTAATATTTTCGTAATAATGATAGTATATTTTCGTCGTAGTATTAAAAATAAAATTCGGTTTACTCGGCTTACGGCTCGTTAAGAAATTAATTTTCAAAATACATTTTTCAGAATTTGAACTACTCGATTTCATCATGATTTCAAATTCCGTCAAACTATTAATATTACATTTTGGTCTTGTACTGGCGTTTGGAAATTGGGGTGAGTACATAGTATTATGAGTATAAGTAGTTGTGATTTGAATTCGAATTGAATACATGAAGAATATACGTTTTAGGATAATTTGTCTAATTCATTTATTTAGTTTTTTAAATTATTAAAATTCTGAAAAAAAAATGAAACAATGAAATAATTGTGTAGAACGTTTTAAATAAAACTGTAAAATTAGTTGTAAAAATAAAAATCGCAAGTATACATGAAAAATGAAATAAGAGGTATACACCATACGCGGAAAATTCGGTTGCTAATAGTGATATTTTTGACTTTACGGTAACATCGTTTTTATAAGTCTATTGGAATACGGTCGAGTGTGTCAGTATAGTTTGTGAAAGACATTTCTCATTAATGGCCGTTTTCACGACTAGTCGAAAGTCCATATAATAGGTAGTACATTTCTGTAATAGAAATTGTACATGAGCTGCTAAGCGAAAAACGTCTTTCCACAATACTAAAAATAATAATGTAGGTACGTTTAAAAATGTTCTGTTTCTTTTTGTCGAAAAATTCGTCATGCAGTGTTTCGCAAATACATTTCTTGTCTTTAAAGTTGAAACTGTAATTTGATAAGTTACTTTTTTCGATCTAGTCTATTGGGTTAGCGTGAAGAGATTCCTAATGGATACCTGTACCTCAGGAACAACTTTACAGTGTCAGGAATTTTGATTTTAAACGCAAACTGTGTTTGAAAAATTGTTTTCCAACCGGTCAGTTTTGGCATTCAAATTCTTAAGATTTTGTTTAACTCTTTTAAACGTAATCCTTACGAATTATTGATTTTTTTATAGATTTAAAGTAAATTTCGTAACATTAATCCTTTTTTAAATTTTTTAAATTTAGTTTTTTTAACATTTAATAGGACAGATTATTCGGCGGAAAACAATTAAACATTTTTCTATTCGAGCACTTATTTTACACAGGGCTTGGATACTATACTTTACTTTACTCGTTAATCCATTATGAACGCTAATATTGTTTGTAATATTAATGTTACTTTTCCCTTTGTTATCGAAACGTTGATAAAATTACGATCAAGTCTTATTATTATGATGTCAGTAATATAAATTGAGAGTTATTGATATTTGGTTGAAATCATGTTTGGTATTATATAATACGTATGTTTAATAATAATTAGATCGACAATTTTATATTTAACACTCAGAATATTCTTCTTTATACATTTGTATACGATGACTTATAGAAATGTCTATGTATTTAACTAATGCACGCCGTATACAATTTTATGTTAAAAAATACTGGACGAGTAATCAGTATTAGTTAACTAGTGGCGAATGTATCGGGAGAGAAATGGACATAACGATTGCCTGGGAGCTTATCTGTTAGTCCGAAAGTTGTAGGTCACCTCAATAAAATATTTTATTAAATTGTGTTGACAAAATTGGAGCTTGACACAACAATACTAAAAGCCTAAAAAAGTTACGATCTTAAGATAAAAGTACATTGAAAAACAATAATCTCTAGATAGATATAAGAAAATAATATATTTTTACTATAAATATTAAAAATAAACTACATTATCTTCCGTTATAATGTACTTCATGCCTGTGCAATATAGCACACCATTTCGATACACAGGCCTATAATTTTATTTATTTATTTTTCCAATTTCATAAAATCATCAATTTTCAATCCACCAGACATATCCCAATAACATTTTATTTGTCGTGATGATACGTGGAAACGTATTAAACATATCGTTTGCGTAAGCATTGCAAATTTTTAATTGTTAATTTTGATGTTACACCTATTGATGTTTTTTTTTTCACAGTAATCACTTTGTCATGAATTTTCAAAATATAATATCGATATATGAACATATAAATTTGATAATTTCTATCGAAATATTCCAAAATTATAAATATTTTAACATTTGCCATTTTTCGTTAAGCCTGTAACTGAAGTTTAACCTTTATAAATTGTAAGATTATAACTATTATTTGGATTTTATTTCAACATTATAATATTTAATTGGTTTTTTCTTATCATTTTTTTCACGGAGTATCATGACAATTCAATGATGCCTTGAAATAGGAATATAAATATATAATTAGAAACGTAAATAATTGAAATTCGATATTGACCTGGAGATGTTTCGCGTTGAAAAAAAAATTGTCGTTTAATTACTTTCCGTAACAACTAAAAGTTTTGAGTGCGAACGTGTCCGTTTCGCGAATGTTTCGGCAATCTTTTAGAAATATGTAATACACTAGTAATGTTCAAGTTGACATAGTTGGATAATTTATATCGAATATCTTTACTGAAAATTTCTCGTTCGTTTTTTGCGGGAAGGGCGGTTCATTAAAGGTTAATTTTATGTGAAGACAACCGCGAGAGGAATTTATTATATATCGTCTGCCAGGGAGACGGATAAGACTGTGCCCGTTAGTGGCCCCGGTTAGACGTTTTTAGGCAGAATTTCGTGAAATCAGCACCACCATTGGACTGGCTTTTCAAATCGGCCCGGACTAAATATTTTTATCGGTTTTACTAATATGAAATTATTTAACATTTATATAATAATAATTAAGATAGGATAGGGAGCACGAAATCCCTATTATTATCATCTTTTAAAATTGAACACAAATTATAATAGAAGAGTATACATTATTAAATCAGAAGTTTACTTATATACAATTATCAACCGTTTATTTAAGATATTTAATAAAAAAATACAAACAAATACACATATGTAATGTATAAAAGTATAAATAAATATCTAATATAATAATACTCGTATTTTTTTTATCATAGATCACTGTATTTTAATTCTAATTTTTAATGCTCAAAAAACCCTTACTTATTATAGTTATTCTAATTAAATAATAATACTGAAAATACTTATAGTTAAATTAATTTTAATTTTGTACAAAAAATATAGTAATTACCTTGTTTTTATTTTATTTATTACTATAATTTAAATATATCAGTTTTTTTATCCAATTAGTAATTTTTTCATTAAATCGCTGCTTTGCGCGACACATTCAATGATATATGAATTATGTAAAGAATTTAATATTTCTTTTTCACATGACATTACAATAAATGCTTTCATATATTTTTGGCTTAAATTGTTTTTTAATCTGTTCAAAATATATTTTAATTTCGAAAATGATCTTTCGCATTGAACTTAAGTTATAGATAGTGTTAATACAACTGAATAAGCTAAAAACAATTCTGTATATGCTTTAGATTTTACAAGTTTAACAAGCAATTTTACAAGTTTTTTTATTTTTATAATCTTTGGTTGAGTCATCTTTTTATAGATTTAATGTTATACAAATATATTCTTCAGGTAATGTTTTTGAAAGTAAATCCCATTTCCCAACAAAATCTATCAATTATTCTTGTAAAATTTTTTGATCCATATTTGATGAAAAATCTGTTCAAAAGCTCAGTTAATTTATTCATTGCACTTTCAGATAAATTTGAAATAAATTTAAAGTTTATCGGATGTAGCTATTCGAAATCTAGATACATTTTTTTGTGCTTTGAAAATCTTTTTTTTTAAACTTCCAATAATTGTATCCAAAGCTACATTATATACATCAATTTCATATTTCCTTTGAGAACAATTGTAAGGCGTTTCATTAAGAATTTCGTCATGAAACTTTGATTTTCTTAAATTCTAATTTATTTAATATTTAAAAAATATTTAGCTTTTTCATATACGTCAACAAATTATCTATTTATATTTTTTTTAAATGTTTTTGTTGTAAATAATTTTATGTTTTTTAGTAAACATATATATTTCTGTGTATGTGAAGCATTCTTTATCTCGTCTTCTTTGTTATTAATAATTCTTGGAATCATTAAACTCATTTTTAATGTCGTATATATTTAAAATGTTTGTATTTATAATTTGTATATAATTTATCATTCCAGGAAAAAATGTAGGAGTAAAAAGTTTCAAAAAAATCAATTTGTGACAACAGTTACAACAACAATTTTTGGATCGGCCCACCGGGCTTTGTCCGGTAGCCCAGTCTAACCCTGATCAGTACTCGCACGTTCAAAGTTAAACGGCTACGTCAGCTGCATGATCCAATAAAGAATAACGTAGACATTTATTAATCGCAGTACCGTAAATTAAAACCGTATAAAACGTTTGTTTTCAATTAAACGTATTGTCCAAGATTGAGTTTGATTTTTACACAGAGTTAGATGACCGAGAAAATGTTTTTAATACATTAAGCGTGAAACGTTAAGACATTCGCGTTGCACAAATCCGAAAATAAAAGTGGAAAATCTCCGTACAGTCTGGATTGGACAAGGTCCGATTTTAAGCGTTCAAGAATAGTGCGTACTCATTGAACGAATACAACTAGATATTTCATTTTTAACACGTTCTACTTGAGAATCACGTGTACATTAATCGTATTTCAATAGACGACATTTTATTTGTCGGTTATACTCGATATTGTGTCCTTTACAATATCATCATCTCGTTGTTACCTAATCGTTTAACGGCGTTACGGCAATATTTACAAATCTATTGTCTAATTCATTATATGTTTTCGTATAAATCATAGTTTTAGATAATTCTATTATTCTCGAACAGTTTCAAAATACAGGTAATTAATTATATACCTTTAAAGGGTTCCACTGTAAACTTCTAATAGGATTTTCTCCTAACAAAGACTTATTTTGGCTTTTTTAAACTATTCAGAAATAATCTTATGTTATATGGTTCAGTATATTTATATAGAAAACACAGGTAATCTTCTTCTTCTTGTACTTTGCCTTTTACCGCTCACGTGGGGTCGGCATTTTTTGTCAATTTTCTCCAATCGAGTCTGTCGTGTACTTCATTTCCTAATAGATTCTTCTCCCTCAGATTCTCCTTGACACAGTCCCTCCACTTCTTCCTCGGCCTCCCTCATCTTCTCCTGCCCTCCACGCTCATCCTGCCCATCTTTCTGACGATGTTATCCTCTTCCCTTCTTTCAACGTGTCCAAACCATTGTAGTTGTCTCTCTTGCACTTTCTTCGATATTTCTGTCACCTTCATTTTCTCCCTTATAATGTCATTTCTGTAATATAAAATATATAAGACGTAGGCAGACGCGACATCCGAAATAATTGTTATGACACTGTAAGTAACTTTAGTAACTCAGTAAGACATTACATAGCATGCGTATTACGCACCACCATTTCGGTAAAATCTGTGTATATTTATTTCAAACACGATATACATGATTGTTTTTTTATAAGCGCGTTCTGAATTTTAAGCACACAGTATATTATAAAACATTTAGTTAATTACGCGAATGTAGATTTCAAACGTTTTTTTAATCAATTTATGGGTATTTTTTGTAAGCCGTCGGAATATATTGTGTTAGACATTTGAGCAGTTACGACGACTTGACAAAATAACGGGATATATACATTTACTTGCCCATGAAATAGTATTTTGTGATTTAATGTGCCAATTTGATCGCATGTGAAGAAAACGAATGAAAAATAGTTTACTTAAGTCGTAGGGATTTATTAAGAAAATTTAAATGTTTGATTATTTTAAAACGTAAATATTTTCTAAATAACACGCCTGTGTTTATTTGAATTGTAAATATTAAATTTTTTTTTGTTTTTACTCGTATTACTTTAGTTCAAATTCTTAAGTTGTTTGTGTATATGTAATGTAACAAAATATATTACATTTTTGTCAAAGAAAATAAATTAAAGCAAAAAAATAAAAATAAATGGAGATTTTCAGTAAAATAAAGGAAAAAATATTACAAACATAGCGTATTATTATTATTATTGATATTATTATTACATATATACTTATATAAACATATATTTGTGACTGAACTGCACGAATTTCGGATCAAATTTACCGCGTAAATAAAACCAAACAATTTGGTTATGTCCTTCTGCAAGCATTCTGAATTAGATTAATGTTGTTTACATAGTTTTGTCAGATACTTACAATTAGGCAGATTTTAAGTTTATGAGCCAGTTAAGTATTTTTGTATATATATATATATATATATATTTATATATATTTGCAACCCCACACATCGAAGTTTTTCATTCTGGTTAACTGATCCGTAAAAGTTGAGAATCGAAAAACTTTTACTGTGGCAGACACGGTAAAATCCATCAGACAAGTTCGATGTCAGGAGCGTCGGTTTGATGGATGTTCTCTAATCACGGTAAACCACTTTTAACCGGCAATTTTCTCCTTCGAGTCCGCTTCATTTAACACATTAAGTACTTCGTTTCTTAAAAACTCCTTAGGTCAGAGAATGGTCAATTTTATATACACTCTAATAGGTAATATATTTAATATCTATATCTATATTTATATCCAGTGGTGTATAAATAATTTTTTTTTTTTTTGAGTGGTATTGTAATCATAATGAAATAATTTGGGTTTTATATAAGTAGTGTAAAAAGTACAATATTATAGACCTAATTATAAATTTGTAGTCTTAAAAAAATTCTAGGTGGGAGGATGTAGGTATCCTCATAAATACGACACTGTCTATATTTATATCTATATCCACATATCTTTCTCTCTCTCTATATATATACATATCAGAGCTTGAAATGTTGTTTTTTTGGTCCTACGTGTGCTCTAAGTTTAGCTATTTACATTTTTAAGATGATTTTTTTTTCTATTACGAATTAAATAAAATGATGAATATCAACAAATTAAAAAAAAAAAATTAAATAAATGTTAAAAAACAGCATTATTATTATTATTATTTTGTAATTTAATAGTTACGTCGTTTAAAAACAATTCAATAATGGAAATATGAATAATTCAACTGTTATAAGATCTTTAAATGATAGATAATAAGAGTAAATGATATTTAACGTATAACACAATTCGAATTTCATACCGAACATATTTTTACAATTCATACTGTATAAAAAATTTATCACAGCGTACAGAATTTTAGCCAAGTACATATACATGTTTCAAATAAAGTTGCATATTCGATCAGTAAATTTAGTAAAGCGAGCAATGTTTGTATTGGACATTATATTTTTGAGAATTGATTAACACTTAATATTTGTTTCATAAGCATTTGTAATTTTCTATATTAACAGAAAATATCAATAGAGGTCGGACTGCAAGCAATTAAAAATACTGACTTAAGATTTTATATTTTTTTTTAAAAAGTGGTTCAGATAAATTGAATAATAAAAAAAATATGTTACAATTAAAATATATGTACTCAAAATTTGAGAAATACTGAACACAGTGTCGACTTTTTGATTTGGAACATCTGCAGAGCCCAAATATGCTTATCAAAATCTAATTAATACCATGTTAGTTATTAAAACAATTTTCTCGTGGATAGAGTGACATGATTTTGTTTGTATTTTCGAGTATTTTATTTTCTTTGAAAATTTTTGTATATTCAACTTGAACTAAAAATTTTTCTCAATTTTTAAAATTATATTAATAACATTTTATATTATTTTATAAAATGTTCAAATATGTCCAATTAATAAGTCAAACTAAAATGTTCGAAGTTCTATTCTCGAATATATTTTGTCTAATGGAATTGCAGATTGGATTAAAATTAATGAATACAATGAGAAAGGACAAAACCTATAAATCTTAATATGCAACGCGTTTTATATAACCAAAAAGTTCGACCAATATTTTAGAAGTTTGAAATCTGATAAATTAAATTTCTTATAATGCCTACTACGATTTAATCAAAAGGATTTATTTATATTTGAATGTATCGCTAGCTGCTTTTAGAAAAACACTAATATTATAGTATTGCTTATATTTAACAAAGAATTTATTTATTTTGTATTTAAAATGGGCTCGATAAAAACTTAGTAGATAATTAGATAATTACGGAGAAATTTAATTTTCAAAATTCAAATCCATCCGAAGTTTAAAACACGATATTTTGTAACGTATTTTGGTTCGTAGCATTAATATTTTAATAACAGATTGATCGTTTTTTTTTTTTTTTTTAGTCGAAATAATATGTGTTATTATTTAGAGGATGTCACGTATGTCGTTGCAGTGCCTAAGAATGACATCAGCACAAAGATAATACTAAGGCCCAAGAGCACAATAAAACACGTGTACACGAGGAAACTAACAATTAAAAAACTATTTATTTTCATTAAACTATATCGGGAAACGAAATACCATTAGCTATAATAATTTCTCGGAAATCAATACTATCGAATGAAATATTCATTTGAATTATGCGTGTTATGGACGAGCGTATATCATGTATATCACGTAATATCATGTGTTTAACTCGACGCACGCAAATCAAAATAAATCTCGTTCTTCCAACAAGAAAATGATGTTTCCTGTTTTTTGTCGTCATCAATTCATTATATTCACAATGCGATTATCTGTTCGCAAGAAGGTTCATATAGGGAAAATAAATTATAGTGGACTCGGGCAGCATTGAGTTCTACGTTTTAATAATGCACGACCGTCGGTCACACGGAACGGGTCATTCGCATTTCTAAAATTGACAGTTTGACTGCCTCCATGTCACAATAAAATACATCATCCGAAAATTTCGTTATCAATTTATCGCAATGTATATTTTATTCTTATGAGTATTGGCGACACAATCGATTTGGATGGTGAAAATAATACAACTCTGCACGGGATAGCGTTTTGTACGTTCGTTCCGGTCGAGGGCAATCATTATTCATTCCTGTTTTAGATAAGAAAACGAACGTTCCCCATCCGCGGTTCCGGTTAGAATGCCCGACCTTTTAAACACCGTCATTCCGCTTCTACCTTTCCCTACGCCTCCCAATCCCTTCTATATACACGTATACATATATACATTTTTTTTTTTCGTTTCCACTTTGCCCTCGTACAAACCGAAGTTTTATCTACCGCGGAAAAGCTTTTCCGCGCAGACATCACGTTGTGAACATGCGGCTTTTGTCCCTTGTATGACTGCTTGTAGATATTGTAATACAACAATGCGCGAGGCGAAATTAAAAGTGTGCCTAATATATAAACAATACGCGTCAGACAGCCATTATTATCAAAACACGCACGTTCCCCACTATATTGTACATTATTTTTCAATAATTAGCAATTATTAGAAGTCAGGCCAATTCCGGTTCCATTTTTATGAATTTCTTGTACGTTTTCACGTACGACCCGAGAGAAAATCACTTTGAGACGCAATCGATAGTTTATTATGAACTCGATAATTAGGATAACACGTCTAATGATTGTCAATAAAGTAATAATTAATACACAAGTGTCAATATTCAATTCCATATTGAGATATACGGTGAGTTTTAATTTCGTATTATCATATTTTTATACAACGTATTCCCGTCGTTTATTTGTTTGTCTGGGACAGACGATTACTGTCCGAATGTTTATAAATTTAATAAATTATATTCATTTTTTTTTTTAAATACGATTTTTTGCTTACTAATTGCCGAGAATCTTTGCGTTAAACTTGATATGATATGGCGCGTACTTGAATATCGTTTTTATTCAACAACGTTAAACACATAGAAAAAACAGACAATACACTCGAAGTTTTTTCTGTTTTAATTATATCACAATGTTCGTTCAATGATAATTTATGAACCCACAGTACCTCAGCTCAAGTCAGTATTGTATAATTATTTTTAATTCAAAAGAAACGATAAATCGTCTCGTTAAAAAATAAAAACAAATCCGAACGAATCTCGGTTTACCCTAGAAAAACTGCTTTAATATTATTCCTATCGTTTTTTTTTCTAGATACGTCCACTTTTAAAAAAAGCGTAAAAGAGTACCACCGTCGTCATCCGTATTCAGTCGATTAATTGACCCTCACCCAAAAACGCATTGTTTACTGGAATAAATCATATCGTCACAGAACTTGTACAATATGTACACTTTATTGCTCAGCTTAGAATAAGGATCTGAACGCGGAATTGAGATGCGAAATGTATTTGCGTATATAAATAAAACTCGGTCTCAAAGAAGTGATGTTAATAAAACCCAATACGGGACAACGTCGGACGTGGAGGAAAACGAGCTCTATAATTTTAGAGGTGGCAAAAGTATTAAGAACGGAGTGAATTAATCTGTTGTTATTTCGAGGGAAATGTGTTTATATTGTGGAAAGTTTTCTGTAAGTAGACTTTGATAGATTGTCTTGTCTGCCAGATTTAATAATAATACTACACCACGGTTGAAAAACAGCGTTTTACGAACAGGAATTTCACCATAATTAACTTGGCCTATCAAAGTTGTTGAAGATACGATGCGATTGCACGGCCGTATTGACTATTTCGGCCGTCGTACACCCAACAAGAAGAACGTGTGCTGCGTATTTTTCAAACGGTCGCATTCCTTCGATATCTCTTCGCCTTTTGAAAACGCCGTGTATTCATGATATAAATCGTCTATTGCCATCCGTAATTATATAGCGGTAAGTACCGTTCGAGATTTCACGCGCGTTTACGCCCAAAAGTCGATCAATCAACTAGAGTTTTTTGTTTCAACGCGGGATAAAGAGAGAAAAAAAAATGTTAAAAAAAAAAAAAAAATGTAGACGGAGGTTTTCTCCATTTTTTACCTCACTCTTGTCCGACGTAGGTGAGTAAAACACTGTCAATCAACCGTATATCTTGATAGAAAAATAGCCTCATATCTTTTAAGCGTAACGCCCAAAGCGTACTTTTCAATCAATTCGATGAAAGTATTTCACGCGCGAAGTTTTGCCCTGTCTACTTAAACAGTTCGATATTATATTTTAACGTTACCTGCAGCACATCCGTAGAAAATGTAATCGATGATTTTTTTTTAGTTCGTCGTTCATCGGGGGATTTACTTTTAAAAGACAATCTACTAAAACCACACCAATTACGATTATTATGATTTTGAATTACAATGATGAGTTTGTAATACAGAAAACTTGAAAAAATACAGAACAAGTATTGACAAAAGTAAATCATAACATTTCTTTATTTATTCATAATTACAGTCGATCAAAACATTGCTTATCATATTAAATTATTAAATATTTACATTAACATATAATCGTGTTATGTTTAATATACATATATATGTATATTACGTTATTGACGTTTAAGTTAGATTAGTATTTAGTTAGTCATTTTTGACCGTATCGAACATATTTGGAAAACTTTTGAGAGGATACGACACTCCAATTATTATTTTTTACCAGAAAAAACGAATTCTGTTTCACGTTGGATAGAAACTAAAAACTTAATACATTTTATTAGAATACATCATATATAAATGCGATTTAAATATTTCCCAAATAAATATCTATCTAAAACATTATTTAACATTTCACTTAAAAAAGCATTTGAAATAGTCAAAAATTATAATTGTTTTTATTTTTCGAACGAGACGATTTTTCAATCGTTTTCAGACTTATTACCTAATAATGATATAAACTTATACTCATGCTAGCTTATAGACGTATTCATGTTTATATTGTAAAATTATCTTGAGGATGTTTTGCATAAAACGTTTTTCATTTTTCGGTACAAATTTTTCAACATTCATGATTTTAATTTGCTTAGTCAACGAATGTAGAATAATAATTTTGGCAAACTGTAGATGAAGTTCGAGGTTCCTCTCTTAAGGTTTTATTACTTTAATGTTATTTCGTTATTTTGTAAAATAAAAAAAGAGATGAAAGTACATCGTGTATTAGTAATGTATAAAACTGTATTCTACTCATATTATCGAACAGTAGTTACGTCATAATTTTTATTGATTCTGAGTTTTAACTATAGATGCATTATGAAAATAATTTTAAAACAGTCTTATTTTCGTCAGCTTTATTTTTATTAATCGCTTTTTAAAAACGTTAAAAATCATATTGATAAATAACAGAAAGAAATGCTCAAAATACTACTAAAATAATACTAAAAAACATTTTTCAAGTAAAACCCAAAGAGTAAATTAAAACATTTGTTGATTATAAAGTACAAAGTCAAATGACATTGATTAGCGACAAATATTTTACATTCTTTTGGTAAATAAACGACTACTTTTGTCATGTGTGTGTACCGCGTTTAGTATACAATAGGTAAACGTATTTTCCAGGTATTGATTTAAAACTATTTTATCGGCTGTCATTTTTGTTTGTGCGAGTCTAGTCGACGACTAGAATATTTTATTGTTTGTCAACGACAGAAGTGCAATTGGTTAACTGCAAATTATAAATTACCCTACAAACTGTTTATGTTCTACAAGCACAACGCTTCGCAATTGTTTTTAAGCCAAAGAAAACGCAGAAAATGAAGACACTTATTGCATTCATATGTCAATGTTTCGAGTTTCGACTAGTACAGTTCTATTCAATTCATATACATAGTACGTTGAATACATACATACATATATATATATATATAATTTTTTTTCTTAGTCTCGGATTACGAAAGTCAAACATACATCACGATCAGTTGTGTTGTCGAAGTATTTTTTTCTAAAAGCAAAAAAAGCCTTCGTATACAGAGTAATCTTATTTACATATTATTTGAAGTAAAGACATTTACAGCATACGGCTAAAAGAATGGTAGAGAGACGTGACAGAGTTTAAAATGTAATTTTAAACTCGATCGATCTGTTTTTTTTTTTTTTTTTTTTTGTAACATTCAGACTAGAGTTTTAAACAATGGTGATCGACGCAGGCGTGTTTAATATTATTATTTTTTGAATTTTAATCGTATCTTTGATTGAACATAAGAGACAATATAAATACAACGAGAACGAAAGTAAAAAAAAATCTTAATTAAAAAATTCGGTAGTATTGGCAATTACGATTGTCTGTCTCAGCTGGACGAACAAAGAATCATTTCCTATATACAAGGCCGTCTAATTCAATGTGCATTCGTTTCAGTGCGTGCACTCAGTTTCATTTTATTTATTTCAAACGAAAATCAGTATTAATTGGAAAAATAAAATGATAGTTTTGAATATGTTGAAGGTAATATATTCGCTATTAAATTAAAATTTTTAATTCTTCCATGCGCTTAATTTGTTAATTGACCCAATGCGCAATTTCACGTTAAATTATTTTTCTTATTTTTAGTTTTGTGAGACGAATAAATATCAGCGAATCCAGTTGAATGTAAATAAAATTTTTTTTACAGCATATTTCTCGTTTATAAAATTATAGTATATATAGTATAGTAAATATCCAATTGATATTTGAAAAATATAACAATTTAAACATTTCATACGTAATATTTTTCATCATAATAATTTAGTGATAACATAAAAAAAAAATTCTTATATAAACGTTTAACTATTGCACATTTTAAATACAAATAGTTAAACATTTAAGCAGACGTACCACTTTCTATGAATCTTACCCAAAAAGTTTTAAATATTTACATGACGATGATGATTTATCGTTATTTCCGTATATTTTATAGGTGTAAAAATATGTTTTGATTATATTAACGAATAAAAAAAGGAAACATTTCGTTAGTTATATTTTATAAAGAGTATTGATGTTTTAAAGTATATATACAGAATTATTTTTATTTGCAAGCGGCAGCTAACAAAATCGTATTTTAAATATTTCCACAGAATATGAATCCACGTTTTTTTAATTAATGCATGTGAATTTTACAAACCGGTCATAAAACCAGGAGGATTATACATTCATTGTGTATAAAAATATATAATTTTTTGTTTTGAGTATCTATCTATACTCTTGTAATATTTACTTTAGGATCCAGGTATTAAAAATATTACCGAGATAATAATATATATTATTGATCATTGCGAATAGGGATTTCAGGGTTTTCACTGAAACACAATGTTTACCATTACAAGCATATCGTATTGATACGTTGTAAGTGTTTGAGTTACCTTTATTTAGTTTTTTCTAGTGTCGAGTGAAATCTCTTGACGTGCGCGTGGTGATTCAGCACGAATCACATCGAAACAACATTAAAATTATGAACTCGACAAGCACGGGTTAAAGTCAAGAAACTTGAAAAAAAAATGATATCGAATAGGGCCCTCCCTCTATCATCCGAACATGGCGTAAAAACATAAATTAAGTAATTAAGTAATAACTAGTATCTAAGACATTACATAACCGTGTTAGACTAATTGGTCCAGTGGTGTATCAATGTTGGGAAACATTATACGTACCGTTAACAAACCAGTCGTAACGAGAGAAAACAAAACAATTATTTTACACGATGTTTTTCCATTTAAAATATACGATATCGTATGTATATTATGTTTGTGAGGTTAGGTTCGGGTTTTATAACGATTTTTATGATGTTACGTAACGACATTGTTTGTTATGCGTACTCCGAATCGTTTCAATTCGTCTGTACGTCGGAAAGACGATCTCACGTCTAGACACGTTTACGTCCGTCTCGATCGAGCGAGTCTCGAAATTTCTTCACTATTCTGAAAATATTTATTTTCGTAAGTATGTTACACGTGTGATATTTTACGAACAAAAACAGCCGATCGTTTTCAGTTCGCCAAGTGAATATATATTATTGAACTCAGTCTAGTAGAAACGTGTTATATGTACAGGGTGTATGGCCGGTGGCATTCCAGATATATGACTTGCCCGGAAAGTGTACAGTTTTCAAAAATATTACTTAAGATGGTCGTTCGGATGTACTATACAAAACATTGAAATTGCATAAAGTATATGAATATATATATAATATACATATAACTATACGTTTTCGAACATTTGTTACTTGTTTTTATGAAATCGAAACGCGCACAGTCGGTATTTTCCAATAATATCTGGACGTTTAATTGTATTGTCATACGGTTTTGAGCATGCGCACGAATAATTAATACTGTTCAAATGATAACAATAATTACGACTCTGATTTCTTTCTCATAATTAGACGAGGGTCGAACGTGGAACCGGACTCGGTTCGAGTTACGATTCATTTTGTTTTGACAATTAAATACGGAAATACCAATACGTATGGGTTTCCGTTTGAAGTGTAAAACGTTTGGAAAACTGTTATACCCGTCTTCTTCGCCCCGCCACGGCGCGCCAGCCACGAGGAAAAAGACAACGATGATTTCCCGGCCGCGGTACACACCCTGTAGTACGATACAAACGTCGTGCACCGTGTCCAGATGAAGTCGTCGTCGCACGCCCGTCCCATCTGACGCACAGATAGTGTATATATTTTTAGAAATAAAAATAATTCGCAGCCGATATACGCCCTCGGGGCTGCCGGTATATTGTTTATTACGAGCTGACCTATTATACACAAGCGCACACGCACGCGGTCCAAGTATGAGGTGTATAGGTATACACCGTACACGCGCCGTGCGGATGTTTATTATATAGACTCCGTGATGCGGACGAAAGCTGTTGTTTTCCGTCTAAGTACCGAGTTGATTGCGAATCGCTGAAGCAAAAGTCTCTTCCGTGTGCGTGTGCTGCGAACCAGTTATTATATTATTTCTTTTTATATATATATATAGATATTCGTTGTTTTTTCTCTCTCTCTCTCCTCCTCCTTCTTCCCCATCCCCTACCCGGAGTATATAGAAACACTGCTCTTCCGGAGCGTACTGTACCAGAACGGGATTCATATAATACGGTGTATAGCTAACAGAATAAAAATAATACGAAACGTAGAAAAATATTATATATAGGTTTCGGATTCGGCGAAGACGCGATGACTCGCTGACCTTATTATCTACTTATTTAATATTTTAAGCTTATTATTATTATCACACAGTGAAAAACGTTTTGTCGTAACGACACGATAAGCGAACGTTTTTGTTTCATTCATAGCGACGGTATAATAATGATCGTTTAACAGGGTGGCCGTATGCACGTATGTGTTATGTCGTAGTTTATGTTTTATCGTTTCCAAACTTTAAACAAGCGTGTTATAATATATTGTACAGGGAACGGCGAGAAGTGAAATTATTATTACCGCGGTCGCAGATTTTAAATTGCCTATGCGCCGTTAAAACGGATTAAACGACCCTTTTTGTTTTGGTTTCGCTGCAGAAACGATTTACGGTCTTATATTTAATTTAGATCGAAACCGAACGTGGGGGGGGGGATAGGGATAAACAAAAATAAATAAGTAGAGACTTTCATTACCTACTTTATTATATTTGTTTCCCTTTTAACTCCCGTCGAGTCGTAGACGTTTTCCGTGTTACGTTTTTATTCGGTTTCATAAAAATATTGCGATTTTTTTGTATACAAATAAATGTATAATATATATTTTACGTCTCAGTTGAAGCTTGTACAAATAACGTACATTATACGTACTATTCTCGTGTGAAAATATTTATTTCATAATTTTTTATGTATATCGTAAGTACTCATAAGTCATTTCGACTTCCTCGTTCGTATTTACTTTTGATTTTATAATTTATAAAAAAAAGTATACTTTTCAAATCGTATAGAAAAATAGAAGACTTATACATTTAAAAGCAATTTTTTTTTTGACTAGTGTGTACGTATTATTATCTACAAAAACATTAAATGTAAATAAAACTTTTTACAAGACGCAAGAGTATACGCATATAAATTAAACATTTACAATTTTTCATTCTTTTTTTTTAAAGAAATATAATATAATAGAATGGTACGTAGTTTTTGCTTACTATATTTGAACGAATATTGAACTATAGAATATCTCGGCGACTGTTATCAAATTGTTTAAACGGAATTTATACGTTATATATTAATTGTTTATAATCCATTATGTTTATATAATATGCAATTTTGTTCAAATTAAACACGCAAAATGACCATCCCTTTTCTCATCATATGAGTACGGTGTTTACAAAATTAGTTACAAAAATGACGCGGTAGAAAAACACATTACGATTTAACCTGATACAACTTTATATTTTATACGTCTTGTGCAAAGTCATTCTTATTTTATTTCATCGTTGGTTACTTTTAACGATTTACCATACATCATATTTTTACCGAAATTGTATCGAAAATTCTATTGATCTTAGTTGATAATTTATTGTGTTCAAATTTTGTTTCATCGATGATTTAATTTATATGATGATTTAATTAATTTAGTTTAAAAAATGTTTTTTTTTTGTTCTGTTTACCGAAAAATTAGATTTTCTTTAAAACATTTTCATTGAAAAACAATACATTTTTTTGTATAATGTTTTCCAAAAAAAATGATTACAAAATAATTTATTCAATCACGGTTGCGTGTATGAAGTTCAGTATGTTTGGCATAAAATCAATAAAATACTAAATTTTCATAATACGACCTAAGTCCACGTATCAATAATGTGAGTTCGAGAAATTCTCAGCATAAATCACCTCGTAGGTACTCGTAATTATATGTAGTCACTTTAAACGGTTAAACTATCACTAAAAAGTTATATATCACTAAAATGATTTTGACGAAATGTATATGATATGTAATGCATGTATTATTATTATTCCGTAGACACTTCTCCACATAATTATTACAGTTTTGAATGGTATGTGGTGAGCATAGAATATAAACATTAAATATTTTATATCGTATTTTAAAAAAGAAAAGAAAAATCTCAACACTTGTACGATGATAAATTGCCTACGCATAACGCCGTGATAAAAAATCGATAGTTAGGTTTGTTTAATTAATTTTATATTTTTGTAAAATAAAACGATATTTGCGCATCCGAATACCTTATACGTATTGCATGTATGCTATAGAAAGGACAAAGTTTAAAGAAACTTTTTCTTTTATGATCAATGTAAAAAAATTCCATTTTTAACTTAAAAAACTATGAGACAAAGCTACTACACATGCATTAAAAATAAACCCGAAACTTTATAAAAAAAGAGAAACTTTTGATCTTCGGATTAGAATAATTTATTTCAAGAAAATAAAATTAAATAGATTTTTTAGTAAAAATCAAAAGTCTGTTTTCGTGTTTTATTTCATTTATGAGATGCGGAACTTCAGGTGTTAAGTGACAAAGTTTGCGTGCATCAATATATTTTTCATATATGTCGAGAATATAAGACGCGAAGCTTTCTTATGTTTCATTCAACGAGTGAGTTTCATTTATTAATCTAATGAGATCGAGACGATCGGTGTTCGAAAAACACACGAGAACAACAGATCTAATAGCTTATAATACTATTTAATTGTAAGCGTAAACGTTTTCGGATCATACAAATGAAAAATAAAATAAAAAGGAAAACGATTCATTCACACAAAAGTAACACGTGGAAGATCTTCATTTTTCTTTCTTGTCCTTATAGTACATTCAATAGATTTTTCATAGCCGCCGCAGCGGTTACGTGGCCCGTGTAATGCGCGGGATAAGACGAAGAGTGGTTATCTGATAACTGGCTCGATGAAAAGCTTTCGTCGTTTCGCGCAAATCTCCGTTTTTATCGGTCGGCGAGGGAACAGACGGGAGGACCGTTTAAACTCCACATAATCACCACTCTAATAATAATTACGTCGCGGTCCTCTCCTTTTCGTCTGTCTTCTCACCCCGCACCGGCACACCGTGTGGTCGTTCTCTTATCTTTCCGCACTGTTCTCTGGCCGCTGAACTTTTACTTGAAGACTATTTTTTTGCCGCGGCCCGAGACCAACACGACGAAAATTATTGTTGTTCCTATTATTATTGTTATTATTAATATTTCTATAGAAGCGACTAGATAATACGTCATCCTCCCGACGCATTAGGTTAGGTATTTTTTTTCTTCTTTTGTCTCGACCAACGACCGACTCAGTTATCATTAGTTTTTTTTATTTTTGTTTAATTAAAATAATTACTAACAAAGCTGTATATTTTTATATTAAATATTGTTTTTATGAGTTTGTAAAGCTGCGGGTTTCGTGTTGTTTGAAGAGTACAGAACATTTTTGTTCCCGCTACCAGTTACATCTCGACGCGTGCCAAATTATATTTTGTAAGACCTAATTACTTTACATAATTATAATGTATAGTATACTCATACATAGTATAACGTTATAATGGCTTGTACGAGTTACTCTCGTCGAAATCTAACCGAGATTGTGATCGTATAGAAAATTCGGTTTTTTATTTTGACCGAACGCGAAGTAAAAATACCGTAAAAAATGCAATAATGGTCGTGGGGACCAAAACTTGTGATAAAAATTACAAAAGACAAAAATGTTGACAATAAAATTTACTGTATGAATTATATGTGTTTTCCGTTCGATTTCTGATCAAATTTGTCTTCCGAACGTGTATTAACACGGCTAGATGATATGTACTTGGTGGTAAAAGATGCCATTGTTCGTTTCAATCGGTCATCATCCCAATTTGCGGGATGTTCTTTAATTTATTGATAAATTTTTCCATAGGGGCGTCGTAGCGTTCACGACGATGTCGTACAAAAAGCAACATTGTGCGATAGCCGCGAGAGACTATGTACTTCCCTCGGCTGGGGATTTTATAATATAAAATTTACAATATGTATTCTTTAAAAATAATTTTAACATTGATTTTTTTTGACCGTATCTTCTAAAATACTTGGATAGAATTTCGGTTATTATGATTCGCATTTCAATATTTAACGATAACGTAGAAATTAACGAATCGTAGTAATTATAGCGTTATAGCTAGTCAGGGCTGGACTTGAGAGTTCTCCGCCCCTACGCAAAATATAATCAACGCCTCTTTTCAAAAGGTAAACATTACACGAAATCGTTTAAAATCTCCCTGAACACGAGTTGGAAATTTTTTTTATTCCACAATGAATATCTAAAACAATCGCTCCTAAAACGTGGTAAAATTATATAATCTTAACGGAAAAGTGATATGATAATTACATAAATAACACATTAAATTTTTTACACGTAAGTATAAAACATTAATGTTTGCGTGGTGTAGTGTCCGTCTGTCAGTCCTTACAGTTGTTTGTCGCGGTTACCAACATGAATATTTCATATTGTTTACAAAATGGAACGCGATTCACACAGATCGAAATGAATTTCATCCGAAGAAATTGTATTATTTATTCAAACTAACCGATTAAAAAAAAAAAAGAACTACAAAGCAACTAAACGTATAAACGTAGAATTGGCAGAAAACTATCGCACAGCGCTCGTTTGTAATAATAATCACAAATCTGCAGTCGACTCGACGTGGCTTACACGTAAATCCACCTCCGTAGCCAGCGATTATAACGATGACGTGACGTCGTCTGTCCGCGTGCATCGGCCGACGACTACTGTTTTAAACGACGACAGCGGTTACGGAGGACCCGCGGCGTAGGCGAACCCGACGGCAAACCCTTTCTGACGCGCGACAGATGGCGTACACACGCTCGGCTCATTATGTCGTACATTATACACCGTGCAAGTCACAGGAATCGACATTACGTTCCTGCTGTCGGCGGGTGCTGTGTGGGCCAGACGGCCGCAGGGTCGCGTCAGTTTGAATGGAAAACCATCGCGCGCGTCCTATACAGACGTCCAGACGTATACGATTGGGGGGGTTTTTTTTTGCTCGACAATTCGAACGACGTTTAAACGTTTGAACGTCCGTGTACCGTCGAATCGTTTCCCTCCGCCGGTTTTCACGTCGAACAACCAAGTGGATCGGACGAGAACAACGGAAACGGATCGATAGTACCGTGAAAAACGTATATCGGCCATAGAAAAAGAACACTTTTCGAAAAATATTCAAAATACAAAAAAAGAATACTCGTCGTTACTGCGTACTTATATATATATATATCACTAAACGGGATCGTAATTCATTAACACAGAACGCATTAGTTTCAACTATTCAGAACACTATCGCAAAATCCGTCATCTCGTCCAGTGTTCGGTAGTAGGATTCTTCGTAGACGATTGAGATCCGATGGACCTTTCTAAGTAACTTTCTGTTTACACACGCGTTATTTGATTGGGTCGAGAAATCGTTTCCTTTTTTGGGTTCGTCCAAAAAATAATACGATTGAATATAAAAGTTTATTACTGACGAAATTAAATAGGTACCTCGCTCGACGTGTATTACGTTTTTTTTTCAGCGCAGTCTTAAAAAATGAACCGAACAAAAGCCGAAATTTCCAAGAAGAGTTATAATTTTGTTAATGATTGATGATTTGGTTAATATACATCATTTTTAGGTTTTCGCGGAACGAATATCATCACGCCGTGTTTTCTTTATTCTGCAGTTTTGAACTCGTTTGTACGAAGACGTTACGCGTTCGTTATATTACATTTTTTTTTTAAATATAAACAGTTTTTGCTTTAAGATTCGTTTAGTGATTTATTTTCAATATTAGAATATTTTCAAACAAAAATATCATTCATACAAAATTGTAAACGTATTTTTGGAAATTTTTGTATTTGACTCATTTTACAGACACACGAATCACATCGGCGAGCAGTCTGTTCAAGTTTCTTAATAATATTCGTTTAACAGACGGTCTCGTAAAGTCGACGAACGTCTTGTAATTCGGAATATGTTTGTGGGTAATATTTTAAGACTCATTGGCCTATAAAATATTTTAAACGCACGTGTTGTGCGATAGTTAAATATGTTACGATAGATAGATTTAACGGCACATTAAAATAAGTACATACCGTGAAAATCGATAAGGAAATATACCGGAGTTGTCGTGTGTGACGTACATCGGTTAATCGTAAAACGAGAATTTGGAAACGGTAAGAAATTTTACGTATTTAAAAAGCAAAACAATACACGACGAAAATAACGCGAAAATAACGCGAAATCCAGGATAGGGTGTCGACGTTAAAGAAAGCAATAAAAATACGAAGCTATTCGTCGCAATTGTGGAAAATCTAGACGAATAATCTAACGAAAAAAAGTCTCGTGTAGAAATGCAAAAGACGTTCACAACGCGCAGGACCGAAGATTCTGAAATTTAAGGTGACGCGGTGTTGGAGACGAGTTCCGAATGTGGCCCGGACAGACATTAAATTCACGACATAGTGTTATTGTTATTAGTATGCTTGTCGTCTCATTCCTATCTCGGTCGGGTTTTTTCGTGAGTCCGCGCACACCAGTGTAGTCATCGCGGGAAACGCGATAGAAATACAAACAGGGATACACCAGACAATACGTGCAGACAGTATTACGGAAAGATTTGTGAAAAAAAGGAGGCTCGAAAAAGAACATTCGTTTCGTAATCAAAATATTTAATTTGCGTTGTGTTTGAATATTTTTAAGTGTCACATAGAGATTTCGCACAGTTATTATTACGAATTACAGATCGTGTGTATGTATTTGTTTCGGTTTTTATTTGACACAACGACTATGACGTTGATTCGATCACTTGTGTTGTGGTTACTTATTGATCGCGCGAACAGAATCAGGGAGGTAGGGGGTGTGCACGGTTCGTATGAAAAATGCATATTCTCGCGGTGTCGATCGGAAAAATTAAAAACCGAAGTCGGAGAATAACCGCTGTAGTACACGCGGACGAGAAGACGTGTAAAACACGCGGAACAGTGAAGAAACACGTGAGAAATCACGTAAACCAGCAGCTGCGTAGGACGGGAAAGAGTTTTTATTATGTGTGTATACAAACGCAGATCAAGACCGAGACGAGAACCCGATTTCGACGAGAGTTTCGTTAAAGGGTCGGCGCGGCGAGTCGTAAAAACGTTATTTCCCAAAGACGCGCGGCACACGACGACACTGTGCCGAACGCACGGAGACGCGACTCCGGCGGGACGGGGTCCCCGCGCCGACGACGACGCCACACCGCGGGACTCCAAGTCTAGTCTGTCGGACGCCCGCGTGGCGGACCCCTTTCGAGTGCGGACGGGCCGGCGGGGCGGAATAAAAACCAAAATCTATACGTCTGTCTCGCGGTGTAAAAATACTGGCGGGCGCAAAAGCAGCAACAACAACAACAATAAAACCGGAGAGACGTTACAAATGCGAACGAGCGCCGGGCCGGACGGGACGGCAGATTAATCGGCGTTGGCAACGACGCCGTGCGACCCGACGGCGCCGCCGAACGAGTATTGTGTTTCCGCCCGTCGTCGACGACGCCGACTGTGCCGTCGCCACCCGCTGCTGGCAGCCCGCGTCCCGTAGTCGTTTCGTCGGCAATAACCAGAAAACGGACTCCCGGGGACGGACGGGAACGTGCCGTCGTTTCACGTAGCGTGTATTGTTGGGACGGGCGTGCGACGAGACGTTTTCCGCGTCAAAACGAAACGCAGCGCGGTCGGTCCGTTGGAAAAAAAAAAAAACGAGAAAGAAACCGATCGACCGACCGTTCTTGGTCCGGACCACCAACACGTCCGTGTTCCCTGGCGGTTTTGCCGTCGCGTCCTCTGCAATCGATACGCATACGGGTCGACGAGCGGACGTGAACGGCGGCGGAGGAGATGGTGGCGGACGGACGTCACGTGTCCACCGGTTTGTTCCGCAAAACGAATGTTGCCGGGAAACGTGTTTGTTCACGGATTTACCGTGCAACCGTAGTCATGCCGTTCATGGAGTTTTGTTGGTTTTCGCGACGTGAAGTGTTTATTATGGCGCGAGTGGGAAACCTACACTTATTATGTATATAGGGAAAAAAAAATCCATTTTTTTTTTTTTACGTTTTGAGTTTTTGAGTATAATGGAATTGAAATTGTTAATCTATCACCGTAAATGTTTTTTTAGTGTTGTCTACGATACCTAAAAAATATCGATAATCGGGTATTTTTTAAAAAAAATAAATTCCAGACGCTCGAAAGCTAATCAGAAGAACGACTTACATAAACCGAAAATAAAACGTATCGCATCGATTATCTTCGACGACGGAGAAACACGACGACGACGACGACGACAATTATTATTAACAGGGGTGGTTGACGGGTCGTGAACGCGTTTTACCTGTAAACACGTAATGATTATTGTTACGTCGATTCGAGCATATCAATCAATAATACGATGTGCATGTGCGTATGCCTACCGACGATAGTGATTTATCGATTTCGTTTGTGTATTGTTACAGGCGTGCAGGCCAGTTGGGACGAATGGTGGACGTACGACGGCATATCAGGTAAAGCGCACACAAATGATAATCGTTACGCAAATTGTAATTTAACTGTAAATCGTGCATCGTGTACGGGATGGCGGAGGGGAAAAAATCCCACTTTTTGTCTCCCTTCTCCTACTCCCATATCCGTGACGAGGCGGAACACACAGATTTTGAAAAACTCGAATGGCCGTTTGTCGATTTTTCAGTTTCAAAATAAAATCATGTGGCCGACAGTACGAAACAAAATAAGATCTGTGATCGGATGTCTATAAGAATCTTTTACATTTGCAATTGCAACCGAAAAAAAAACTTTTGTACAATTGATACATTGAACAACCATTGAAACCATCGTCTTTCCGACATATTCACGTGTACCATCCAATGTGACCCCGAAAGACATCTGAAACGCAAGCGGTATCGCGTGTTGATACCTTTTTCGGTCTATCTACCTATCCGTTCATCAGTTTCGCTTGTTGTAAACAGAATTAATTACAGATTGTGAAAAAAATGTATAGATTTTTCCGGTAATACTTTGAGTAGGTATGTTTACGTTATATGCGTTATCGTACAGCGAATATGATTATCATTTATCATTATCGATTGTTTACTCATCTTTATTCGTATTACTACTTACCTATTTACAAACGCTTCAATACCCGATTTTGTTCACCTCATCCTACAGTAGCTATTGTTGTTGAAAATTAATTTAAGTAGATACGTATTTTTGAAAATGACCGGACTTAATAATGGCACCATTAAACTGAGACGTATAGAAGAAATTGAACGGATAGAACTTGAATGTACAATTTGGAATGAATGCAAATTCACAAACTGTTTTACTCACTTTGTGGAGCGTTTATGTTCACATTCCCCGGGGCGCAATTATGCTACTCTGGGGCGCTTATTGGTAACAGTTGACGGTCGCAAGAAAACGAATTTACCAATTGCCTATCTCTATGAAATACTCGCTAATAAGTTTTAAGTATGACAACAAATATAAAACAAAATTTATATATTTTACTTTATAAAAATCGTTCTAATGGTATATTGATATTCGTGTTTAAAATAATATATTACAATTGTGTACAACGGTAACGAATTAAATAATGTTAAAGTATATTAAATTTTACATTTTAGATAGTGAATTGTTTCTTCTAATTAACATAGTATGTATATATATATATGACTGATTGCGTGCATAAATAATTTTTGCCAGTATTCTATTGCGTTGAAAATATTAAATTTAATATCCTTCCAATTATTTTATTGGTTATTTAGAAGATCATCAAATGCTTTTATTTTTTTCCATACGTATTAAGAAAATTATTTTTTTGAAAAATTTCAACATAACTGATGAAATATCAATTTCTATCGTGAATATTTTCACGAACCAGAAAAATAATTATAAAATTTTAAATTTATATCAAATAAATTTGTAGTTCTTTTAAATATTTAGGTATTAAATTAATTGTACAGACTATCTGAATTGATATGATCACATCGATCATATTACATCGTCCACATATCACATTGAAATATTGGTAGTCATACGATAACTTACAAAGTTTACGGTTTTTAAAACACATTTAAATTTTAAGAAAGTCAATTAAAAGTAAATAATTGTATTGGTAAAATATAAAGTTTAAAACGGTTGAATATTTTTTTTATCTGACAAAAATAACGAACGACACTGTTTACGTAATTCCAGTTATATTTCATAATGAAAAACGGGTATAACGTTCCCGAAATTCAACGAGCTCGTTCGTTCTAAGTAATAAAAATAAAATTAATATTATTTTATATAATTGATTCGTGTGCGATCCAGTCGATATCGCCGAGTGTTGATGACTCGTATACATTAAGCATAGGAAATGTTATACACGTGTATATATGTATTATATGTGTATTTATGTATACGCTCTTAAGATTTAATTAAGGGTTTTGACAAAATTCGACTACACTTAATAATCGTGATTCAACTCGAGCAAATTTTATACGCGCTATCCAAGGGCTTAAGGGCAACGTTATACTTTTTAAGTAGTTTTAATTTTAAAATACGGTTGTTTAAAAGTACGTTCATTTTGTACAGTATATTGTGTTATGTATAATGCGAAACAATGATCAAAATTTAAGTATTGTTTCTTGTTTATAACCTAAGGGACGTGTATAATATATACAGCAGCGAACTCGTAGAAATTAGTTTTAAAAAAAACTGCGCCAGTTATAAATTAAACAATTTACAAATATTAATTTGTAAAAGTGTTTTTTTTTTTTTTGGAAAAAAATCCCAATTGTATAATTAATTTTTTTTTTTTTACAATTATTATGAATGTAGATTACAATATATGTATATCATACATCATCACACTTGACAACACAATATATTATCGCAAATGTTCGTATTGTAACGAGAACATAATAATGTTGTTCAATCTACGAGGACGGCTGTTAGCTAGTTAATAACAGTTATGATATACGTAATATCAATTTATTTTTACTCGTCACTGTTCATTTCGCAAATTATTTACTAATCAGTTTAGCTAGTTGGACTACTATTTAACAAGTTAATATTAAATTAAGTAATTTTCTCATTAACTTATAAAAATCGGTACTTCCTACCGGTTCCCCTTATATACTCACAACGTTCATTTAATGCATAATTTTTTACTGACGTTAAAAAAATTAATTTTTTGTTTCAAATTGTTTTATTACGTATATCGAATTATTTAACACAGACGTCTATAAATTATACATATCGAGCATAAATGTTATTTATCTGCAGAATGTGTTACTTTATGAGTAGCGAGTAAATAGTGAAACATATTTCTTGTTCATATTTTTCATATTGTCTTGGTTGTGAGGATTTTTCAGAATTTTTCATCATCGGATTTTACCATTTATCGTTTTTCTCTAGTGAATGATTATACTCATTGTAGGTCAATAAAAATGATTCTAACATGCTTTTAATTTGGTTTTTGTACAGAATAGTGTCAGAAAAAGGTCGGTTTCCAACAGTTTTCGGAAAAATCGAACATTACATTATTATTATGAATACGATGTATTCGCATAATTACAATATTTTAATAATTAGCAATAACTTATACTATACTGACCCGTTGTTTAGGGACACATTAATCCTAAGGCTAATCAGAACTATAGTCTTGAACGTTAAATTGTGAGCAAATCCGTAATTTGTTTTAAAAATAAGTTTATTACTTATGTTAATTACTATATTTTTTTAATTTATAAAAAGTTCAATTGATTTTATTTTATTTATATTTTATTAATTTACACCACAGTAGACTTAGATTACTGTGTAGAAGGTGACAAAAAATATTAGCCCTGGGCCGCGAAAAAATGATATATATATTAGTATGCATTAAAAATGCCACTCTACAACGCTAAACCAAAACAACGCAAGGATGTACCACAATTGTATATTCGGAGCGCCGCGTTAACGTCTTTTGCGGGAACCAAACTCGACGATCAAGACGACTTACCGTACAGAAAGGGTCATTTTTCAACGATAAAATTTAAGCAAATAAGAAAAGCTGATAAAATACGCATGTGTATAGGTAGAGAGAGATATAAAAAAGTATATTAACCATGCTATGCTAAAATGTTAGTTGAATATTGATAGAATTTCGATTTAAACTTCAAATTTATATTTCAATGACGTTCCAACGTTAATTTTTGGTAACAATTTTTCTTTTTCATATTATTTAACTTGTTGATGTTTATAATTCTGCTAAGTTGTATTTTTTTTTTGCATTTTATAGTTTAATATTTACTAATTATTATTAGTTTACTTGCTTAATAATTGCTATAACTTAAACTTTTTTTGTTTGTAATGTGAACAACAATAAAAACATGAGTTTAATAGTAATTATATACATATTTTTGGGTAATTGTAGTAAAATATTGTGTTCTCGCAGTTATTGGTTACGACAGTTATCTTAATAAGATGGTTAATTTTATTTATTTTTATTTTATTCTCTAAATGCCACACGATAATGATGATTAAAATCGATTGACAGTTACAAGCACTTTAATGCATAATTTATGATTAAACAATGGCGTTATTTCTTCGTTTAATATTTAGCTATTTTTATACCAAGTATACATTTTATCTGTAAATATTATTACTCTTTATTTATATGTTATTTTATTGGGCTGACGAGTTAATCCAATTGAGAAATAATTTAAAAAATTACAGTCTAATAATAATAAAAATAATTAAAATTTTTAGATTTTATTTTCATTGTTATAAAAGTTATTTCATGTACCACAACAAATGCTTACCAAAAAAAAAAAAACTGTTATCGATATTTATTGGATTGAGTTTTTGTAAATAAAAGACAAACATATTTTTTTTAAATTTTAATATTTTTCATTAAATAAAAATGACTATTGCATTATTATTAATGAAATTATTATTCTTTACAACAGGGGATACTCGATTGATATATTTCGGCATTTTTCGATATCATGACTAACAAATAAGAGATACAGACACGCGAACGTTATGTTTTATATAATATTGTGTACAGATTGTTTTAATTTTATACGTTAAAAATTACTCGTAAAGACTCTAAACTAAACTCGATAAATTATTATTATTATATATATATCTGTACATAATTAAATGATTTTTATAGATTTAACTAAAGTTTTTATAGAAAATAGTAAAAATTTCGTTTTTAGTACAACATATATTACTAAAACTAAAGCATGTCACTGATTCAAAAAAACTGACACTAAAGATAATACTCAACATTACGAAATATATAACAATTTCGAGTCATTTATTATAGTACGCGCAAATCCGGTTTAAATAATAAATAATAATATTATATCTTCACTTGTCACGGCGCGCGCGATGTTTGTCTTTTATTTTCTGAACGCGCGCGGACGAATATAATATTCAGTTTTATATTATTTATCATCCGTGTGTGTGTGAGCTTTAATTGTGTTATTCCGAACGAGCGATAATACCACCGCTACACCGATACGAGTAACGTTTTAAACTTTTGTAATAATATTATCTAATATCTACTAACAACGTTAGTCTTTTTAGATTTTTACCGCAATGTTTTTGTTAAACTTTATCAAAACATTATTCGGTATTTCATGACCTACAAAAAGTGACCTACGTATGTAATTTCGCGAAAACATATCATTAAAAAAGAAAAAGAAATCGGCTTGTTCCAAAAGAACGAAACGTTTATCATTCACGGACACATATGCGTAACTAAGGGGAGTGCTAGAATGAATTTAACACCTCCGTGTGATTTACTAATTAGCGTTCTAAAAATTATTTGTTTATGTTAGCCATTAGTTTTCAGGATTTTTTATTACATTTTTTTTAAGGATTTAGCGATTTCTTTATAGTGAGATAAGCCTTATAAATAATTTTAAATCGACTCGATTCTACGTATAATCTAAAAAAAATATAATATATAATATATAATAAAGGATATAATCTTAAAAGAAAAAAAGATAACGTTCAAATAATTATTAGGTTCTTAATACCGTAATAATATACAGAATATAGAGTAAATTATATAAGAGTTAGATAAATATACAAAAAAAAATAACTGAATTTGTTCGTTTCCGGGAGTGTAGCCGTCCACGAGTTCGTGAGTTATTCATAATTTTAACATTATAAATTTGTTGGTATAGTTGCGCCTATTCACGAACATAACATAAACGTTGGGTGTACAGTTTTCTATTGTCGCGAGAAAAATCAATAAAATACGACGTGTAAGCTAACAGTAAAGATTTTGTTATATCGATTCATGCGGAAAACTTGTGAATAATAACGTTCGACGTCCAATGGTTACAAATTTATTTCAAAACATATTACTGACCGCGGCACGGTAATTGGGCTGTTTTTCCGAAATATAACGTGTCGCATAACTTTACCGCGTCGAACGTTAAATCGTTATTTATACGAGTTTCAAACTTATTTAAGTTTAGATTTTAAATTTAATATCACTCGCGTCGACAACGGTTCCTTCTCCGTCCCGCTGTACTCCCGAAGTGCGTTTAATGCGCGTTTTAATGGAGCCCGTGTCGTAGGGTTTCGATATGTTCCCCGTAAATCTCACCGCACCGGTCGAAACATCCAGAGAAGTTATTTAAGAGTGGAGGCAAAGTCTTTTGTCACAATCAATGTACTTCACACACGTGAAATCGCTCGCTGTAAAATTATCATTGCGCGGCTTGATAACTAAAACGTATCCCGTTTACAATACGCTTTTGAATATTTATAGGTAGGTAACGAGTTCCAAATTAAATCGTCCGATCTGTTTAAAATCATTTGTTGCACGCACAACGTAGTATGTGTGTAGGCACGACGAGACAGTGTATTAATTACATATACGTATAGACGTTGGGATCGAACTTTTACAAAGATTACAGACTGTCGCTTACATCTGTGGCTACGAGCACGTTGTGTAATTACACATATTAGTATTAATATTATTGGACTCGAGAGTTCGTGGATTTATTAAACGTGTTTTAAAGTTTTCAGCCTTCAATGACGTATCCAATTACGTTCTAGAATGCTTCAAAGCAGTTTGCTTATTGAGAGCGCTCGTGAATTTCCCTTATTAATAAACTTTGAAATTATTACGATGATGGCGTATGATATATGAAAATAATTGCTCGATAATTTAATAACCGTCTATACTCGTTCACGTCAAACAGCACACGTATATTATATTACAAGCGAAAACGAATTATGACGAAAGAATGTCAAATGCGACAAAGAGCGGATTTCATTTTGTCACCAAGTTCTATATGTTTCTAAAAGCATACTCGTCACGATACATTGCTTAACATTAAATACTAGTGCTCACATAATATTTTTTCCTCTCATTTTTTCCTCTCATTTATTATTTTTTTACAACGATTGAATAATTTAACTATTACGTATTAAATAATATAAATACAATTAATATTAATTTTACAATACAAAAAATAAAAACAATACACATTGTCCGTTTTGGTATATTTTATATCATGGTACATTAAAAATTTTATCAATTATTTTGGACAATACTGTTATTGTTCATCATTTAAAATCAACTATAAAACTGAAATAACGCCAGATTTCAGATACGTTATATATTTTGATTGCGTTTGTTGAACAAATAATGATTGATTAATATTTTAAAAAAACCATTTGTTGATATAGTTTTTTATTTATATGCATTATATAAAAGTCAATTTCAATTTTGTTTTTACGTTACATTTTATATGAAATTAACTAACTATTATTAATATTATAATAGGTGCCTATGTTTTTTATGTAAAAAAAAAATGCCTGTGGTAAAATATGATAATGTTACGTTAAGTTGATTATTGCAATTGAAAAATTTTTTTTTACATTGAAACAAAAAAAAAAAAAAACGTTTGAGTGAACGTATTCATTCAAATCCGTTAGGATATAGTCCGTTGACGAGCACTCGCCTTTAATGGTCTCACAGTAAAATCACATCTCCGGATAATTTTACTAGAAAAAAAGAGAGGTAATGTTTTCATAGGATGATTGCATGGCCGTGTTATATTATACGGATGATGTAAACAGAAAAAAAAGAAAGTTCAAAGCATACAAAAATAAATGTTTCGTTTCGTTTTTCAGTTATACAATATTGAATACGCGTATTTACTAGAATACATCACGTGAACAGGTGCCAAATAGTGTCACGGCGTTTTCACTGATTTTGCCACCGTGGTTGGTGTCGTTGCAAATGTAAAACAACAAAAACTAACGTGACCACTTCATTTTCGGATAGAATTTGGCACTCGTTTACGCGGAGTTCCTATGGAAAACGTTCTGAACGAAAAATGTCAAAAGATTGCTAAAGATTTCGAGTGACGTAAATGTAGTTTCGAGTGGCGTTCAAGAGTTGCAGTGTTAGTCTTAACTTCAAAGCGATTTAAAATAATTGCGCTAGAATAAAATGGTTACGAGTGAAACTCGCCTTATACTAATTAATTGTATGTATAAAAACAATACGACTGTTACTGTCACGATTGTTTGACGATTTTGTTTATAATACCTACGGCAGCTATAATTGAACACTCACGTGGTAGTTTGTAATTTTTTTATATATTTATTTCGAGTTTTATCGTTACCAAAATTATTAATCGTCAATAGTTATACTTTTTTTCGCTTTTTTCGCTCCGCTAACGAACAGTCATAAAACGGTCGTAAACATGTCAAAACCTCGTTGGCTTTGGTTTTAACGATACGAAGTTTTCGCTTTTCCGTTTGTGCGATGTGAAATAAATTTCGAAATAATTTTTATTCGGCGGTGAGAACATTAAGAATTTATATTACTTCGTCGCACGGCTACAGGATCGGGCTGTAATCAGATAATATCAAACGGAACGTCGTTCGTTTTGAATTTTTCCCTCCACATCGTGGGACGTCGCAGTTAACGTTTCGGCGGTGCCCCATTGCAGTCGGTATACAGAGTGATTTTTTTTTATCATCAGCTAAGCTATGTATACATCGGCAAATATAAATAATGTTTATTTAATTTTTTTTAAAAAGTTTCTCGCGCGTTTCGTTCTGTATCTGTTTATAGTTTTACTTATCTCCGTTATTCATAACTGTATCAATTTTTAATTTTATAAAATGTGACCTATGATTTCAATTGTAAATTCTCGAGAAATGTGTTTTTATGGAAATCTATATTTGTTGATTTTGAAAATCCGACGAACATTCCCTGAATAATAAGCATTTACATTTAAGAAATAGAGACGTACTGATCTACGCATAAAAAGATTTATACGACCAAATTTGTATGTAATATGTATTCTTAAACGAAAAATTGTAGTCGAAAATTGAAAAAAAAAACATTTTCATTTATTTCTTTTAGTTCTATAGGATAGCGTAGAAAAAATATAGATCGCTATTCAAAAATCAAAATTTACATATGTTTGAGCTATAAGGAGTGGGGATAAAATTTAAAAAATGGGGTTTATAAGTAATTGATTTGAATGATTTAACAAGTAAAACACGGATGAATAAGATTAGTTAAAAAAACTTGGTAGACAATCATAGATCTTGAAAAGATAAAGATCATCCTGTATATACGCGTTTTAATACGCAGAGTCGGTAACGACGTCGAGAAGCGGACGAAAGCTCGACGCATAAAACGACTACGATTTTATTATTTTATATGTTTGTCGAATTTACCAGCGAGAATATAATTAGAAAGAAGGGGGGGGGGTGTAATACGTGACTCGAAGTTTCGTTATTTTTATTTTCGTAGCAATAAAACTTTTCGCGAAATGAAAAAAAAAAATATGAAAAGGCAAAGAATAAACTGCCGTATATATATACGTTAATATAATATAGTCATTTCGTCGACTATTTTCAAACTGATTTACTACATATATAGAATTGGATTTTAACCTAAGTAATCCCGGTCAATAGCTTGACAATTGTGTGTGCTTGTTTTTATTTAATTTTCTTTTCAATCCTAAGTGTATGTATTATGTTTCGGGGCGTTAAGGTTTCTAATCACGATTGTGACTTTTCGCACACACAATATCGTTTTGAAACACGTCGAAACGATAGCGGAACGCTCTTTTGTTTCGTTTGAATTCGTCGAATACCTCTATTCCATTCCACTCCTCTTACCCCTTTTCATTTAGTTTTCCGTTCGAGAATTCCAAACACCGCCTTGGGATATATAGTATATGTATAGTTTTTTTTTTTTTTTTACGAACATTTATTACGACTTGTTTCGAAGGTGAACCGTTTTAAAGACAAGCGGTGCCCGCAGGAAGTTCGCCCACGTATACATAGCACATACAAACACACACACACACACACCTACACACACATACACACATATATATATATATATTATACAATAATATATACGATTGAACTGCGATTGGACTGCGAGTTCGTATTCCGAACGGAGAACGATAGGGTTTTTGATATCCAATTTAGAGTTCAACAAAATCTCTCAGATTCGTAAGACTAACAATAAATGAAAAACAGCTCTGGTAATTTATGTGGTCGGTTTTCGCGAATTTAATTCTTATCCACTTGTGTGACCGGGCGTATTTCACGTACACTTTCGGTAATTATATTTAAAAACAAATGCAATCGAAAAAAACAAAATTTAACCACTTTTCATGAAAACAATGAAATACGATTTAACATTAAATATTACATAGGTACTTATTATTATGTTATTATATTATTATTGTATTAACATTTTATTATAGACATATTACTAATATTTATATAATAATATAATGAAATTAATACATTACGTTGGTTTGTAACAACTGAAATAACTGATATAATTATTTGTCTTGATTTTCTCCATATGTCTAGGAAACATGTCTATGTAACTCCCATTCCGAATAGTAAATTTCTCAGGAATCGTTTCGACTGGCAATTCAAACCTATTCTATCGACGGATTCGTTGTTTTCCTTCTTCTTCAATCCAAATTGAAATCTCCACTATAAAATTACCGTAATGATTCTTTTTCACGTAATTCTTCAAATATTTCGCACATTTTGGGTGCGTACGAGTACATGAATACATTGTCCGAAAGAACGATTTGACATCGGCCGTATAACAAACTATTCGGGAAAACACATAAATCGTAACGGTCAGCGTTCTCCGTCTATTTATGGTACTTTTTATAGTACAAATATCGCCACATTCTTTACTCGTTATTTTTTTTCTTTTCTGATTTTGTTTAACTGATCTTTGTCCAACTTTATCAATAAATATGATGTTTAAACTCGTAGCACTCAATCTTATTTCTCATACAAAACGACGCCTTCAGCGTTCTCGTTTGAATTGAACAATGCCGCAAGTATCTCCTTTCGTCGTCCTTCGCCAATGTTTCAGCGGTCGTCGGTTTATTAATTTTATTTAGTATGTAATCACGTTCCGAATATTCTTCTTTCGTTCATTAATAGTTTTTTCCGCTTTTGTTTTCGGCGTTCCGTCTTTTTTTTTTTTGGCTAGAATTTTATTAGTCAAAACTGTTGGTACGAACACGATAAAGTATAAATATTATTACGGCTACATCGATTCAACTTGATTTAATGTCATTATTTTTATTAAATAATACAATAGCATTATTCTGTAATACGTAACCACGGTTCGTCGAAACATGTTTTGGTGTGTACGAATTTATACACCACGCGATAATATCGCTATTTCAGAAGTCTAACAAAATTTGGAAAATTTTGCCGTAGAAAATAATAATAAAAAAATAAAAAATATGATACGCCTATAATTTTTTCACGTTCAAGTACCGCAGATTGATAATCCGCTTATGCTTTCAATCACGACTGGGAAAAATAGAATACAAGCCAAAGTCAACACGCAAACTTATAGATCTGCAAATTATAAACAAACATCCAAGTTGTTATTGTATTTGTTTTCCCAAAAAGGATGAAAACATGGCAAATGTATTCCGGTCACACATCACCGTCGTGTTTACAATTGCGATTTCACTTTGCGCCACCGGTAACGCCCGTCTGGGGATAAATAAAAACAGTCAACAAAACGAAGAAAAAAAAAATTATTAAAAAATTGCTTCCATTACTTGTATATGGCTTAGGAGTTAAATGGGTTTAAATCGAAGACGTATTAAAAAAAAAAAACCGATAAGCACCGTTATTGGCACATTAATGAGTGATCGGTTTTCTATGAAATTGTACCGTACTATAATAGGCTACTTGCTTAAATGATAATACGTTTATTGATAAAAAATATGTTATCTTAGCTAAGTACCTGCATAATATATAAACGTAGGTTTTCGATAACGACTAAATGACTTTTTAAGTACGGGTTTAGTTTTGGATCACGTTTATATACACAACTTTAAAATAACTGTTACGTTATGCACTATAATTTCATAATCATCTCAAGTCTGATATTTTATATGACAGGTGTAATGGTTTTTGTATCTAACGACATAGTTAACTTTTTTTATTATTGTTTGAATAAAAGTATTAACAATAGCCTATACACGTGTTTAGTCTGCCGTTAAAATGTTACAGATAACCGCCGAGAGGAGCCACTACCAAATTGTTACTTAATTATAATTAAAATACTATAATCTTATCAAATTCGTATTTTGTAATACGCAACAACTTAAATTTTATAATAATTAATCATTTTGTATTAGAAAAGAAATTCAAATAACAATTTTAATCTGAATTTTCGTCTCGTTTTATAACACTTTAAATGCATTATTTTAACGTAAATGCGCGTTATTGGGCAGTTGACATAATTCATGAAGTCTGCTGGTGCATGTTCTCAAAGTTGAGCCTTGCGTTGTATACAGTGTACAACACCCAAAGACTACTTGAGCTTGACGATATATTGCCACTCATACAAATTATTGCCGTCGGTTTCAAAGGTATAAATCGTAAAAATCGGCGCAACCGTCCAATATGTGTCATGAATACCAATGAAAAATCAAAAGTCTGCTTGTGTTGTATTTTTACGCGTACACGCGCCTATATTGAAATACGTATTGTTAAAAAAACGATATAGTTTTCAAAGCTCGTGTATTCGTATTTCGGGAAAATCTCGAACGAACAAAACGTCTTAGCTAAAGTGTTTTTATTCGAAATACAAAAATATACGAATGCCGTGTTGTCATTTAGATTTATCGTTTTGAAAACATATTTTGTTTACTAAACATAGACGTCAGCTGTCACATCTCGTGGTCGACAGTCGAGCTCGATTATTTTATATTTTATACGTGCCGAATCAAATTAATTCGATCGCGTGCACTAACTCCATTTCTCGTACGAAAGCCTGAGAATGGACGAATGGTCGAAAAACGGTTAAGACGTTCGCGTTCCACCGAAAGCTGAATTGACGCCTCCGTCGGGTTTTGGGTGTTACGGCGGTGATTATCGGTTTAGATTTTCGTTCGAATTGTACACGTGGTCGGACGAGATATACACGTTATTATTATTAAAACACGATATTATTACGCGCCGTTTCGAACCCGATCAACCGAAATGTATAATAATAATAATAACCAACGACTTTGATACGACTGAAACAGAATAAACACGAACGGCATAATATTTTATCGACAACGAACGCGTTTTATCGTTCCAGATAATTTGTCCAGGCGTCGCCCAACTAACGTATACGATCTCGGATGTTGTTCGTGTCGATACAGCAGAAATCCACGAGCGCGCGCGCGCGCGTGTCCCGGCCACAGTTCCCGCGGACGCGGTCCAGTTAGCGTAACGGTTTTTATCGTCGGCCATAAACGTTGCCTTGCCAAAAGTTATGACTTATATTTATTTATTTTATTTCATATATATATACACACACAGACTTTTTTCTTCTCGGTTTTTTGACGATAATAACAATGTACGAGTCGTAAAAGTTCGACGAGACTGCTCCATACGGGAGATATATTTCTTTCGCCCGCCCGTTCGCAAATATATACGTACGTACGCTCGCGATCCTTTAAATGGTTCCGAGATAACGGTCAATAAAATTCAGATCCTTTCGTTCGCGCCGCCGCGAAAACCGCCACGCGGTCGCGAAAGACGATACCGAATTGTTTCCCTTATTTTTTCTCCCTTCCATCCCACGACTCGGCTGGGAATATTCGAAATCTCCGAACGTTTTTTTGTGAGCCTATCGATTATACGTCACGTATTAGCGCGTGTCGCGAACACGTTTAAACGGCTATCTCACATCGTTTTGCTGTTGTTATTATTAAAATTATTTTCGTTTTTAACGGTTGAATCGTTTTTGTTTTTTTTTTTTTTTTTTAGTTGATATTTATTTTCACGTCATCCTACCCCGTCACCCGTCCGTCGCGTACCGGTAAAACGTTTTTAAATGACGCGTCGCTTTCGGTTTGTAAATAATAAAATAATCGAAGAACTTTTCGTTCAGTCGGACCGAACGTTATTATTATTATTATTGTTAATATCGTTTTCTTTTGTCGTGGCGAACAGTTATTAAAATGTTAGGCCCGTCTCCGGAAGGAAATCACATCCACGCCCTTAAAACACCTTACACGCGTGTTACCGTACGAACGGTATTGCAATGGTTTTGCCCGCGTACAATATTGCCCCGACCATACACAATTGTTAACGGGTTTTCTATAAACGGTCGTAAATTGTTCACGTGCAACGCTGCCGATGAAACGATTGATGTGTACGTACGTAACGACGATTTTACTCAGTTTCAATAATGTTGCGTTTCTGAATAGTATTATACCGATTTCGTTCCTTCGTCTCTTGACGACCAATTCTTTTTAACTTCAACGCTTAATTGTTTAGGTTCGTCTACAAAGTCGATATAATTCGATGCTCAGAGCCGTAAGTGCATTATCGATTTATGCTCAATATTGTACGCAACATTAATCGGTTAAACGATCGCCCTTTGATTTCTCAATCGTTATGTTGAAATAATCGACGAGATGATTTTTAATCCATTATATTATATGTACGTACACAGTATAATATATTTTTCAAGTCATATGTGGCTTAGCTACAACAGTACGACCAAACTATGCGTTTGTAATTTTGAAACCGGTTTCCGAAGTATGATGTCATGGAGATTTAATGATATCCGTTGACGACGGATGGTTCTTGTAAAATGTTTATTTTTTCAATCATTGAAATTTGCAACGTAATAATCAAATACATTATTGTGTTGTGTAATTGCATTTTTTTATCATTAAAAGTATAATATTAACATTTATTTAGTAAATACTGCAAGTTGCAGCAAGTCGATTTGGTCAAAATGTTCTCTGCAAACATAAACTGACTGAAACAAGTATACGCGTGTGTCGTATGGCCTAACGAAGTCATATTAATGAATGTTTCTACACATTGTATTCGAAAATTTTCCTAGAAATATAAAAATATACTCATTTCATTTAATCGGGATCAGTGACGGTCAAATGATTTAGTCATTGTGGAAGGGGGGGGGGTGATTTTTCAACATGAACTTTTTTTCATAATTTGAAAGAATTCAAAAGAATTCAAAACATAAGTTATAATTTAAGGATATAAGTTCACTTTATTAAGTAATTTCATTATTATCAAATTATTAAATTTATTTTTTTTTCGCTAATTCATCCAACACTTCATCTGTGGCATGGATGAACGCAGGGCCCCTTTTTATTATTTAATAATACAATTTTTTTTAAAATTATTAATATATAGGTAATAAACAGCATATTTTAAAACTAATACATAATAACAAAAAGGTTACGAGTGGAATATATCCCCTTATTCCCACACCCTGTTTGACCGCCACTAATCGGAATATATATTTTTCGTTATATCCAATTAATTGAGATTTAAATTTCGGTGAACGTGTTTTCAGAAAATAATGGTTTTTTTTTTGTACACTGATATTTTTCATATACTTTTCACGCGAAATCCAAAACAAAGAGCAACATAAAATAGTATAATCGATATAATATAACTTCCAATAAAAAATATCATAGAAAAATGTGTACACCGAGTGAATGAATAATAATCGTCGCTTTAAATGTTCTATATTCATGTTCTGATTTGAATATATCTTAGGATTTGGTAATAACAATTTATTCACGAAGAAAAAGCAAAACAGAGAAAACGCGTGAAAATTCCAAGCATACAAAAGTATAAAATGATAATATACATTTTTATTCTAAAATAAAAAAAGAAGCACCCAAAGGCCATGTGCAAACTATCTAATAACAAATGATTTACTAAAAGAAAACGAACGAAATAGTTTTAAAAATGTATATGTCTACAATGTTGTGTACAGTGCAATCGTCAGGTGTTAACAACAGACGAATTCTATCCAAATAACACGGAAACTTCATAGGGTGGCCCCAGTGTAGCTCTGAAAAATGCAATAACTTTTATTCTGTTAGAGTTTTCATTTTATCAAATAACTGTTATAATCCTGCGCTTTAATAAACACACTTTTAACGTTTATCCGAAAGAAATCGAAATAAAAAATGAAAAATTGTATTCTAATTTTTTTTTCATTACAATACATTAACTTTTAAAAACGTTTTGAATTTTAATACTTTTAATTAGGTTAAAAAATTTAAAAAATAAATGAAAAAATAATAATTGTAGGGTGGGGTTTTAGAGTTTATAAGAAAACTTAAAACTATTGAATAGGACAGAAATTGTTATATGTATTTATTAGATTTTTGTGGGACACCCAGTGAAACTTAATGGATAACAATGAAAAAAAATATACATATATTTAATGAAATTATGAATCTATTCGAGTTATGTTGAAATAACTGTAGCGTAAAATGACAATGTAGACAATATCGAATAATAAAAACAACGGCGCTGTAAGAGAAAAATGGTTCTAAATGATCTAAATCGAACAATTAGCGCAATATAATATATATTATCGGCGGAAGGGAAAAAATAAACCTTTAAATATCATTCTGAGCATTACAGCTGTATACACGTATATACAAATGTAACAGTCACAACAGTTTTACGAACATATAGAACGGCTGAAAGTTAAATATATAAGTTAAAATTGGCTCAGCTATTTACGGCTTATGATAATAATAATAATTATAAAATAATATAATATCATATTATCTGCGGTTTTCCTACACAGCAGGCACGTCTCCAAGTTAGACATGCATGTCGAGTTTCAAAGTTTGAAGCTCGAACTTCTACCGCAGATTTCGTTGAATTAAAACGACGATGTACAAATTGAACAACTCGTAAAGCCCCAAGAGCGATTTCCAGTCGAACAGAGTTTTATAATGCTCGACCTCTGCTTGCGTATGGGCGCGCGTCGTACGACGAGAAACTAATTTCTATGTTAGACCGTTTGGTACCTATTGCTGAAACGGGACTGGCGATTTTTCTCTGTTCTATATTTTTGTATTAAACACTTCTCACTTTTGATTCATTGACGAAAGTCGACACATTAATACGATCGTGTTCAAACTACATAGGTGTATATACTCGTGTGTGTATACATATATATATTATATAGAGAGCGCGATTTTCCTACACTAAATGTTTTCAATACCCGTTTCTAATATTATTTATTGGAATTGACCGTATATATTTATAAATTATTCATAATGAATTTGAAACTGTATTATTTTAATTTTTTGTATTTAGTAAAAATTATATTCGTTATTAATCAGCAGGTTTAAAGTTTTAGAATACATAAAAAAATTACTATTTCATTTAGATGTTGAAATGTTTTACTACAAATAACAGGAAAGAAATTTCAAACAAAATTATTAGTAATAAAGTCTAAAAAAAAAAAAAAATGCAAATTCTAAAAATCCTTAAACGAAAATCATTTTTTTTTAAATCTTGTTTTGGAAAACGGAATTTCTCAAGTGAATAAAAATATCTGATATATACACACACGTAATCTTATTATTATTATTTTTTACTTAAATAAAACCACTGTCAAATGTAATAGAATTAAGCAAAAAAAAAATTATTTTCTTTAAAAATATATCGGCTAAAGTCAAAAACACCATAATATAGAATATAGACTGTCTTTGAATGACTCGCAACGAGTTTATAAAACATTTCGTTTTATTTTTCATCTCATTTTAATGTTAACGTCACCATTGACGTTGATATTTGGTATAATTGAAATTAGTTTCATAGACAGGTAATGAATTATAATAAAATTGGACTTAAGAAATTAATGTATGGTTATGCAGTGTATATTAGCACTTGAAAGTATAATATCCTTTAGGAAATATTTTAGATGGCGTCACAAAATTTAATCGAATACATATTCAATGATAGCATTAATATTTTCATCGTTATAAGAATGAACTGTGCAATAATTTATGTTTATTGTTAGATAGGTAAGACGTTATGCTATTTTCATTAATAATAATAATAATAATGAGTTCGTATAAACGGGTTTTGATTTAATTATAAATAAAATTTATTTCAAATTATAAATAAAGCCGATAATATTATATTGTTTTTTCCCTTACTCTCGGCTATATTTATAAAGCAACTCGATAACAATACGAGTACAGTTCTCTTTACAGTTGTGGCTTTGTCAATTTGTCCTTTAAAAAAAACCTCGTAATATCGTTTTGCAACATTTACAATATATTGATTACATTTATATAGAAATGTATAAAATATCGTATTTTATATGTGTGTAAATCGTTTTTCCCTATTATTATTTTGTCCCGCAAAGGAACAAAAAAAAAAAAAAAAAATATTGGGTGGAGAGGATATTCAATAACCTATGTAAATATTCATTGTTCCAGTTGTGGTTAAAGTGAACAAAATATTTATTATTCTCTTTTTACATGGGTCACCATCGTCGTCGAAAGCGAACCGATGAATTATTATTGCACGCACCGACCGTTATTATGTTCGAAAACGTTATTTACAGATCATTAACCGCATAAATCCTCATACACCCCTTTTCCACCACCGCCGTTGCAAAACCGTACAACACGATCGGACCGACAGGTGTTTATCGAAAATTCGATTATAATTTTGTGAACACATAATAAATAAAATTAAAAAAATAATAATAATAATAAACAAGTTAAAAAAAAAAAATCGCGAATCCGACGCTGAAACAATATCATTAGCAAAGCGAAACCCGCCTATTAATCTTCAGTTATTAAAAGCGAAATATTAGTGAATGTATATTCCGCGTGTTTGTTGAAAATTCGAAGAGAGATTTAATTATGAATTTTTTTTACAATTTTGTTGACACACATTGCTAAGAGTCGTTATCGTCCCATAAAATAAAATAAAAAAAACGATCACATACGACTATAATCTGTCCGCATATGCTAACCTGGTAAATGAAAGTCTAAATGTTACCGTTTATTGATAATAACGATGAACTCAAATCCTCGTTCAAAACAGCGATCAAAATCACATACGAATTAGAATCTTTCGAAGCATGTGCTTGAAGTGTACAGTTAAGTAGAACGTTTTATTAATGTGCGAGTACAGCGTTCGGTAAACACAAAACTATTTCAAGACCAAATCGCGTGGCATTTGGAATTTCGCGCGCGAACGTTCAGACGAATAACTCGTTTGTGTTTAGTGATTCGTGTGTTTTAATTTTTATACATTAGTATATTTTGTCACATTTTTTATAAATAAATAATCGTATGCGGTTCATCGCACCGAGAACGAAACTGGTTTTATAACGTATCGTAAGTGCTCGGGAAACACGTATTTGAAGTTTTCGAAACAATTGTATTTGTCTTGTATTTGCGGATGGTTTCTAATCCGTTAATCCTAGCGATTACGTTGGTGAGAATAAAACTGAGAATTCGTTAAATTCCAAAACAATCTCATCCGATAAACAATCAAATCGAATGAAATAAAGTAGGCTCGATCAAAACAACTCGAATCGTTCGAGTTGTTTTGTTTTCTCCATGTGTCTTTTCAAACACCGGTACCGCGTTTGAAACGCATATAGTGCAATCCAGCGGTCGAGTGATGAACGTCTGACGTACTCAAATTTCGAATTTCGCAAAATCTGACGGCGCACAGTAAACGCGCAATATATACACGATTTTACGTATACGTTATCGCGCGGTTATAGATCACGAGAACGTCCATTACACACACCGCGATATTACGCACGACGTCGGAGTGTAAGTATATATACATATACATATTTATATACGCGTTAACACTACCGTATATTATAGTACATATACCGTAATAATCGTCTGCATAAATAATATTTACCCGTCGAGGTATATCCGCCCCCTTATATACGCATTACACGTATTATAGCGGTATACACGTATTACAGTCCAATATAAGTAGATATATATAAATATTGTGTATACATGTTTGAAGCTAGCGGAATTCCGATGTTATGTGCGTGCTCAATCGCATTTGATAGTAATTTATTATGTGCGTATTACAGTCGACTATAAAATAATTGACTGAAATATGAATCCGTCGCTCGGACATATACGTTTATATATCGTGCACGGACGGATGTACAACAATGCAATGGCGATTTGGTCCCCGTTAGAGTAATTTAGGTTTTTAATATAACACGTAAACCGTACTCAGATGTACGTTCATCCTTGGTCGATCGTACGTGACACATGATCCGTCGCGGAATTATTATAGTTATAGTTAGGTATTTTTTTTTTTTTTTTTGTCAACGTGTCTGATCGTGTTTCTATCGGTTTTTATCGCCGGCGGATCGTCTCGATAACGGTAGTGGACGGTCGCGACACATGTGAATGTATAACAGTTTTCCGCTGTATTGAGCTGAAAACCAAAACAAATATATTAACGCCAAATTAATGTCAAGTTAGTTATTACGCGGATTACGAGTAGGTTTTGTACGGTAACGTTTGATTGGACCGCCAACAGATAACTCCGGTGAATTGAATCGTTGTCGGTTTATGAATTTTGATGTATGTAATAGTATATTAGATTGTTTAGATTGATATAATTTTCGGTGGCGCGGCAGCTGTTGTCTAGACGAGTATATAGATGAATTTTATAGACTCGGGGCCGTTTTTAGCGTCCACGTCAATTATTGAATCGTTTTCGTACTGTTAAATGAGTACGTAGTTCATTAATTAAACACAAAATAAATAAACATAACAAAAAAAAAAAAAAACCGTGTAAATAATTTTAAAAACATTATCTGTTACTATGTTTTAGAGAATTTAGTGTTTATTCTACCAGCTGAAACGTCTCGTCGAGCTCTCAGTTACCCGGCCTTATCTATTAAGTCTGCGATTGAGACGGTCTAATGATCAGAGGTTATAGCGACCACATAGTAATAATAATAATAATAACAACAATAATACAAAACTCGTGTTTTCTCGCGCGGGGAAATTCAACGGAACGCGTAAAGATTTCGCCGTATTCGTATGAATCGTAACGCGTCAAACCGTATTTTATTTTATTAATTAGTGGTTTTTTTTTTTTTTTTGGCGACGTTAAACCCGCTAAGAGTAACGCGTACTAAAATGTACACGACGTACGTATACACGCGTTTTATCCGGATGCAAACACGTGGCGAGAAACGACGTAAATCATTCACGTGTTGTTCGCCGGCGCCGATATCGTTGCCCGCGGGTCAAACCTGCCAGAAGCGGAAAAAAAAAACGGGAGAAAACGAGAAAAAACGGGAACAAGTAAAATAAACCGACTCCTCGCTAACGCGCTCTCTCTCATATGTATATGTTTATGGATGTCTGTGGATACCCGCGTGTTTATTACGTTATAGTACACGATATAGCTGTGCCGTAAATATACAAATATTCCCTGAACAATATCCGTTAAACGAAATTATACGGTGGCAGCTATTATGACGAGTTACGACAGAACGCCGTTGATATTGTTTCTGGTCGGGTGTCGGGCGCGTGCCCGCCGGATGGGGCGCGGGTGCTCGGAACGGGAACGACGTAAATGTTTTCATTTTTTTTTTTATTTTCTTTTAGTTCCGCTTTTTTTCGTTTTAATGTGTCCGCCGGCATATTTATCGGGTCGGTCGTTTTTTTCTCGACATTTCACTCCCGTTTTATATTCGCGTTCGTTCTTTAGGGAACTCTCGCGACGATTTCGTCACCATCGCGGGTCGTCCGACCGCGGCCGTTTCAAACGTATTGGTCGTAACACCTATGCGCGCGTGTACGGTCCGACTATACCTACACGCACACACACACACACACACACACATATATATATATATATATGCCCGTAACGAAACACGATTTCGTAGGTTCGTCGTAAACACCTAGGGGAAAATAACAAATATACGTGTCCGTTAACGCGGAGCGAACATCGAAACGTGAAATCCGACACACGAGTATGCCTTTGTCGCGAGCGCTTAACGCGCGTAGTTTTCGTTTTGTAATGATTAGATCACTCACAGTGACGTGGCGAAGGAGTGATTTTGGAGCAGCCGCTCTTAGTTCAAATTGGGTGGGTGATGGTCGGTGGATGACGCGTAGTAAATGATCATGAATAAATTATTTATACTCAACTCACTGATGAAAAACGTTGGTTAGAATTTAGGAGATAGAACTTGGAAGAAAACAAAAGCCAGAAAGTATTTAGAAAAACGGTATATATATATATATATTTTTTTTTTTAACTTATTTGTCGTTTTTATAGACGGAGGTTTTTTTTTTAAAACGGGTGTTACGAAAAATAATCCGCTCCTTGTCTTTAAAAGTTTCGCCACGCCACGGCACACTCATACGTATATATTGTCCGCGAACGAGAACACGTACACGGTACACGTTATGGTTGTCGATAATTCGAAAAAAATTTTAATCCACCATAAGAATTGCAATCGTTATCCTACTATCATTTGAATAATGGCGCTAAATTCGATTTGGCGATTCGTATATTATGTACGGCGTGTCGGAATCCGATATTGTGTCTGACATGTTTACGATGTAAAACGGTGTTCACATATGTTTTCCACGAGTATATGATGTCTGTGCGAAGTCTCCTCTCGCCTCTTATTGTCATAATAATGTACATTTATATGTGCAATTATAACGAGAAATCGTGCTGATTGAAATAATTTTAACGTCTGCGATCTGTTTATGTTAAAACGAAAAAAAACAATTATTATTGTATTTTTTATCTAACCAAAATTATTATTTTCAATTTATTATTTATTTGTCCTTTTTTGTAAATATATTTCGTATTTTAAAATACATTTTTAACGTAAAAAAAACGGCGAATACGAAATTCTCAAATTAAAAAATGTATATGCGTATACAGGTATTATTAAGTCAGTTTGTTATTCTTTATTGTTTATGGTACTTTATTTAAAACAATATATTATATACTTCACAGAAGTACGAATATGCTTGAGTACGTTTTAATGAAGGTTCTCGGTCGTTTTTGTATAACAAAAGGGGTTTTTTTTTTTTTAATAACTCGTAACAACAATAAAACGAATTAGTTTCACATTTATTCGCGTTTAATTATTTTGCGAAATTAACGAACACCGTAAAATAATGCAAGCGTTCACGTAAATAGATTGTAAATTATTTAATTTTTTTTTTAATTCGGCATCATTAATTTTGTATTGGTTTTCGAATCGATTTTCGTCGTTGTTTTTTTCTTTTTTCTTTTAATACCGTAACTTTGAACCATTCCAATTGTCGCGTTTCATTTCCGAACGTCTCCTCTGGCACGTAACATCGAAGTTCGTGAATCGTGTTCTGATAGTTTCGGACATTTCCATGGACGGTTTCGCCGTTTTCTCTCTCCGTTGTCTGGTATCGCGGTTATCCGTCGGCCGCTATTTTATTCACACACACGCGTCACGCGACGACGGCAACTGGAAATAATCCGGACGGAGGGAGCGCATATCCAGGGATCGCAGTCCCGTCTCGTATCGCAGACTTCGTCACGATCGTCTCGTCGCGCGTAATGGACACGCGTCGTCGTATCGCGCCCGCGCGGTCCCGTCGGTCGACGGGGAGTCATGTTCATGATGAAGCCGTTGCTTTTTTCTTTTCCGTCGGGGATGATCCATATCGACTCGGTCGCGCGCGCACACGCACACACGTGGCAACGCTCGACTTGATGCGACCGACCCGCGTCGACTTCACGGTGTCGAGCTGTGGATCGTATCCGTAAAAGAAACAGGACGGCCGTGGGGAGGATGGCAGAGGCGCGAGGGATTTTTTTTTTTTGGAATCCGCGTGTCCGTAAGACCCGCTTCACAGACCAGACAAACGCGACGTCGTGCGTGCATACACGAGGTACGCGAATCGTTCGGGACATGTTCGATCGGATATTTCGCAAACGTCGAAACCGCGAGACCGAAACAACCAACGTAAACAACGACGTCTGCACGCGTATTATTTCTGTTATGGGCATATTTCGATGACTTCGTTTATCGTTTTCACCGTTGCATTGAAAAAAAAAATGTTTATTAAGAACATCGCATCAATTTTAAACTAGTGACAATATACTTGCAACGTCAATTTTAGAGCCTATGACTTTTCAAATAATTTCTATTGTTCTATCGTTTTTGAAGTTATCAGTTCTATAAAGCCGTATTCTTATAGATTTTGGTTTTTTTGTTTTACACTTTACGTGATGTTTCACATTTATTTCTTTATTTCTATGTTCCTTTTCGAGTTCTTCCATAAGTTTCCAAATAGTTAGGTGACAAATACGATATTTTTATGAATAGAATTCAGTAACGAACCTTTTAGGTAGTTTATCAACTTGTTATTATTAGAATCTTTTATGAATTATAAACGTTTTCACTGTATTAAACATTCGCTATTTTGATTTGACGGCGATTCATTGAAAGTGGTTTTTTTTTTAATTTTTCGTTAGTCAGTTTTTTGTTTTTGGTTTTTATTCGCATTCAGCATCCGTACGACGAGTCTTACTTAGCATGCTGTGGACAGTTACAATAGTTCCTTGCTCGTCTTACTATTTATTCGCATCACACCAGTCCGATAAGAACATAATCAAATACGAATCGACCTGCCGTGAGATATAAAAGTTATCGTAAAAAGACAAAACAGCGAACCGTGGTGAGCACGCTTGTAATTGTTCTCGTAAAATACGATCTTGAAAATTAAAAACAATAACGATTAAAATCAATGGACGAACAATAACAAAAACCGTGGCAAGTTATTTACTCTCGATTTAATTCGTCTATTGTTTCGACAAAAAAAAAATAGTACACTTATTCGACTTCAACATTGTTCAGTGGACAATACATAAGTAGAGTTCTTAAAGCATTTAAATTTAAAAAAAACACTAAAAAATCTATTATTTTTATTGTTTATTCGTATCTTCATGTTGTATATAGCAAAAAACGTATTTCCCATTAAATATTTTTTATATTATTAATGTGTAATGTTAATATAACTAAGTAAATATACTTTTTTAAAAACATCAGTTTTCCTGATCCTAAATTTATGTACATGTATTGTTAATACGATAGTAAATTTTACTCAAAATGTGCGTAATTGAACCATAACATTGTTTACACTGAGTCACATTAAATGTTTATAATTATTTGATTGTTTGTAAAAACATCGACGATCTATTGATTTACTTGTATAAAAAATCGGATCTTTTCGATAAAGAAAACCATTGAATATAAATATAAGTTTATAAAACATTAATTGAAATTTATATCACTAGCGTAGTAACGATAAGTTTGAAAAAATAAATGTTTTCTTCCGCATATTTTAATATATATATATATATGCCCATAAATAAAATACAAATGTTTTTTTAAATGAAAGGGAAGTGAGAATAAATGAAAAAAAAACGAAATTTTAAAAGCAAAAATAAAAAAAATTCAGAAAACCATTTGTTTTTGTAAATGTCTAGAAAAAACGAAACAAAAACTTCTTATATTTACTTCACGCGCATTGTGAATCAAAATTTTAACTGACAACGCTTCGTGTTAAACGTAATAGATAAAAGAAAATGCAAATTCCAACATCGTCCAAATACAGAGGGCACAACTTTCGAGTGATAGTAATAATCGTAAGACCATCGAATAAACCCATTGAACATTTTATAGTTTGTGCGTGATTCACAGTTTTATTTCGGTACGTGTTTTTTTTTACCATAATCATTTATATGTTGTATATATATATATATAAATTGAATAACGGCTAAAAAAAACAAATTTTCGTAATCGATGCTGCTGTAATCTTTATTATTTTTTTATGAAACAGTTTAAATAAAATATTATATTTAAAAGAGATATATAAATAGCAAATTATAAATATATATATATTGCATATCGTGTTACACAATAACCGGGCGATTCCTTAATTCGTGGATTTGATTTGCATTAGAAAACTTCTCTACGTAGTTCGTGAACGAAGTTAACGGTTGACATTAGTATATCCAAGTATTCTAAAGTATAACAGGTAGTCCAAAAATGTTAATTTTATTTAATTTTCGTTTACATAATAAAATAAGACGGGATCACCCGGGAATCATTTTTTACGATGAAAGGCGAAATAACTTCCGAAATCTGGAATTTTGTTGATTCGCCCGGCAAATGAATGTCTTAAACTAACCCAACTTAAAAGAAAAAAAAAAAAAGGTATGTTCGAATATTTTATTAGGTACTTGAGTGCAAACAAATCCTCGTATAAATTCGAATTGATAATTTCAACAATTTAATAATTCAAAACGCACCATCTTCGATTATTCTTATCAGTTACAATTATTCACGTTCACTGTTTAGTGAAGACGAATATTTGAAAACGTTGTTATTGTATTGTGTGCGAATTTTAAACACTGTCAACGGCTAAAACGGGGTGGGGCTACATACCATCTCGTAAGTTTTTTAGTTTTGGCAGTTTTGTCCCACTTTTTCCGTAGACAAATTTTCACTTGAACTTAACTGTATACTTATGATGCGCATTGCGGTTCTCGTGAAATCGAAAATACAATACACGGTTGTAATTTTAATATTTACGTTGAGATTCGTACGTTTTTTATTGTTTTATATTCGTTTATCACAAAAACGTTTTTCAGTACGTATTACTACAATCCATCACGTTGTTAATTGTTTTTCACTTAATATTTCTTCTTCTGTTTAGTTCTAATTACGAATTTATTTCGCGACGCTTATAGATGCTAAAAGACAAACAAGCGAATACATTTTTGTCGCACTTTCGTACCGGTATTATAATGTACTCGATTGAGTATTCGAAGTCGTCATTAAGTAACAGCTAGGATTGATCGGCTTATGTAAGCAAGTCTACCACGAAGTAGTTATCGTTACATATTTTAACGTTGTATTCAAAATGTATTACACTTTTAGGCGGTTATGTTTTTAATTTGGGCGATATTTATTTAAACACGTCGATGATTTAAATATAAATGTACCGAAAATATGTGAAATACAGTTTATACAATCGAAACGTTTTCGCATTTACGAGTTTTCAACATTCACTACACCACTTGTTATCAGATACTTCGACCACTGAAAACATGTTCTTAATATTATCGCAGTTGAAACGCATCTAAAAATGCGGGCGAACTTTTCATTTTTCTCAACCAATATATGATGTAAAAATATACACACACACACATATGTGCACATATCGTAGAGGAGAAAGTGAGTTGGAAATTATTATCATTATTATTCAAACGGTTTAATGGAAGTGCAATGTCATATTGAAGTCACCTATGTTCGGTTACCACTATAGTCGTATTTATTAATGCATGGTTCTATTAACAACTATACTACATTTATGATGTCTGTACGTAACTTCGAGCTCTGCATTTACGGTCGGTTATATCATAGTCCTTAACGCGTCCCTGACCCGACTAAAATGAATTTAATTATTAACGTAAAGCGTATAATTATTATTAATATCTTTTTCGCGGTAAACGAATCAAAACGCACATATTCGACTCGCATAATAAATGTTTTACGCGATATGTTATTATAATAACGTATCATGGTAACTACAAGTAGTTACAACGAGGACGACGACTATTGTATCATCTCTCCTGCCGACGAGATTTGTTGACACCTAGCCCATTAGGTTGTAGTGACAACGGTTTTTGTATAGGTTTTATTACATATTATACAGATTGATTTTTTTTTTATTGTCATGAACCAGTCTCGCAAAATACAAAAAAATATTATATTTAATTCTTTGTTTTTAGGAAAATCGTTTGCACATTTTTTATTTTATTTTTCTATGATTTAAATTTGTTTACTAATTCGTTTTAATTTACTATCGACTTTTGAATTTTAAACGGCGCTCTACGATTTAAAATGATTAATTTTTAAGGAATATATTTTTGTGCGGAAATTTACACGTATTTATTTTGAAAATCTGATGAATATTTCCCGTGTTATGATCATTTATGACACGATGATGTGGAAAGATACCGTAGTAGATATTGAAAATTTACTCTTTTGGAGACGCTATTAATCAGAAATCTATAAGCCTGGTAATTAAATGGCCGGTCTTATCATAGTAGTTATAACCACTATCAGTTGTGTATGATATTCAAATTTATTACTGTAATGAAGTATTGCTGTTTCCAACGAATTACGCAAAAAGCGACTTCTACCACCAAACCTTTATATGATATTTATTCATAACACCGTAATAAAATGTTGATAAACTGTTTTATAATCGTCCTGTAGAGAAAAATGGTTATACATTATTTTGGATCGATGGGTTTTGACTTTACATCGTTGGGTTTCTACGAATAACACGACCGTTCTTTACACTCGGTTATTATGTTTGTGTATACTGTACGTTTTATCACGAAACGTCAATTATATAGGATGCAATGCGGTAGATGTTTTATTAAATTGAGATTATAATAGTTTATTGTTGTGTATAGGTGTATGTTCAAAGCGAAACGTGTTTGTTTTTCAACGAATTTGATCACGTTAGAGACAAATTTGCCGGTAAAATGGTTACAATTTCTTAGGATAATACGTAAGATATCATGTGACTTATATATTGAAGGTACCTATCAACCGCGTGTATAACACTAATGAACAGTAGATCATGTTTCATCGTAATATTATTATTATTAGTCTTTACCCGAAGGGGAGAAATGTAAATAAACGTAAATTAATGTTGACGTGTAATTTTAAAGTAACTATGTTAAGCTTTTGTTTCTCTGACACGAAGATGGGTTTTTTTTCATGGGAGTTAAGTAGCTAAATATAGAGCAAATCTGCATTATTTTTTTTTTCGCAAACTATATACAGTTTATTATATATAATATATTATTTTATGAAAATTAATGTGATTTTTTTCTGTAATAATTTCAAATAAAAACAATCAGTCTTACTTTATTATACATTATTTTAAAAGAATGTCAAAACTATATTTTAACGATGCGTTAAATATTGTTACTTCAAAAACTAATTTTTACATACGAATAGATTTTGGTTTTATAAAAAATTCGACGTACTTTAAAATGCTTTATTAATAGTTCGGTATGTCGGTTTGAAAATAACCTACTTGTTTCTTTAACAATTATTCTAATGATATCGTTAACCTAGAAAAATATAAATTGATTTTGTTCAATTCTCTAATTGTTCATAAAACAGTAAATAGATATTGGGTGAAATTTTGAGGTCTGATATTTTTTTGAAGATATCCGACCAATTTCAAAACACCATGTTTTTCATACTATAATTACATACTAATTATGTGCAGAAGAAAGTTTGCAGAATTTATTCATTACTATATTCTTTTTTAAATTTGATTCAAGATAAATCAGGAGTAAACGTTTTCAAAACGATAAGCGAAAAGTATCGAGTCGAGAAATGTCGACGGTAAAAAAAAATTATTAAGGAAGAAATCGGATTCGGAATACACAGAATGTGATTCGTAGACTTATAGAATAGAACACTATACTTATGTATCTTTTTTCGTACACACACGCGCACACATACGTATGTATATATTATGTACAGTTGGTCTCAGGTAAACCTCCTTATTGCGTGCGCGAGATGTCTTTATAGAACGCCGTTCATATCGCGTACCGACTATCATATTGTACGTGCGTGTATGTCTACTTATGAATTATGTATTATTTTTCAGGGCCGAGATATTGGGGAGTTATGAACCCTTTGTGGAAGTTATGCTCGATCGGCAAACGACAGTCGCCGATCGACATTGATCCGGATAAACTGTTGTTCGATCCGTTTTTGAAAAATTTTCACATCGACAAAGACAAAGTAAGAGTAAACGCATAGTTGTATATTATAATATAATGTCATATATTATTGTAATGTGTACGTGTGTGTGTGTGTGTACGTGTACGTGTGTGTGTGTGTGTGTGTGTGTGTGTGTGTGTGTGTGTGTACGTGTACGAAGGCGACGCCGCTCAATTTAACGCCGATATTGAATTCGACGGGGTTTTCATTTTATATATTCGAGTATTATGCGTACGTACACAACATGCGAGAAGATTGACGGAAAAATAATAAAATATGTCTTGAATCAGGATTTTCAAGAAGTATACACATTTCGTATCCTATACGTTTATATGTTGGTATATATTATATAATATGCGTACCTATATGGTATAAATATATCTGTATATATATATATATGAGTATTATTATTGTTATTATTATTTTATGAAAAATGGAATCCGAAACGGAAAGCGCAATATGTCAGTTTGCATAACAGTGTCCTCTTGATAACTCTACCGACTATATTAATTTTGTGTGTTTCCTTTGACGTTCTCGTTTTCTACACGCGAGACGGGATACGTGCACGTGAATAAATGACGATAATAACGAGAATGTTTTTAAATGAAAATCGGCAATATGTAATTGCGTAATTTTACAAAAACGCGTAAAATAATACAAAACGAAATACAGATAAAAGACAGTGAAAAACGTGCTATGGACGTTGGTTCAAGTGGGTCGAGTACACATAGATTTTAGAGTTATTATTATTATTATTTTTAATTTGAAACCGTTAATCAAATATAAATTATCGTTTACGAAAAACGAATCTGAGCGACAGAAGTAATTTAACATAACTAATGAATATGATACGATTAAAATTTCAAAGTTAAGATTATATTATCAGATTATCTGGGACGTACGTTATGAAACGATCAAATAATTTTAGACTCTGAGTGAAACAAAAAATGTATTGGTTTGACAATGATTTTTGTTTTTTTATTCGAGTAGAAGAAATGATCGGATGATATTGACACGTGTTATTTTTCGGTAGAAAATTTTATCTATTTGGTACTTTTTTTGGTACGTTTTTCGACTTTTCCAATAGTTTCCTTAAATGAATAAAAACCGAAAATTGGTAAAAATATCGACATGAAACACAGAAGATTTTCGTATTTTTTTAAAAGCTGAAAATATAATACAAGCTTAGACGTATTATATAATATTTAAAAAATATTTATCGTATTAAATGATTTTAATAAACTACTGGCGACGTTTCAAATCGTTTTTCGAATACAACGATTTTTATTACTACGTTAAAATTCGAAATAATAATACAACTCTAAGATCTCTATAATTTTATTTGGAAACTATTTTTTACAATTATTTTGAAAAAAACTACTAGAAAAATCAAAAAACGTGTTTCATTTACGAAATTACATTATGCGAAAGAATTTTTCGCTTCGCACGGAATCTAAAACGTAATGAATTATAATCGATAGATCTGATTTTGGTTAAATTTATGCGTATTTCCTTAACTCTACATCTTTTTCCTCACATACTCGTCACACGATAAATAAATTTAATATTTTACGTTTCTGCCGGTCGCGTAGGTCAGCGGAACGATCGAAAACACCGGACAGTCTCTGGTCTTCAGAGTGGACAAAGACTCGAAATACGTTCTGAACATAACCGAAGGCCCTCTGACTTATCGTTATCAATTTCAAGAGTTCTACATACATTTCGGCACCGATAACAATCTCGGGTCCGAGCACAAAATCCAGGGTTACTCGTTTCCGGCCGAAGTAAGTGTTTTTGTCCATAACGGAATTGTGTGTATTCTATTATATAATACGTGGGCGCGCGATATGATTAGTGAATGTATGGAATTCGTGATGACGAAACTGAAAAGCCATTTGTGTCGAGTGTACCCACGTTTATACGTGGTTTTTATTTTTCAGGAAACTATTATTTTGCTTTTATAAAAACAAAAAAACACTCTTCGAAAACGTGCCGAAATCATTTCGCGAAATCACACGTGATGACCATAACGTGACGACGTGAAGTGTTGCATCATTAACAAAAAAAAAAAAAAAAAAAAAAAAAAAAAAAAATTAATCGTTAAAATCCAAAACCATTATGTATTTTGAAACGGTCGCAGACGACATTATTTAAAAACACATTGTTTATGCGATTTCACGCGTGTTTGAAAACTCGTGGATCAAAATAAAACCGTTTTAACCGCAATTTTTGGACGACTATGACGTATAAAGCCTATAACAGCGCATAAGTCGACGTACACGCATATACATATTTTTTTTCCAGTATTTTCAACGAACAAACATAGATATACTGAAAACGGTTCTCCGGTTTTCTCGATTAATGAATATTTGTCCTCGACAACGGCGAAAATATCGTGAGACGTATTTTAATGCGCCCGTGCACATACAATATATGCCATGTCGCTTAAGCCATTAATTTCCTGCACTCGCGCCGACATTATCTATAATTTTTCACAATGTTTCGCGGGTTGTTTTTCTGTTTAAATGTACTTAAAACGCCGCGAGACGCTCCGCCATTAATTAACAACGTGTTATCGCGTGACAAACAACACTCTACGGCGACGTATGGCGACCATCATTTATTCGTATTCGTTCGGTAGTCAACGACGTCTGTACGCGGGCACGCCGTTTCTATTATTGGAACCTGAATGGACTGCTTAAGTCGGGTTACCAGTGAAATTTCTTCGCGTCGCACTCCATTTGTCACCCGGTCTCTAAAAGAACACGGCGCGCAGCACTTCATTTCTGTTTTTATTTTTTATTTTCTGCTGAAAATAAAGCATCGAGATAATTGTGTTTCGTAGGCCGGGCGCCGACGAGTCTATGAAGCACACGAGTCCTGACTACACAAGTGTTGTCGTTATTTACGCGTTATTTTCGTTTTGTTGTCGTGCGTCGCGTTTCCACGGGGACGCGTCGTCTCCGATCGACTACGCGCACCTACATGTATGTACCCGCGCACTGTTTCTTTTAATAGACTCGTCGCTGTGTCGTTAATTATCGCCGGGACGGACTTGTTTAACGCGCGAAATTTAATCAATCGGTTTTACGAAACGAACGTCCGTTCCGTAAGGTTTTTCTTTTCACTTCCGGCGCGTGGCCGCCGCCTCCGTCCGCACACGCGATATTTTGTGAGTCTTGCGACAGACGCCGTCATTCGCGTGGAAAGCCGCTTCGGCGCGATAAAGTTTTTCGGCTGCAGGTTTTACGGACACGAAATTAGACCGGGACTGCCAGGGGGACGAGACGGTGAAATTAAATTTGAACACCGATTCGTGGTGGGCTGTGTATGCGTACATAAAACAGGACATCGTGCGCTGTACCTTAAACGCATAAACAAGACGTGTCTGGATAAACGGCATTCCATTCTGGCGTGAACGCGTTTCTACGATTTTTCCGTCGTTGAATTTCATCATACCGCGCGCGCGCATTTCGTCGACACGAACGATAATAATAATACACGATTATTGCGCGGACGCGTTCGGACGTTGATCATTTATTTTCTAGTACAAGAAAACGAAACGAGTCCATACGGAAAGCTCGACGGAATCCGTAAAGTGTATTTGTCGTGTCCATCGGCCAAATCCATCAACGTGTAATATGATGACTGATATACCTATCGTGATGCGTCGAATTTGCCGTCGCGCAACAGCCGATAAGGCGATTTTCGCGCGAACTCAACCGGCCGATGGAGTTACGATTTTGTAATATTTCGTTATTGCCAAACTATTCGTATATAAATATTATTAGACGCAGCGGTCGAGCGTGTAAAATGATAGATTAGCCTTTGCAACTCAACTTCCTGAACATCGTTTCGCGCGGAAATCCGTCAAATAACGTATAGGTCATATAAACACGCACACGCATATATATACACATAATCGTTCAAGTGTTTCTCTATTGGTAAAATATTCGCTCACATTTGAATAATTTTCCAATAGCCTCGCCGGAACTTGTATAAATTCGATTTCTATGCGAGCGCGCGACGCCGTATTACCACCGTCGTGTGGAATGTTATTTCCGTATCTCGTAAAATCTAAACAATAAAATCTACACGAGAAACCTATTGCGAAATCCTACTTTGGAAATAATGACGAGTTTTGGGCGAAATAAACGTAATGTCATATTACATACTATTTCGCAATAGTCTCCATATTGAATCGAATCGCATTCGACACCGCACTATATATATATACAGTGAGTCACACGGACATCAGACGAACGTAATAACTTTTGTTCGAATCAATACTTTTAATTTATTCAATTTTTTTGCAAACATTGACTTGTAAACCAACACCATAATAATGGTCGTGAATATGACATATATAGTTATTTTATAATTTGTCTATGTCCTATTTCTCAATAAAATATACATCTTTTCAATGAGGTTTATTCTCTTGTCGAATTCAATAATCTTCACGTGTCGATCGTTTCGTATATTTATTACGCACACGCTCACGTATTCGATATAAATTGTTCGCTGGTAGTAATCTATTTGCGTTCTTATGTAAACACGATTTCTTTGGTCTATTTTACAAAATAAATAAAGACCCGCCCACGTGTTTACACAATAAGCAAATAATTACAAAAATAATAATATGAACTACTGAACGAATCATGTTCGTTATTTAATTATTGCATCGTGTTGTGTTTTTTTTTTACTAACTTGTGTTTTAAAAAAAAAGAATTTCATCATTGTTGTGAAATTGATTTTTTTAAAACCCTTTTGCAATTCATTATTTGTGTTAAATGTAAATTAAACAGTTGATTTTGAATCAAATGACCACGTATAGAGTTTTAAACAGAAACTGCCATCATTTTGTGACTAGAAAAATAAAATGACTGTTCGCCGTATAAAATAACGACATATAACGTCCAATCGATAATAATGGTGCGTGACTTTATTCGGTAGTTTGGTTTTTATTAGGAATAGCTTCATCGACGTAGTTCGTAAACTCGGTTGTTATGACTAGTGTTCTCGAGTAATGATTTCAAAAACAAATTGAGCGTGTGTGTGTGTTTTTTTTATTATTATGTCGCCTTTGCGAGTTGGAGGATTAGACGTGAACGTGTTGGCAAAATTGATCTGTTGTTTGTATTTCCATGTTAATTTAGTGAATCAAAATTGAAGAGGCTGTTTTGCGATGAAAAATATATTATAATGTTATGAAGACGTCACCACATGAGCGAACGAAATAATCAAACGACCTTAAAAATACGACTTTTTTAAAAAGTTTTATTCCTTTATATAAAATGTAAAAATCGAATGGGATATTAACATTGTCCACGGCTCGATCGATGTTTACTCGGCGCTCCGTATAGGCAATTCTGATACAGGCTTTAGGAGCAGCATTTATCGGCAACAGGTATGCAATATGTTGTTATAACATTAGAATCTAATTATATCTGATTTTCTCGAGAAACGAATGCGAAATTTTCACTATTCACACAATACCATCATCTTGACCTGAAAAATCGTAAACAAATACACTACATTTGACGGAGTTTACGAATGTACGAGTTCCTTAAATTTCAAATCGACCTACTGTAATGTATAGGAATCGGGTTTGGTGTCTGGGCTATACTTTTCAATGTATCTACATGCATCTACGATAAACTTCCCAGATTCTCGATACGTAAATCTACCACCAACGATGGATGAGCGAGCCAAACATTTGTGCTTAACTCGCTCCGTTGAAACAATGTAAAGCGCACAGACAAATTTAAAAGGCTTGCATTTAAATAACGACAACACACGAAAAACTCGATTCGGTAATTAATTAGACGAAGTAAATCGTTGTAAAAGAAAAACGTCGACCGCAATAAAAGACGACGAGGAAAACCGAATCGGAAAGAGCTCATTTGCTTGCAAGAGTACGCCTAGTAGTTACTTCGATTAATCACCTTTCAGCTGCGTCGTCAAATATTAATCGCCCCATGCGTGCGTGTCGACTACATTTCGCCTTACGTTTTACGATTTAAATACTTTAACGACAAGATTGATTACAGACGAGTGAATAACTTCATAATGACAATAACGTTCGGCACATTAATTTGTTGTTATTTCATCTTTTTTGTCCTCGTAACCTTCAAAATGGGTGGTTAGGTGCTCATCAGTCGATGTTCACGCAATGGTGACGTTCCTGGTAAACTCGAAGACACATATTATTATTATGTAATGAACACTGTAAATACCAATTGCTTAACGTCGGTGATGGTCCAACGGAACGGATAAAAATATCGTTTCCGATATGTTCGCGGGAAAACGTGCATTATCAACAATGGATTCGGTAATCATACAAAGCACGTTATCTGACGCGATTAAATTCGTATTTTACAAAGAAAAATCGTTTTCTCTCGACCAAAAAAAAAAAAAAAAAAAGTAAAATATAAAACGATTTGAAACGAAGCCCTGAGGATACCGTTTTCGACGATAGACCGCAAAAGTATTATTATTATTATTATTATTATTTTTCGGCACAAAGAGCTTGTTGGTTAGGTGTAATGCAATGCTCGTGAAACGACAAACAGATGTCTCATTATACAACCATCATCACTATAATATACTGTATTATATAATACATACTATTACTTTACGGCATAATAACGTGCGTCTGCCTCGAATACGACGTTGTTAGTTATCATTATCGTCGTGCATACGACGACACCACACTGTAACGACGAAACGGAAAACAATTCCCCTCGTAACGATGGTAATTATTGTTATGAAATACCTGGCAGTATACGCATTGCATAAGCCGCGCACGATAAAAATATTACGCGTACGTACCGTTTTCGCGTTGCATCCGATTCAGCAAAACGACGAGCAGTGACGAATTGGTTTTTCTACGTTTTTCTACGAATAGATTTGTTTCGTTTAGGTGCGCGGTTAGGCGGTTTCCTTTTCTACGTCATTCCAACGGATACACGCACAACAACTCCGGGAGTATTTCGCGTTTACGGGGCCGTGGCACGGTGGTTACCCCCATCGCATTCAGTTAACAAAGATAACGCGAAATAAATATTTTTTTTCTCCGACACAACAGGCTGTATGACGACGATATTTAGAAAATAATACATGTATACGATCGTTTCCGTTCCCGACAGCGAAACGTATTGTACGTTAAAAAAAAAAAAAAACCCCCATATCGTTATATCAACAATATGACTCGTCGCTCATGAACTCAAATACACGTGGTTACAAAAGTCGCTCGCTAAACTTAAACGCGATTTCTTTTAAATATCGGAATTGATTAAACGTTTCGTCCCGAGGTTCGCGCGTGAAAATCGCAGGGCAAAAGCAAAACAACGATATTGACGAATGATTTCGTCTCTAATCGGTGTCGATCGTCCATAGAAATAAAAAGAGTTCTCGGCAAACGGTGCACGGTTTGTTACGCGTTTTTTTTTTTTTAAGACGATTTCGTACGCTCGTCGCGGTCTATGGATAAACGGAGCCGACCGTTATTGAGGAACGCGTAAATAGAATACGCGCCGGGCCTGTTTGATAATCAATATTCGCTCTGGCGTCTAGAATCCGTTTTGGCGACGTCCGAGCGATTGGTTCGAGATTGGAGTCGTCTTAATAGAAACGTCGGAAATGAAATTCGAATAATTTCCAGGTGTATGGATTACTGCCGTCTTGGGTTTCGCCGTCGTCGGGCGATGCTAATCGATAGGGCGTTATACGTTAATTAATTCGGATCGTTGATAAATCACTCGAAACCACTTTATCACTGTCAGTGCTGGCTTATCAGCACCCCGTAAACTTCTAATCGCGTTACCCTCCGTTTCTTATTCTCCGTATTATTATTATTTTTATTTTTAAACACAAGTATATATATATATTTTATAGACCGGTTAAATTGACTTCTTCTATTATCATTAAAAACGAAGGCGATAAAGAACAACCACGGTGTGCATCCAAGAACCATTAAAGTAAACAGAATGCGTATAAAATAATAAATGAAAAAAAAAGAAAATGGAAAAAAAAACATGCCATTAGCAATAAATCAACTTCGGCGAAAACTCATTTTAATGCAATTTTAACACAAATGTAAATTGAATGTAAAATGACACTTTTTTTTTTTGAAGGATAATATATAAAATTTTAACGACGTCTCGTTGACAGATTTATCTTGACTGGTCGACGATAGTTAGGTACGCGATGTCGCCAACGCGATTAAAATATTTAAAAGGGCGTTGTTGTTATTGCGCAGGGTTTTTAAACATGTTGCAATTTAGAATAATAATGTCTATATCGATATCGAGAGATTTATATACTTTTATTTTTAATCAAAATGGTTATCAGTGTCGATATGTTACGGAATACGCTTGAATTTTTTTTTTAAATTACCACTTAAACCTCTGTGCGGTAATTAAATGAAATATCAATTAAATTTTCGATATTCTTATGGATAATTATTATTTAGAATTATTCCGTTGTATTTGAATCATACGATTTGATAGCGAAGCAAATGAAATTTTGATAAATTATTTAGTTTAAAAAATGAGTAATGCAGGTTTACATTACGTATCCAAACAACTGAGAAAACACTAACGATGTGTATAGTTTTATTTAAAATGTGTTATTTTTCTCGAAAATTTGCTAGAAACTATACGAATACAAACTTACGGTGTACATTTTAATTCCGGTCAAGTACTTTGAAATATATTCGATTGCATTAAAATAACAGTAAATATTCTATGCATCGCTCCTTGTTTTTCCATGTACTCAAAAACATACCTATCGATTCCATATAAAAAAAGAAGCGTAAATACGTTGCGCAAAAGAAAAAAAAGGTTTTTCTAAATTTAAAAAAATACGTGTATTTAAATGAATAATAATGTTGGTAATTGATCATTTTCGAGATTTTTTTAATTTAACTTACATACCGTAACATATTTGAATAATGGCTCGAATTTTAAAAGCTTAAATCGCCAATTTCAGTACTTTAAGCCCGGTAAAAGTCTCAAATTATAATTGAATAGTATGAAACCACTTTAACGTTACAAAATTGTGTATTACGATTCAACGCAATATGATAAAATCCATTTGTTTACGGGAAAATTAATAAATTCATAAGATTTCAGAAATATTAAAAACCATTGCGGGTATTCAAATAATAAGATTTATGTTGAAATCAATAAATCGGAAATCCAATAAATTCATCGCTTTAATGTAATTTAAGGATGAGATAGAGTATACTCATTAAAATCGTCCGGAAGCGTGTTGACAAATATAAAAGATCCGTGTGTGTGTGGATGTAGAAAAAGTGATCATGCGGCATTTTGTTCACCGTCAGCGAGTGCATTAAACACACGATTAACATACCGTACGTCGTGCCGATTCGATTTCGGTTTTTGTCGGTCGATTCATTTAGATAGATTGGCCAGGACTGAAATTTATCGTAGTATTGTCTATGCCATTTTGTATTGGTTTATTTTCGTTCGTTTAATACCATAACGTTACACGTTTCACGCGAATCGTAAAAATACTCGTACGTTGAAACGTAATATAATTGCGAGACTGTTAACGACGGGGTAAATAATAATAATAATAATAATAATAATAATAAAAGTTAAATGACGGCATAACGGCGCCGGCTCGTAATCAACCGCGAGTAGCGCTCCGCCGCGACGTTTGTATTCTTCAACAGCGTTCGCGCGGGGTTTAAGTGCCCGTTGGAGGTATCACGCGGGATTATAGCGAGACTAGATAACGATTGCGAATTTGAGCAGGTCCACGCTGGTACGACGTACTACAGGTGTACGACCATACCTATGTATGCGTGTGTATGTATACGCTAAGGGGTGCGCAGGCGATTATTATCGGGATGTATAACAGCGAGACGCTCGTCTGGTCCATCTGCCCATTGCGATTCACCAGACGATTACGTTTTCTTCGTCGTTCGGCCGGAAAGGAAAATACGTACGTATACAGTCACGCGTTGGGCTTTAGCTGTACTTCGAATAATCTGACAATTACGGCGTTTCGTTTTTAAACTCGGCGCGCCGAGTTTGTCCGGAATTCGCGTCGAAACGTTTAGGCGATTATCGTCATAAAAAACATCGACGGTCCATTATAAGATGTTTCAATAATACAATAATATAAAAATAATCGAAAAACTCGGGAAACGTGGTGCAGTCAAAACCGAAATAAAAATCTATCCGGTTCTGGAATCCACGAGAAAATCGAATTTAAATTAATTGACATTATGTTCATTAAAGTTCAACGCGTTGTGTATATTTATGTATGATATTGTATTTCGACGATAAAAAATAGTGTATATTTTCGAAAACTTAAATGCTCCGTATTGAAATTCGCTTACGATTTATAGAAAATTATTTTCCCGTGAACCGTTGCTATTTTGATCATTTCCGTTTTCCGACGATTTTTTAACTAGATTCGTTTGATACGTACGATAAAATAATGTTTAAGGCCTCCGGAAGCATCTCGCGCGCGACAACCCGAACAGACGAAAATAATCGAAAGAACGTTCCGCGGTATCGTTTAGTATTAACAACAACAACAACAACAACAATAATAATAATAATAATAATAATAATAATATATTTGGTGCACGTTTATTCAAACAGCGCGACCGTCGTCGTGTAGTGTGTGTTTATCTTTTCGTTCCCGCGACGAGCATTTGCGCGCTGTCAAAAGGCCATAATCCGCCGGGTTTCGATTTCAATCTCGAAATGGAGATGAGCAGCAATCGTACTGCCGGCACCATACGCGTGCATATGACAATATATATATATATATATACGCGTACGTCTCGCGCAAATACCCCCTAAGACGAATCCGAATGCTTTTTAAGAAAATAATCCCTCGAGTAGCACCGAGGAGTACGACCGGCGACCGGCGGGGGATGGTATGGCGGAAAGGATCGCGTGTACTCCGCTCGGCGCGGTGGGAAAAGAACCGCATAAACGATTCGCCCGCCAGCCCCGCGTCGTTTAGCCGCGGCGTTCGGACCGCGTCGGGGTCGACATTTGGAACGGAACGTTCGACGACGACAGTTTAAGATACCGTTCCGACATGCCTATCATATACCGTACACGTTGTCACGCGTGCAATTCCACATAGTCGCCAGCACCCGGCAAGTACGTAAATCAGTTCGATGTGGCGGAGTGGACCGAGCACGTTATCGAATCGTTCATGAACACGAATCGATGCGTTTTTTTATGACGATCGCGTGATACGATCGGGACCGAAAAAAGCTCCGTCGGGTTGATATCAATCAAGCAATTTCTTTTTCTAATTTACTTTCGACATCATGAGTTTTTTTTTTTTTTTTAACTGAACGCGTTCACTTCGAGTTGACTTTAGTTGACAAACCTACGTGTATCTAAATTCTAAAATAACGTTTTTGTATATAGCATTAGTATCATTAACATAATATAATATCCGAAAAATATACCGGACGCTGGGAAGCCTTATCTCGTTTCTCATGCTAGTGTCGTTGTTTTCGTTTCTTAATAGACGATTTTAATTTTTAACTTTTGAAGTTAATGAAAACACGTATAATAAATGTTTATCGTAACTAATTTATTTCTTATGTTACCTTAATGTAACAAAATATAAAATTACTTACCTGGACCGGCTTTGGTCTATCTCTAGAATTCGATCGGAAACAGGTTACTTACAGAGATAACCGTGAGAGAAACAGGTTCTGCGGATCTTTGAGATTTTTTTCTTACGATTAATATTAAAACAAAATAGTTATTAAAATTTCCACACATACACACACATATGTATACGAATATTAATAATTCGTAGCGGAATGGATAATTTATTTATAAAAGATTTGCCATTTTCCTGGGAAAATTGTATTGCATATAGTAAAATTAATAGAGAAAATGTCGAGTGAACAATTAGTAGTAATATACGTATTTTTTTTAAAAAATACGTTCAAACCATCAGCGTCATTAATGCATGAGATTTGGCTTCAGAATAAATATGCACAATGTCCATCACAGACTTTTTAAGACATTCTAAGATGAATGCATCACGTACAAATTAATATTTGTCTCGTGACGTCCGATCGGTTCTGTACGAAGGTTTTTTTTTCTGCTGAGTGTACAAAGCTTACAAATAGGCGTGCAAATAAATAGAACACTTTGTAATTATTTCGAGTATTTTATTGACACATCGCGAATTAAACGAATTCACCACAACAAATATGTACTAATAGTTCTCACGACCCGTCATCGTCAGTGTAACATTTAAATTCCCGTTTTAAGGCATGAAATACGTTTTCAGCAATCGCACGACTTTTGAAAGTACGCGTTTAATGGAAGGCGAAATAGAAAAAAAACCCCATCTGACCTTTTCCGTCCGAGTGGACAGTTTCGCGTGACTCTTTGACAGCCATTGAACGTAACGGTGCCCGTAAATGTGTGCTCTCCGGCTGTGCGCGTTCTATCTGTCAACGCTAAACACAATTTCCGAAAACCTTATGTTACCAAATAAACTCATACCGTCAAGTGTATGTACACTTGTATATACACGTTATTTGTTATTTTCAATGCATAATATAAATGTTCGTAAACCCTCAAGTATGTTTTTCTAAAGTACACGTGTACAAGTTTAAAAATATAATAATAATAAATGTTAATTATATTCAACATACCACCAGTTGAGCTCGGCAAAAAATAAACGGTTTTTTTTTTAAATTTGTTATACTTGATCGCTGTAGTCGTTCTATTTTTCACGGTTTAATTTCATTCGACCGAGATGGCGTTTTTAAAAAATGTTTGTTCTGATATTTGTATAGATATTCGAATCGTTTAATAATAATATTGGTTGAAAATAATAATAATAAAAAAAAAATGTCGAAATTAAGTATTGTGAAAAATACACGTTCTTCAGATTTGTATGACTATATGGAAATTCGCCTGTGTCATTGTTCAACCCTCGAGAATTTAAAATAGATTCCAAGTACAAACGACAGTACATATATATGTATATATATATATGTAATGTAATATATATGGTAACAAAAACTATTCAAACATTGTGGTATTCAACAATATCGATTTACTTCAAGAAAATAATGTTTTGAAAACTTTGTTGGCTAACCTCATAAAATGCATTAGAGATTACAATATATAACAACATAATATAAAAAGAAATCGCTTCAAGTTGATTTACCACTAGTGAAATACGATTTAGAATTATCATAAATTATTATTATTTTGATATAGTAAATAGAAGAAATTGTATATTCGTGTTGTGTTTATCACAAAGCGCAATAAATAACTATATAGTATTACTATATTATGCTCAATGACAACGACTAATCTGTTTTTGGTCTATTTATATTGATTTTATTTAATTTACATTTTTACATTGTAAAATTTGCGTACAAATACGTGCCGGTATTTTAACGAATACGTTTTTAGAATTGTTATCATTAAATTTCTTATTGAAAACGTGTGCTGGCTTAGGTTAGACGTGGTTATCGAAATGCAATGCTCATTTATAAACGTAGACGGTTTAATACATATATTTAATTTGAAATGGAGAGATGCGTAAGAAATGCCACGTGACCAATATTTTACATCGTACTTATGTGTATATGTATATTTATTTATTTGAAACAAACCATTCATACATTTGAATGTAACGTTTTGACATTTCATACATAGTATTAATGCCAGCTTGTTAAACAACAAGCTCGTTAAAAATGCGTATTATCTCCATTATTGCTAGCTTAGCGAAAAAGACGTTTCGATAATATCGTATACAGTGCTACTGATTTGTAAAAAATAACATAATATCCGTCGTTACTAAAACAATGGTCGCAGATTGCATAAACCAATTAAATGCAATATATGTACGTCATCAACTGATTGAAACAAATTCAAAACGAAAATCGTGTAACATCTTATACGTTACATATAAGTATGCTCAAGACGAATGTTCATACCATTTTTAGGAGGGCGGAATGTCTCAAAAATGATAATCGGGAAAACAGATTTTTTCATTCCAGATTTTAATTTCGATCTTTTATTCCGACCCTATGTCGGCAATGGCATACTTCACATTTTTGTCTAGGAGTTAAAAAAAAATGTAGATAATCCAAATACACTATTATTATTTACTATAAACTTTATTAACAAGCCTTATGTCAATAATGTGTTATATTATTCGATATCGACATAGATGTGCATGTTACTGTATTGTAGTTGCGTTTTAATCTCGTTAATTACTTCGTAATAATTTTTGGTCAAGATTTTTACAAAAGAATTTAAAGACGTGCTTATTGTTTGTTTTATGAGAGAAAATAACAACCAACAAACGAAATTTGTTTAGTGTTTTTCCCTCTATACACAGATCATTAAAATATTCCTTATATACATCTGGGTAAATTATATCTTTCGATTTGTCTCGACATTATTCAGATGATTAAAATTCTAAATGAACGTACATTCGTTTTGAGGGTTTCAATCGGCCGTACGCACAGATAATAATATACAGCGAAAAATGTATAATGACACTTGCTCGAATCCGATAATATCGTCATAATCGTTATCGTTCCACAATCAATTATAATATCATTTTCGATTTTAGATCCAGCTGTACGGTTACAACACTGACCTTTATTCAAATATGTCGGAAGCGCAAATGAAATCCCAAGGAATCGTTGGTGTATCTCTCATGGTCCAAGTGAGTATGAAACAAATTAACAACGTTTAATCATGTATATAGGTATTTTTTAAATCGTCTTTCATCCCATACAGATCGGACAAACGACAAATTCAGAATTCCAAATGGTCACCAACGAGTTCAGCAAACTTCTGTACAAAGGTAATGTTGTTTTTGTTATCGGATGTTTGAATTTGTTTGAATCATCATAACATGTTGTTACAGTCATTATATATATTCGTAAGACATTATACGTTCAAAAAAAAAAAATAAAAAAATAAAAATTACAGTAATAATTTTAAAAATTTGTTTAAAAAGTTGAATTATATTAATTCTAATGTAGTATATCAGGTAGGTTTTTATTTATTATGTCCTTTTTAAAAACTCGTAGCGTCGTGTTTACTTATCGTGTTTAAAACACATAATGTTTAACAATAATATTATATTCATTTCTACGGTATAATATAATGTTAAGTCAAATTGTTATACGTAGGTTCAGTTTTCGTTTAGAAAACACGTGTTTGAGGGGTCAGGTGATATTTTTTTCTTGTGTAAACATAAACTTGGTATAAAAATCACTACGTTTCCGATCCCCTTAAATCCTTCACTGGACTGTCGAGTGCTACATAACACGTCGACGAAGCGATTCATTCGGTTATACTGTGTATTCACGAACATTTGCAAATCACCTAATAAAATATGATCTCAAACCAAAGGGACGTATGAAATCGTTATATCGTGTCAATGACATATTGTTACTCGGAAAGATTTGCTTCAAGTCGAAGAAAAAATAAATATCTCAACATACCGTTCTAATTTTAGACGGCAATGTGAAACTTCCAACTATATTATATTTTATGTATTTTTTTTCGAGTAAAAAATATCGTTCGTTTCGCCCGAACTTATTTGATACAAGTGTTTTCATTTCGTAGAATCTGGTACGAAAACCCGTTTCAATTTGAAAAATGATGTTATTAATATAATGTTTCCTACGAAATACGAATCAATGTTTGAACATTGCATGGAAATAATAATAAAACATTTTTTTTGTTTTCCTCAAACTCTATTTACTTTAGTCCGATTTAATTTTAATGAAATATACGAGAAAATACGTTTTTAATATTTAGTTTAACACGAATTTCAAACATAATACATTATACTATATCAATTATTATTATGTATTGTTTTGTGCGAGACTTATGAGAGAATTCGAGTTTTAATCCAATCAGTCGTGGTGAAAGATTTAACGTTTATTTGAGTACCGACTACTTCAAAACGTATTGCGGTTGACTAAACGCTACGTGAACGTTTTTAATTTTGATACTTGCACTACCGAGCAACATTTATTTATTTTTATATTCTTATAGTTTTGTCATTTAAATGTCCGAAACAAAAAACGTGTAAAAGTCAACTGTGAAACATCCAGTTTAATATGATTCCACATTTTATAAAAAAAAAGTATAAATATAAATAAATTGTTGTTAATAATAGCAGGTGTGGTTTTTTGAGACGATTTAGATTACAAATTTGTTAAAAATGATCCTTGATGTATATTTGATTGACTATATTTGTGACTGGACGTAAAACCAAAGAAACACAGTTACAAACCAGTTTAGGATAATCATAAGCGGTATTAAATACATAAATAACAAATGTATTAATTTAAAATTATTAATCTTGACTTTGTTAATTTGTTTGACAACTAAAACGTTTTTATCGTTGATCAAATATATTGGGAATAGCTCTCGCCAATAATACTAAAAAAATTAAGCATTCAAAAATTGACCGAGCGTCGCAACGTAAATATACTCGTTATCATTGTATTTATATTTCGAATAATATCTTAGTCGGTTCAGTGGAGAACCTAAGAAAGCTGTAGTACAAAATAATTAACAATGTAATATAACATACAGAAAATCATGTCGAGAAAACGGTGGAGATTCAAATGCCAATATAATAATAGCGATACGCACTGTTTGTTGTCAAACTAGTATTTGTGTGTGTCCGTACGTATTGTTTGATTTACAAACACTAAACCGTCTATAAATCGTGGTCGTCTTTTTTGTTGTTTTGTTTAATGCACCAAAAAACGACAACAATTGTCATCGTTTCTTGAAAGGTTGTCGAAAAATTCAATTATTCCGGTCTCATCAAAATACGATTTATTCGCGTTGCGTAATGGGAACCGCGCTCATCTTCCTCCGTTCCAAAAATGTAACGGATCGAAGCTTCACAACAAACGTTTATGTACGCCACGCGAGCAAATGAGAATTTATCGCGTACACGCGTGTACATTGTTCGACACAATAATGTGTACGGCGGACGGGCCGGAACGCAATCCATTCCGGCAGAACAATCGAACGTGTCAATGCACGTAATAACAATATCTCGCACCGTGCCGATTGTCATGGATTTATGTCGGTCGTTTATCCGGAAAACAACCACCCGCCCTACGACGTACCGCGATGACGTGTTTTCTCTAGTGATCCCAGACGTTTCAACGACCGCACGAGCACGATGACCGTTCGCGAAAGACAAACGAAAATGGCGAAAAACAGTTGCGCGCGAGCGCGTCACGCCGTATCACTGCGCGGACCTGTTGTGACCGGCCGCACGAGAGTCGTACGGCGATTGATAAGAAACGATAGTTTTTGCGGTTCGCGCCGTCGCGAAATCGATGACGTTCAATACACTCGGTGCAACGAAATAGTAGACGCGAGTTCGTCAACGTGCGTTTGAAGTGTGCTCCAAAACCGTAACGTGTGTACGCGCTGTCCACTCGGCGATGAAATTACAATCGAATTCGTCCGGTACGAACGACTCATTTGGTGACTCATCATTTGGTTTTAAACTTGAATAGCCCGAACGCACACATAATCGACCGTTTTTGACGAACACGTTCAGAAAGAAAAACGGTTTCTAATAATTGTGAACGAAATAAATAAATAAATAAATAAACTAAGAGTTAAACGAATAATAATACTTTACGGTGTATATACGATGCATATTAACATAATATCATAACCAATAAGTACGTTTCCTTTGAAAACATTCTGACATTCAAATGAAAAAACTATATATATATATATCGTATTTTTGTAACATTAGATTACATAATATTGTTTATATTATATTCGTTGATCTTTGAAATACACACGCTTAATATGCAATATAATATTTATACCAGTTGACTACTATTAGATGAACGTCAAAAGTAAATTTTTATTTTGTGTTTGAATTTTGCGAGCAGTTAGTTTATATGGAATTAAATAATGTACAAAACAAGTGAAATAAAGGACAATAATAATATATATCGTATATTTTCAACGTTTAATTGTGAAACGTATGAGTCATATCCATACGAAGACAAAAAGTACATATACTTAAACGTGCATACCAAATACGTATAATAATAATGTGCGGAGTGTGACTCTTTGGGAGATATCGTTTTCATATACACTATCACAATACGCAGTGTAAACATACTATTATCGAAACATACTATTCAGACGGATTATATAATATTTTGTAATATCGTAGACTTTTCGCAGTCTATATACGTTTTTCAATAACCCGAGAAGAAGATTGAATATAATACGATATTGCTCCTCTCGATCGGCGGCGAGCGTTTCATTCAACGGTGTCGTCGACGCCCGTTCGTTCCCCCGTACGCAGTACGCACCTCTCCGCGCGCGCCGCATGCCAATATCCGTATATTAGTCGACGCGGGTTTGCGACGTACGTGTTCGCGCGCGATCTCCTCTCCCGATATAACATTGGATACGCGTACCGTACGAATTCCGCGCCACGTATGCGTCGTGTCGGTGGGGCGTGGGCCGTTAATGATTGTTTTCGTTTTGAAACGCACTCGGGACGGGATTACGTCGTCATCGAAATCTGGGACCGCGCGCGTGAATGTCCGGCGATCACGAATGGCTTCTGGTCGTCGAACCCAGCGAACTGTCCAAGACTAGGGCTGCCACTTCTCCGGGTTCACATATGAAACTACCGGTCTGGTGAATTGTTCTCCGGGTCGTCATAAAATTAGTACTATAAACGTATAATAAAAGATGAGTTTATACCAATATCTCTTGCGTTTCATCACTCACCATTTCTCACTCACGGACATTTTTTGACGATGATCTCTTTTTTCTTTTTTTTGCTTATCGGGTCTGCCATCCTTCAAAAGTGGTAGCAGCTCTGTCCAAGACCCGTAGCGGTCCTTCCTGACGACAACGGCAGTTTTTTCGCCATTCGTCGTGACGGCGACGAATTAAACGTGCCCACTCCCCTCTCGCGTTACGACAATATTTCTGATTTCGAAATATTCCGACTAAAACGAGCAAATTGATATGTTCGCACGTTGACGTTTCATTATGAAAATCCGCAATAAAGTGACAACCCCTTTAACGAAAACGTCAATAGCTATTGTACTTAAAAACCGTCAACGCAGACGATAGGCGTTTTAATATGTTTTCGCTGTGAACGTCATCACGACGAAGTTAAAGTTAAAAGGAGTTCAGAAGCAATATGTACGATATGTCTTATTACGCGCGTTGTGAGTCAGAAATCCGTAATTTTCCACGTACGAAAAATACAATTTAGCATTCCGACTTCCTTTGCTTCGAAGTTGAATACGTTTTTCGAGCGAAACATGATATTGTCAGTTAAACGTTTTGTCGGCTCTACGAATTAAGCCCATTGTCCTTCTACCGTCGATTGCTATAGGTTTTTACTCTTTTTGAGATTTTTAGTGCGTGACACATGATCTCCAAACGTATAATATACAAAGAAAAATAAACGTAAAACAAAACATTCGTTTTTATTTTGTATTTCGGTTTGTTTTGGTTTTTTCCGAACAATAGCCATAACTAATCACAATAAATCCCTCGAACATTTTTCACAATATTATTGGTTAAGTTGAAACGTTGAAACCGTTTATACGCATTTAGTTATTGTATGTGCACGCGCGTTTAAGTGGATGAGTGGGAAAATACAAACATTTCAGATTTTTAATACGCTCGGTCGGAAAGTAACGTATATCACCACGTCCAGATTAACGGTTTCCAGAACGGTACTTCTCGAGAGTGTTTGTTTAAAAAAACAATGTTGTAAACACGCGTTACGACGTCCGTATTGCGTATCATATTATAGAATAATATTTGCAGTATAATAATGCCAAATAACAGGTACTCTCGATGTCTGTACACATGTTTTAAAACGAACTTCAATTGGAAAACGGTTTGTGTTTGTTTTCAAACACCGTATTTAGCTTATCTTTGAGATTTTTTCCCTTGTGTTTCGTAAGCGATATTATACGGTCTACTACGGTAGATCTGCCCCAGTCGAGTAGATAGTTTTTTTTTTTTTTTAAATTTTTATTTTGTTAATACATTATATTATTTATATTATTTGGCGTGCAGTTATTCTCCTCTCGGTCGGAGAGATTCTATCCGAACAATACTTTGGCGATAGTGTCCGGCGAGAACGGTTAAAAAGATCAGATTACATTGACATAAACATTTGTATGTAGAAACACACACACACACATGTATATATATATATATACGACAAAACATATTATGTGTATTATATACACAACATAATATATATAAATGCATCGCATATACGAGTACGGATGCAATTTAACATAAAGCTTCAGAGTCGCGCTCGTACCATGTCCGGTTTATGGCGCGGACAGAGAGGATTCGAATATATTGGTCCGAATCGGACGTTTGGGTTTCATGTTCGCTATCGCGTCTTTTGTTTTTTCGTTCGGAGATTAAATGTTAGCCGTACACGTTGCGTTCGCGATTAAACGATCGCGCAGACGCAGAAAACGCGACATTTCCGAAGCGACAATAGACGGCGACGAGCGTAGTTTTCCACGTGATATATATATGTGTATGTGTATTCTTATATATAAATATTGTCGACGGACGACCAGCGTGTGTGCGGGAACGGGCTATAGGCCGCACGCACACGCATACAGACGTATTATTTCGCCGCGTACACACATTAGAGGGTTTGCTCGGCGCGCTTGTATCGTCTCGCGGTGGAGGAACTTTGTTGCGCGCACACATAACAATATCACATGTATAATACAACGCACATGCGAGCTTCTCCGCTCTCGAGGCGCCGCCAAACCGGAGAGAAACCGCGTGGACACACACAATGCCCACACACTGGTAGTGTTTTCGCTCGTCGCATTGTGTTGTAGATACATGTTTAGGTACTCTTATAAATATATACACGTGTGTGTGTGTGTGGTGCCGTCTCTCGTCGTACATTCGACGGCGATTGGTCCCTATTGTGTGCGCGCGGTAGAGCACTTACACAATGTCGATTCGGAACAGACGAAAAGGCAAATCCGAAAACGCCGTGTGCCGCATACACCTGTGCACGGGCGCGCGTTTCGCGGACCGCTCGTAAAACGTTTATCGCGCCGGACAACGGTAATTTATTCGATCAGATTTCCCCCGACGGGGTCACGTCCGTTGTTTACTGACGCGATTATATTGTTTGTTATATCTTACGCACGCCGTTCAGCGTAGCGCCCGCCATTCGAAACGCGTCTCCGGTATAACTCGGACGGTTGACCGTGCTACCATACGCTGTTGTCACGGACCGCGTTTTCGAACCGACCAGACGCCCGTCCGATAGTCGAAAAACAGCCATAGAAATTAAAACGCTTCGTTCTCGTTTATATTTAACCGACGGACGACGTTTAATTTGATCAGATAATCTCGTTTTTCGTTTTCCACTCGATCGCGTCACAAAAACCAACAATCGTATTTGGATACCGGTCGTATCGATATATAGTCTCGTGATTTCGTACGAATCGTCGACATGATTTTCGAAACGTTAGAGATACTCGATCGTCCTCTGACTTTGTACGGAAGAAAATACAAAAAATATAACATAAAAAACCTAAAAATAAATAAAAACTTTCCTAGAGATTTCGTTCATTACGTTTGTCGTATTTTTTTCAATTTTGTGGTTGTTTCAAAAATAAAATAAAGGTTTAGAAAAGGTCGAAAAAATGAACGGCACTCCGGATAGGCAATTGTGGTACATCCGTGCCCTGCGCGGTCGTACGCGATGGATAATACTTACCGTTGTGATATATTAATAATAATTATTATTATATTTTCTCGGGAAATATTGAGAAACATTCGCGTATGACACTATTCCGTAAGATTGAAATTCGAAATACACGTTTCAATTATTTTCATCGATTTAAAACGTTGTACGTCTGAAAAAAACACGTACTAAAAAAGACAAAAAAAAAACTACGAAAATTTCGTCACCTAACATAAACAATGTGAAAGGTATGGACGAAACCGCGATTCAGAGTTTTGGTATACGTTCCACTGTTTACACAAGCATGTACAATGTTAACCAGTTTGTTTCAAAATCAAAAATACGGTAAATAATATTTGTTTGTGTGATTCATATTATTGTCAGGAACAGTTATATGTACTCGTATATATAGAAAGTTTCTAGTTGTCTAGTCGACCTGCCAAATCTCTCATGTTTAAAATTAATGTAACGTGTATAACAAAAAAAAAAAAAATAGAATATTTTACAAATATAAATCAGTATTTTATTATTATTAATATTTTTTTTTTTCAGTAAAATCATTAATATTTAATTTGTGAAATATGAAAATAACAATTCATCTCATAAATAAATGTCTATATATTTTAAATACGTTTACTTTTTAGTTTTCGACAAATTTGATATCGTCTTTGTTAAAAATTGATTTTTTTTTTTAAACTGTCATAAAAATATTTCGTCAAATGTTTAGTCTTACTAAAACAATTACGTACAGAATTAATTGTCTTTTTTCGACTTTCGTGAAATAAAAAATATATTCACCGTGTTCCATCGCATTTTCAAAGTAAAACATACAAGAAACACGAACAAATTTCGTGTAAAAAATAATTATTTCCAGAAAAACTTAAACAAAATGACTTTAGTTTAGTAATATTTAATCATGAACAATACGAATATTAAAACTCTAAATTTGTATTATTAACTATTTAAATACTTGAACTTTACTAAACTGTGCATAAAGTTAAAGGGTATTAAAACAATAATAATATAATATACTTTTAATTTTGAGTTATCATCAAGATTTGTTAATTAAACGGTTTCACACTTCGTTTATTATTATAATAATATTAAGTGTCGAAGTTAATTAACACTATTATTCGATTTGCAGTGAACATAATATTATGTCATCAAATCGATCTTACGGTCGATTTGCTTCGTTTTAAATTTCCATATATAAAATGCCATTTAGTTTGCCTGATGTCTTAGTGAATTTTATTCACGGAAATTATAACGATGTATTTGCAAGGAATCTGTCAAGAATTTTAACATCATTATTGAACGGTCGCCATATTGTCGTGTCAAATTTTCACTTAACCGCACGTCCCTATCCACGACAAAATAAGATACTGTTATTACGACTCGCTGTCACGAGGCTTTCCGTTAATATTGAACGTAATAAAAAAAAATGGGGTTAGATTTTTATTTTCACATTAATTTTAGACACGACGCGATATTTTTATTTTTTATTTTTTCCTAAAGAGCGGCGAAACGACGTCGGCATTATATTATAGGTTCATTGGACGGTCGTATCGAAGAAAGTCTGCATTTTATTTTAGAAAACAAAAAATAATAACAATATTAATAGTATTTTTTTAAAAGCGGAAAAAACCTTTTGAAATAAAACTCGTGAACTGTGACAATATTTGACGGCAATACACGAGTCATTATCGCGTCGACGAGGACGGGCCCGGGGAACGACACGCGGATTAACGATTGCGGCGAAGGGTGGAAATGATTAAAACCCGAACTCAGCAGCCAAGCGTTTTGTTCAAATCACACAACACAGCATATATTACGTGTACGTCATTGTTGTGACATAGTCCTTCAAATGGCGCACGCGGATCAACAATTTGCTAAATTTGTTAAGAAGTTCACGCGCAGTGAAATGTTTGTTTTGTCGAGATATCTCATTATTATAATTATAATTATTTTGTTTTGTGTCGGTGGGTTTTTGTTTGTTTGTTTTACCTCGTCGTTGCGCGGCGTTTTGAAATACAGAAAGTTCGCACGTTGTGCATAAACGATATAGACCGCGTTTAAATATCGCGCGGGTCAATTAAATTTATAACGTCATAGATGTCTAAAAGGTACATAAATAGCGAAGTATGAACAAATTACAAAAATGAATCTACTATATTTATATATATATATAATACGATCGAATCGTACGTAAATATTACGGCGATAAATCTACGCGAATTTCGATTCTCGTACTCAGCGTCATCAACCCGACGATCGAGGGGGCAGGGGTTCAGGTTCGAATAGATGTTGAGAATACGACTTAACGGGCACGTCGTTTGTATCGATACAAGACGATTTGTCACTATACGCGGCGCGGGTTGTTGATTTTGTAATACGTTCATCCGTATCTTTTCTGAATCGTATCGTCGACATAGCCACTATCCTCGTGTTAAATATATATGTACATAATATATACGAGAACAACGTGACTTATGATTTTTTATTATTTTTTTTTTTTTTTTAAACGACAAATATCATCGTTCGGATTGATAAATTGCCATCTCTCACCGCTCGTCGAATTCGCATACGCCGGTTTAGCGATATCCGCGTGTATTACGTTCGCGTAATACGCATATACGACGATGATTTAAAACGACACGACTATGCTGAAAATCCGACTCGTACAGTGAATGTTTTCGTTCGCCGTCGTTTATCGTCCGTAACGTTATGTACAACGACGCGGAACGTTAAACGCAGCGTTATGTCGTGACTTTAATACGATCACTTACCACGTAAATACGAGTACACGCGATTTTTTCGGGTGTATGCGAACCGAAGAAGAAGAAGAAAAAAAGAGAGTTTGAAACGATCTTTCACCGTACATTGTTATACCGATGTGTATATTGCGTTTTGCGCACAGCCAAGTCTATACTATAACCGGTCGTCGGACGTTGCGAAACGCCCAGAGCCAAATGGTTCGCGTATTCTCGGCTTGCCTCGTCACGTTCGGCAAATGCGACCTGTCGATACAGTGAGTAGATACGGATAAACGATATACTGACGCGATGTTTTCGTATATTGTTTCGAAGTGTAAAAAAAAATAATGATAATAAACCTTCGGATTCATTTACGTGTCCGCCAGGGTCGTCGGGTCGGAACACTAAGTGAGACGTCGTAGCGTTTTTGTATAGCATTTACCGTCAACATTCCAAAACTGAGTCGACAGTCAAGAAAATAATAGTATGTCCCTGAACAGCTGTTGCATTGTTTATAATACTGTTTGGTCGAGATTCGTATTATTCCGTTTCGCGTACTATGTTATATTCTAACATAATTTAAGTTTTACTTCAACAAGAAAAGAAAACGACTGAAATTGTGCAACTGCAGCTGTTATTCGGCGTATATATATTTTTCAGCTGTATAATACGTATCTTTTATTATAATGTGGGAATTTCGATCGATTAGAAACGATTTTTAAAACAAAGACTAATAATAATAATATAATCGAGCACGCGAAACGGAAAAAAGAAATTAAAGGGATGCGTTTACGGTATTTGCACAGTCGGCGAGGTCACAATTAACCTAAAAAACTTTAATGCGCCACGTGGACCTTAAAAGCTCTTTAAGATGCCATAACTTTGTAAGGAGTCATAAAAATCGGATTCGCGTCAGCGAAATTTATCGCCAGATCGGTTTAAAGCCCTTGTCACCGAGAAGATAAATAAAAAAAAATAAATAATAATAATGATAATAAATAAATAAATAATAATAATAATAAATAAAAGCCAGATAAACAACGACTAGCTGAATCGATTTTTAAACAATTCGTTTTACTTTCTGGTGTACTCACAATAATTATTTTCCATTTATACGTTTGCGTATGCTAATGTCATATTACTAAAGCTAAGAGCGAGAAGTTACAAATAAATACTACTATATTTATATAAATTATATATTAACACAATACGTCAATAATACCGTCTTAATGGGGTGACTAACACATGTAAATACACATCGCATATATGACTTATACATCAAACAAAATTTACTCATTTTTCTTTAAAAGAGTATAAACTACGTATCTTTTCCAAATTAAATCTGTTATATTGTTTTATGAAAATAAGGTGATAAAAATTAATTTCGAAAATCATTTGAATCGCAAAATAGTATTTAATTATTACGACGGTGAAAATAGCTAGCGATCAAATATACATATATATATTAATATTAGTATTAATTATAATATAATAATATTTATTAATCAAATGAGTTTGGCAATTGAAATGAGAACAACCAATGTTTCGTTTGAACATATATGAATACGTATCATATCGGTATTTAAATATTGTCCTGTAAAGTGTTTAAATTTGATATTTAAAATATTATTATTGAAACTATGTAAATACCGTCGAGAACGTAAGTTTTACGATAGACCGACAAGTACAGAAATTCAACGATTGGTCATCGATCATTATCGTTCAAAAATTGTAAAAAAGAAAAAACACGTGTGAAATATTTACCACTCCGTATATACACGTGCACGGGACCACTCGTTTGTATAAAATGTGTTTAATTAAAACTTATGAAAATGTATTTATGGTAATAAGTAATAACGGTGCAAACGTCGGTCTAATGAGTGAGAGCGACTTAAATGTAGAATTAATGTTTTATTCAAAGGCTTGTTAGAGTTTAGACTATTAAAGTCGGTGCATCGTTTTTGCAGTAACGGGACATCATTAAAATTGAAAATTACAATATTTGTTGTATAACTAATGCAGTGCGTAACTTTCTCCCTCTCTATGTATAAACATAATATATAGGTTGGGAAAATGTCATCGTCAACAACCGACTTGTTTGTGTTTTCTATATGCAAAAATTGATTTTTTTTTCAACGGAACTCCCATTCCCCGTCTCGGAGTAACGAAGGTATATTTATTATTATTCTGTAAAACTGTTGACCGAATACCACTTGGCGTTTTTTTTCTTTTTGTGCGTGTATGTGTGTACTTTAAATTACCTTGTGTACTATTCTCGTCAAATATTTTTTTAAATATTTCCATTTAGATTTCAATGAAACTTTTATTTTTTTACTTTTTGAAATTTGCCCGAAAGCCATCAAACGATATTATTGAACCGAATAAAAAAATAAATAAAAATAATCAATAATTCAATGGAATTAACATACATTATCGTTAGATACGTAATAATAGTAGTGCACGTTCAGTTTTCAATAATTAACGCGTAGACAAATAAATAAAATAATTAAAAACGATAATCTATGAAGTAAAAATATATTTTGTATTCGACAAAAGTTAAAACGAGGTGTTAGAGATTATAAAGTGTAATAAATTAAATTTCGAAATAATAAATAAATACTTTCTACTATAACCGAAAACTCGATGGCCCGTGTAAATTTTAATGAAGTCTAGAACGATAATGTATATTGCATGCGTAAGAACGAAATACGTTTTAAGAAGAAAAAGAAGATGAGAAATCTCGTTATCGGTTTTGTAAAAAAAAAAAAAAAAAAATAATAATATTACGGATACGGACGATATATTTGTGATAACGATATTATATATAATGTTGATTGGCGCTACTTTGTTCGGGGTGGTGGGGGGGGGGGGAGGAGGGGGCAATAAAAGTTAAATAATATCGGTTGGAAATAATTGTTTTTGTCGTAACGCTTACACTCAGCCGACGTCAATTACGCGCGCGTTGACGTGTTATAATGGATATGGTTGTTTTAGTCGCGTAACGTATACCGAAAATCGTTTGGCCATACGATCGTGTGACGGTGTATTTTGTTTTAGCATTTTTAATTACTTTTATTATTCGCGATCTCGCCGCGGAATACATTAATATTTATTGTGTATAAACAATTTTTATTAAACCGAGACGTCTACCTTTGATTTAAATTATTAAATTTATTCCGCGAATCTTTCCGCCGTGGCGGCATTATCTTCTTTATATAAACTTTTTACGCTTATTCAGCGTTTGATTTCGTCGCGCCAAATCGCTGTGGACAAAATAAACAATAATGATATTATTATTCAGCTATTCAAACGAACTTTTTTTTTATTCTCTTTTTTTCATTATTTTTTCTACCGACGTACGGCGTTATTATATATCATTTTTAAATCTTAACGATTCGGCGGACACAATACTCACGCCTTAATTATTTCTGTACGCAAATTATGTTATTTTTCGATAAAAAAAAAAAAAAAAAACGAAAACCCCGTCGTCACGTATTGTGTTTGTGATATATGTCTTGTTTAAACAAATACGCGAAAGCAAAAATAAATTATATAAGACCTGTTCGCGTGGACCGAGTGATATCGTATAAAATAAATAAACATAGATTTTATTTTATACATGCATCGAATGAAAACAAACGATTTAAAAAAAAAACGTCCCTTTCGTATTAAAAATAATATTTTGGTAAACGGACGGAAACGACCAGACATGACTTTTCAATTTTCTAATATCGGTAGATTATAATGATACGGATGATGCGTCCGTTGTGACCGTTTGTTCGGAAAATCGATTTACACGAGAAATCGAACGACCTTTTTGAATTTGGTAACATAATACGTAAATCGTTAATGTTCCAAGTATAATATAAGTTGTACAGCCAGTAGCCAATATTTACATCGCCAAATTCCGCGACGGAAATTACTAAGATCAATTTCTATTTAACATTCTCCATCCGAAAGTCAATGTATTATGTATTATGCCATATTTCTATTGCAATATTCGTTATGGTAATTGAATTAATTATAAAGCCAATTATTTATGTATATTTTAACAGTCATTGCTCTAAATTTATGACAAAAAAAATTAAATAAAAAATCTTATTGGACACGCGATTGTACTCAATTATACGATATCGATCATTTTAAACGTTAAAACTTAACGTATTAATACGCGTGTAATTTTACTGTTGGCATTTGCGTGTAATTTCAGATTTCGGAATTATTGTTTCTCTTTTGCGGTTATTTTTCATATATTTAAATTTCCTCAAGTTGAAAATTATGTCTGATCGATAAATTTTTGCTCACAAACCTGCCACTGAGTTTAAGCGTTTCGTTCGCAATATAAATTCTACGTTCGTAATTTATATCAATATTTGATTTACAATCTTCTGCTTTTGCACCTGTAATTTTCACAAAATCGCATTGAATCAAGGGGAAAAACAATAGTTATATAGATATACATCATCATAACTGATCGCGATAAATCGTGTTGTTTATATATTAAAAAAAAAAAAAATAGTAATAAAATTAACTTTAAATAACCACTCGTCGATTTTCGCCGCGACGGCGGAATAAAGAAAACAATCGGCCCGGAAAGTTTGAACCACTACACGTATTTATTTATTATTTCAAAAGGAAAGACGAAATCGATAACAACGATATTACAACGTTTAAGATATCTCGTCGAGATATGCAATACGGTTGTCGAGATCGCGCAGACTCGGCAAACACCACGCGCGGTTATATTTTCCGTAACGCTTGATGACGTTTTAAAATTCAAAAGCTTTCCCGGAAATCGTTTTGAGTGATACGGAAGAGGTGAGCAAAACAAGTGACGGCTCGACCCTTCCCTCCACTGCTGTCGATATTAAATAGCATTTCAGTGTGTCGCGTACAAGGCGTTTTAAATGTGCGCGCCACGCACACGTGTGAAATGTACTTTTAGCCGAACAAAATATAATATATAATACGCGACGTATAAAACATATACGAGGTTTTCCGTGACACTTACTCCGACGGTTTTCGCGAGATTTGTTTACCAGACGATTTTTATAGGTTTTGACGACCAACGTTCCGACAAAATTCCGCTGTAGTAAAAAACGATATTATAGTCGTCTTTCACAAATGGTTTTCGTCCACGTACAACTCATGCAACGGCAATACTCACGTATCGGCTTTCTTCATCCGACAGTTCCAGGCGATTATGAAATTTCAGGTCACTTCCTCAACACTGGCCGAAATCGTGTGGATAGTGCACGTGCACTTGGCTTTCAGATAACATAACGATTTCGTTAACCATTCAATAATGAATAAATTATATTAACGAAGTAAATTACAAGGGAACCGGTTTCCGTTAGACTTGCCAGGAAGTCGCTTTGAACAAATTCCCGCAAGAGATCACACATGATCAGTTGACGCGATAAACGAAACTATTATTATTATTATTATTACGGAATCATAATAAACTATACAATTATTTATTTGTACGTATTTATTAATGCTTTTTTTATTCCGTCGGTCGCGTAATATGTACGTTTACCACATATTCGACGACATTCATAACCTACTTATATATATATATATATACTTCATTAGTCACCGTACACTCTATACACGGTTTTCTGCTTACTGTGCACCATACCGCGCGAATAGTATAATAATTGTATGCGTATGTATGTCGTACATCGTTTCGTCACGTTTCAGTCTGTTCGATATTATTGCAGTCAAATATCTAATATTAATCCGAAACCGAGTTAAATTCTATTGACCGAAAAATCAACAAAACACGCTTCCGTTTTATTTTTCATTTTCAATATTGCGTTGACGTAAACCGTAATTCGCGTTTATGACCGGCAAACGTTTCACGCCGAAAAATGAAAAAAACAACTAAATTATCGGCTTTGACCAGTCGGACGCACGTGAATAAAAAACAAAAAAAAAAAACGACGGGTTATTGATAAAGAGAGACCGACCGATGCAAAATCCCCGGCGAAACGGGATTAATGGACGGTCTTCCCGTTATATTTGTTCGAAATACGTGACCAGAATTATTTTTGTTTTTTTTTTTGTGACAAATTGCTCGATAATATGAACACGGAACAGTATACACTACGTCGTGTACGGCGGCGGTGGCGGTATAGTGAGGTTAGAAAGACCACCGTCGACCGTGGGACGAGCGTCTCTCTTTCTACAGATGTGTATCTATTTGCGACAAGCAGAAAATTGGAGAAACGTCATAGCGATTTATGTTTTTTAATAAACGATTCGTTTTACGTGCAGTGTGTACACAATACGATATTATACGTTATGATATCAAAAGCGAATCTAAAAATTACAAAAACGTGGTAGGGTGAAAGGGCTTCCTATCCTATACATGCTAACCGTTTATTTCGACTTGCGTGCAAAAGTCCTCTTTAGAACTTCATGTGACAGGAAAATCGTCTTTCAGAATAAAAACGATTTCGAGTACATACAAATATATTGATGAAATAGATGTTTTTAATTTAAACAAGATCGTCACGGCACGAGCTGTTAAATTTAACGTAAAACTATTCGAATATAGTCACTATTGAATTCTGAGATGTTCACGTACCTTGAAAGTTTGACGTAACAATTCCCTTGGAAAATCGTACCAACAGGTACGTATGTCGTAGACACATCATCATTTTCCTGCCATAAGATGAATTTTCTATTTGAGAATATATTTGCACGTAATTTCTAGTATATTATTCGTTACACTCGTAGAAAAAGTTAATTAGTCATATCATATACCGTACTAAACGTAAAAATAACTTTAAGCTAAATTTTCTTATGCCAATACGTTTTATTCACTGGCGAAACGTAGGAGATATAAAGCTTTAGATCATAAGCTTTCAAAAGAGATTAGTTAAAGTTATGTGAGTTTATAAATATATAATAAATATTTTATTTTGAATTTTCATATTTAATCACGTCAACACTTGCAAATAAAACTTTCTTTAATCTCTAAACCACGTTCAATATATTTTGCGATTTGAAAAACGAATAAAACTGATAATTATAATCACGATTTGAATGAGTTTTCGAGAGAAATATTGCTAATAACTTAAAGTTTTGAGTTTTAATGGATGTTATAATTATGTTTATTTGTATATATTTATGTATTCTAAAATACACGTTACTTAATAATGCTCCGGTGCTTGATTTTTATTTGTTTTTTTCATATCGCATTTAAAATATTCTCCATATAATATATAATTATAAAAAGTCAAAAAGTAATAACTTTTAGTTTTAACATTACAGTAATGAAATGATGATGAATCAGGTATTATTATTAATTATTAATTACGTGGTGAAATTTTCAAAATAATAATTCGGTCGATCACGTGTTTATTATACATTTTAAAAACGACATGTTTTCTATGTATTTAATTGAATAAAATTTGAAAATACCATCTATGACGTTTATTGCGAAAATTCTAATGTCGCCAAACACAATATTGTTTTTCAATGTTCTGAAAAACCAACAATGTTCATATACTTTATAAGACCGTTTCTTTTAACGATAAAACAATATATCATGGCAATTAATTAAATGATTTATCTTTATGTTAACATTGGATTGTATAACTCTAAAATTATATATTAGAAATATATGTTAATGTTATTATCATATATATATATATATATAGATCGTACAATGTTGTACAAAAGTAAAAAAAGAAAAAACTAAAAGTAAAATCCTAAGAGCTACGTTAAAAATCCCTTATCCCCTTCCTCCACAAACCGAATCCGAGCTTGTATGATTTTATGATATAGTGAACGTCGACTGACGTATATAATAATATATATATATATATATATTGTGCGTCGTTTCTTACGTATTTTTACGTTCTTGACCTCGAAAATCTCTAACCGCTTTATCTTCTTTTTTTTTATCATCTGCAGGTTCTTTTCGTACGATAAAGGACATATCCATCAGGGAGATGCTCCCGGACATCAAATATTACATGACGTACGAAGGATCGACCACTCACCCCGGCTGCTGGGAGACTGCCGTATGGATAGTTCTGAACAAACCCATTTACATAACAAGACGCGAGGTGAGTGTGTTATACGTACGTCGGTACACGTGGTAATGGAAACGCGACGGGACGTGATTAGTTGTGGCGCAGTGGCAACGACCCCGCGATCGCCGGCGAACGAGTCGCACGTTCTCCCACCGATACTCACCGTATACGCCATTAAAACCAGACATTTTATTATTAATAAAACGTGCTTTTTCAAGAGACGAGCTTTTTTTCTTTTTCACTTTTTTTTTTTTTTGTTGACAAATTTCGATTCGTGTTCGTTGCGAGCGTATCAGCTATAGCTAAACCGACGTACAACAATCCGTGTAGAACACTCGCATTTATACCGTCGTCACCGTTGTGTTTCAGATGTATCATTTGCGAAAATTGTCTCAAGGTTCTGTGGAACATCCGAGGGCGCCATTGGGCAACAATTCGAGACCGACGCAAGACCTCCGCGAACGGACTGTGAGAACGAACATAAACTTCGCCCAAAGAACAGAATCCGACCCACAGGTGAGAGAGCATTTTACCATTCACTAAATATATTTCATATATTTTCCGTACACGTACGGCAACGTTGCGTCCAAATTTCGAAAAACTGTTATTTTCGCTGGACTTATTATTGAAATGAACGTGGCACGTATGATTTATTAAATATTTTTAAGCCATTATCGTCCATATTGACTTAACGATATTTTTTAAAAGTAATTTATGATATTGATACCATTAGTTTAATTGGAATCAATACTGTTTAGAAACTGTCGAAAATATTACATATATATACATAATAATTGTAATTTTTTTAAAGTTGATATTATAGTTAATTGGAGACTTCAATACATTTTAAAAATTCTATTTTTTTTTTTTTTATTGAATTGAATTACAATTTTTTCATATTCAAAATTTACTAATACTAAAATGCAATACACCAATTTCAAATAAAAATCACATTATTATAAAATCAAACAACACCGTAAAATCTCTATTGTCAACAATTCATTTGCCATAAAATATTTTAAAACGTATTCGAACGTGTGAGCATGAGACATATTGGATTAATAATACATGATTATTTCCGATGACGATAATATAATATAATATAATAATAGAATATTCAACGTATCGGATATCGGTTTCCATAAATTAAACGTACGCGACGTTTGGTCGTTTTTTGAACATAATTGACCACCATAATATTATAATACTTATTATTTAGTCACAGACGATCTGCATACGTATTGTATTCTATTATATAATATACACATGTTAGGTATTTTTAAGAAATACATCAAGCGATTCGACAGCAATTCAATCTGTTACATAATATCATATAACAAGCTACAATATCGCGTTTGATTTTTAGTACTTACACTTTAATTACACTAGTAGTAACAATAATAATAATAATAATAGTATTAATAATAATAATAATAATGTATACGTTTCGAAAAATCGAACGAAATTCAAATAACATAAATTCGTTTTAGTTAACTCGTTAATTTCAAGCATACCAGCTAGAATTAGACATAAGCCAATTAAAACGCATCCTAAACATACAAAAATGGACAAGTTAATGATACAAATTAACTTTTATAATTAAAGTTAATCTAATAATTAATTTTTTTAAATTGACGGATTACTCATAATAATATTGACTTGTTCCCTTATAACAATTTGAACTTAACATATTTTTTTTTTTTTTTTACTTTTACAACTGATTATGTATACAATTTTTATATGTAATCAATGCTTGTATAAATTAGTTAAATTTTGAATTTTCATTGTTGAATGTTTATTTGTCAAAATAATATTTTATCTTAACACATTCGAGACGAACGCAGTCTTTGTTTTCAATACGCACGGTCGAAATTCTCCCACCAATATTTCATATTTTTCCGCTATTACCAATATTAATCGAACGCCAATAAACCGATTTACACTTTTTCGCGTCGAATCTCACAAATGTCGATTTATATATATCGGTTCAATAAATATTATTATTATTACCAAAAAGAAATTTAATATTGTTATCAATAACTCTATGCGGTCGCGTATAAACAATTTCTCGTAAATCACGTCCGAGCGTCGTTCAATTTCGTGCTATAATTCATCCCGTCTCAAACGTGAGCAATGGTCTAGATTGAGTAGACACGAACAACGTATAAATCGTTTGAAACGTTTATTTGTAGTAATAAAAAAAGAATCACTGATTTATTTGAGTTTTGAATTAACGTCGCGCCAGTCGGTTAATTAGCTTGCTCAGCTTTGTGAATCAGACCGCTAGACGTCGAAGCGCCGTGGACGACGCACGCGGACCGTGTTACAACATAGTCTCCCTTCGATGACAAACAATAATAATAATAATAATAACAATAATAATAGTAGACGTCCGTTCTGACGGAGCGGTTAAACGACGTGCTCCTTTATGCTGCACCTGAACAAAGTCGCGTATACTATAAACGCAAACACTAAACACGACCGCGACCGAACGCCATTAGCGTCCGTTGTGTATCCGCGCGTACGTATGTGCGTATATCGTTGCGAGGCGCGCACGCGAACCTTTTCCGCGAGACGAAGATCGGATGTCTGAAAGCGCTACGCGGAAGCGATCGTCTCGCCGAAACCCCGACCCTTGTCCGTCCGTGAGCGAAACAATATTTTTTTTTGTTATTATTATTCCGGGCGCGGCGATCGCCGAAATTGTTTATCCCGTTCGAGGAGTTTTTTTCGGTTTTTGTAGACAAGAGACCATTGTCGAAACGGCGGCAGTGACGATACATTGCCCGTCGGCCCGCGTACGCCGTTACGATCCGTTCCGTTTTCCGTCGCCGACCAGCACGGTCGGTTGAAAATAACAATTTAAAAATAACGCGCTCACAACTGTCTCGGCGCGAAAAACTCGCACGATTTTTGCGATCGTTTCTACTTTCTATTCCGCACGCACGATTTCTGTACTTTCGACCATTTTCGTAATCGACATTCAAACATGAACCGCGTGTTTTTAAAACGATATTCAATTATCTTTACCGTTTTTTTTTTTTTTTTGTCGCTCGAGTTGATTGTGGTCAAGAATAAAAACAAAATATACATTCCAAAACCGTTTCGGGTGTCGTGAAGCGATATGTGTGAGACTCGTAGCAATCGTACATTAAACAGCATGTTTACCGTTATGAGCATTTTTTTGTTTTTTATGATACTATTTAGTAACGTTACCATATCGACAACGAATGTCACCTGGTCACGAAGCTGTGACTTTGATATTGTTATAATTATGAGTTTATTGGCTTTGTAGTTGTTATACATTTTACACGGTCTGTGTTGTCGAGACGTTAAGCTTGACGTTGTTCGATACGGTTATGTAAATATTTATAGCGTCCAATGTCGGGGATAAAACGCGAAAAATGATTATGTACTCGATTTTGCATATTTTTTCATAATGTTACCTCGTTGGGATATCTTAAGTTTAAAATAAATCGTCGAAAATTATATATCACGCCGTTACACGGAACAAACATATTATCATTTTTCTTCACACAGTTAATTTGAAATTCACATATTTTTAACACGAATTTATGTTTTATACGAACAAAATCACTATTTTTATATTAATACGCGTATACTCGATAACAATCGTTTAATAGCTAATATTCACCCATGTGTGTGTTATTACATGGTGTCGTATTAAGTAACAGAGCTTGAATTTTATTCAAGCCAATTCTCGTGGACTTTCCAAAACAAACTTTGTACGTTTCCCGAACGCATAATCGAATTTAGTTATTTCCGTGTATAAATAAACAAACAATGATATTATTATTTATATAATAAGCCGAAACTTATCAGGAAATTGTGAGTTTCCGAACAACGGCATTCATAAGTATTCGTATAAACATTATTTAACCAGCTCGAGTCGATTTTGGCGATTTTCGATCCATCATCGATCATTTGCGAAATTTGAAGACGCGTCGGTGATTGTATTTGAGATTATGATTAGCGTTTGAATGCATTTGACGATAAAACATAATACATTTATATTGTTATATCTTTATAACTAAATATAAAAATGAAATTTTTTTCGGAAGAATTCAAGGTAATCTCCAAATCTAATCGACCGATTTCAATGATATCTATATCGGTGGATTCGTCATAACCCATTAAATGTCATGGTCTAACTGTAATATTCTTATCACATCGTTATTGAACAGATGTTACATAATTACCTCTTAAACCCAAGCAACGCTAACTAAGCTTTTAACAGCTAGTATTATGTATACATATATAACGAACATAACGCATATATATATATATTAACAATGACAGTATGAAGTTTGAATATAAAACAAATTACACGAATCATACGTTTGATAATATTAGTAGTCTAAAACGATTCGAATGCAATAAAGATTTTTATTTACAACAAAAAATATATGAAAAAGACGTCCAAATTTTAAAGGAAAAACCTTGATATGCTAATTCCTTTTTATTGTAAATCAAGTGGATTTTCAATATGGTTTTTATCCATTCGTACGTTTTCATTTCAACCGGATTTCGTAATATTGAAACGAGTTTGTTGTATATTGAAAAGCATATTTCTTGATAAATAACTTCATCATGCGTATCGCGTATTTGCTCCCGTTATGATTGTAACCATCCATTATGAGTATTAACTACGAAATAGTTTCAACCGTATTAAATATTTGTGGGTTGAATTATGACATCATACACTCTCGTCTAGCTTAAAATACCCAGTCGTAAACATTTCATTTAATTCTAACGAAACGTTTTTCTCTCTAGCGTTTGTTATACATTTGTATGTAAAAACGTTTCGTGTTGTCTAATATAGCGGTGCACAGCTATACAACCAACATACTTACGTATTAAAACCAAAAACTTTATTAGACGTACACATTACTTTTCGAAACTCCGTTTGGTTATACAATATTGTAATGTAATTCGTGTTCCTCGAATTCACAGTTTAATATCTCGTTTTTTAATCTTCACTCGTAGTTTTCGCTTAATGTTTTATTAAATGTATTTCGGTTACCTACTTACATATACCTATCTACCTGAAAAACAAATTATTTTAATCGCGTGTTTTTAATTAAATGCGTTCAAAATATACCGTATTTACTTTTTAAAACTTCGAATTGAATCTTTTAAAGCTCATTAAATTTACCGACGTACCGCGACCGAGATAATTATCGTCTATCAGACAAGTTAAACTAGTCCACACATAAATTACTTTTATAATTATAAATGTTAAAGTAGGGTGTACGAGGCGTAGACGATTTTACAATAGTATATAATTGTTAAAACGTAAACTTTCGGTTTTTCTCTCTTTTCATTTAATCATTTTACATTTACATTTTCAAAACGAGCACATGTAATTATTTAAACTTTACTCATTCGACTATATAATTGTCATATTCGAGAAACGACTGATACGATATTCGTAGTTATACATCAAATCTATATTATTACATCGACTTAATTCTCAAATCTAAAGCCATACATTTGAACAAGGGCAATATAACTGATAAATCAATTTGCAAATGTTTTTATTTATTTGCGATTGTTTTTATTAAGACCGTTGCTAAACGCGAACGATAAAAGTTTTATAGTCTCGTCGTAACATAATAATAATAAGCCGTTTTGATTTTTCCTGAAACTCACTAATACCGTATACAAAACAATTAAACGTAGGTAGTTAGTATGCATTAAACGTTTCCATCGTTATGATAATATTTCAATTCCCGTCCGCGGGAAAATCGATCGTCCGTAAAACAATAGAACGCGTTAAACGCTTGAACGATTAAACACATAATTTAATCGACTGTAATTTAAAAAAAAAAAAATCAAAGCGTCAACAGGTGAGAATCGAGATGACACAATATTTGAACAACGGCGACGGTAGATGTTCTGTCGTCGAATTTGCTTACCAAGTTTATTAGACTATTCCGTTACAATGGATAAACGTACACGTACGCAATAATTATATAGCTGACTGACGTAAATCAATGTAAGTTAATAGCCGTTTTCACGTGATAATCAATGACTACGTATTCGTTGTCATATCATTTAATAACATTTCATTATTAGCAAACGAAATTTATGATTTCAATTAATTCAGAATTGCCGAGGGCCATATGTTTCGGTTTTTTAATGTCCATCGTATATTATACTTATTATATAATATATACTATATTATACCCGAGAATCGTTTACGATATATATGAAATATCATTCGAGATGGTTCATTTGTAAACGAAATTTACATTGTGTAGTCTAGCTATTACGGTTCGATAACTGCTTCGTGGTAGATTAAAAAAAAATAACAACAATCCGGTAAATACGTACATAACAGTTTACTAGAATACAAAACTACGAATTTAATTGTGATATATATATATATATATATTCTGTATGTAGAAAACAGGAAAGACAGACACATGATATTGTATTTTATGTATTTTCGTAAATTGAATTAATATTAAAAATGCATTTAACTTTTTTTTTTTTTTTGGTTTATACGATGACTGTTATATTTCATTTCATATTGTTCGAAAAGACTAAAAACAAAAACCATCAACCGTGGCGATTATTTATTTAAAACCATGTAACGATATACGAACTTTCAACTAAACGTTCTATTGAATACACTATAAAATACACAGGTTATACTTTTATGAATACTTCAAAACCGAAACCTTAAAATACATTTGAAAAATTCTTTGAACTATACTGTGTAATAGCGACCACTACGAAACGAATTGTTTTGCCAGTAACGTTATTAAAGTTATAATGATATTATGTGTATAGATTTTGCAATAAATACAATTTTGAAGCATTTCCGTGGTTTCATTCTGTATATTATCAGTATGTGTTTTATGTAGTTGATGTTCAAATTTGAAAATTATTTTTTACCATCGGCATCAAAATCTCTCAAAAAATGTGATTATTAATATTACATAATACAGCGTCCAGCAACGGCTTTAATTATTATCTGATAACTACCACTGCGAGTTATGAATAAATATTTATTGTTTTCATCCGAATCTATTCGCTGTTATCACATGTTAATATCTCTTATTCGTATATAATTCTAAACGCGTGGAAAACAACAACTTCACTTATAAATCTTATGTTGAAAGGGCACTTACTGTTAGTTCATAAACAACATGAAATCTCAGAACACATAGCGAAAGTTTTCCCTAAGTAATATTTGAAAATTATATACTCGAAAACAAAAGTTTTCGTATTTCACTTTTTCACACACACGCACGTCAATGTTTTTGATTATTCGAAAAAAAAACATTATTTTTCTACGTCTTAATTTAAACTCGTCACTTAAAACGATATTTTTCACTTTAGTTGGATGGACGTTCCGAAAAAAAAAATCAATGTTACGTTTAGAAACACTAATTTATTGTAACAAGATGATTTTCGGACACTCTTGTCATTCAATGTATTCACTTCAGTAACAACGTTTTTCAAGTCGTGACGTAAAACGGATTGAAACGGCCGAACGCACATGTTTACACAACATTAATTATTATAATTCAAAGCGTTGCAAAGTTCGATGTATATATATTTTTAACATCGAATCAAAACACTAATTTATTTGACAAATGATTAACGTGGCAACTAGTTTTTTTTTTTCAAAAAAAACTTTCCGTGCACATTTAAAAATGAAAATGTCGTATGTTCGCTGTATTAAAATATTATGATGTAACGCTTTGACATTAACGTCATGCATGTAGCGATGGTTACGCTACGAAAGCAGGAATGTTATCGGGAAAAATCGTCGATCGCGTAAGTCAAATTCTTGACAGGGGCGAAGACGGCGAAGTGAGAGCTCGCTCAACAGAGGGACTAGGATGTACAATCGCCCCTTTTTAACCCCGTCGCGATTTTTTTTTTTTGAAATATGATTTTTTATTCTCTCTCGGTCGAGAGTACGCGCATTCTCGAACCCAATCCCATTCCGATCCACGCATCACAAATTCCTTTAAAAAAAGTTGAGACGGTATTATAATTGGATTAAAAAATAGAAAAAGAAATTGTCACATTCGAAGTTCAAATTTTTGCACAAATAATAATGTGATTTTGAAACAAAATTGTTACGATTGGGACGGACATTTCAAACGGTTTTTTTAAAATAAAATGTTTGCCAGAGTTATGTACGAGTTATAATCATATGTGTTTTGAATTGTTCTTTTTGTATATAAATTAAAGGTATTCAGTAAATAATTAGTATAAATATACGAATACATGCCGATACTTGACATTAACACGATTTACTAGGTGTATGTACATTTAAAAAACGCCTACAGGTCCGTAAAAACGTTGTGCCTACACTAAAAATTGAATTTTCGCACGTAATTCAGTACGTCGTTACTCATTAACGATAAATAACGAGCGCGGTCATAAATTTTAAGTGACTTTGTAAAGATCAGTTAACGCTATTGATGTATTTCGCACTTTTAAAAATTAAGTCTAATGGACACGATAAAATGTTAGGAAAATCTGAGCGAGTTATCGAGAATAACGAAATACGTTACCGACAGATTGTTGTTGATCGGGTTAGGTTAAGTATCGTTTAGCTGGTAACGTTGAGTTGCTGCTGTGTTCGCGATTGTTTTTATAATAATAACAATTTCGAGTATTTCTAGTTAAATTTCCCATAACAAACCGTTCACATCGATACTGCAGTAGAAGAGGGTATATATAGCATACACTCCACCCACACACACACTCTCACATATAAATACAACACACCACATACACATGCACACACATAAATACACGCATTTCACGAGCTTTTTAAACATTTTCCATTTTCCTTTTCTTGTCAATTTGAATGAAAAAATAACTTTTCGTATCCGAATACACACACGTGTACATTCGTGTATAAGTGAGCGTTTAAATACGAAAACGCTCAGACTCACGCGTTAAAATTTTTTTTTCAAACACGTACCTATTCAGATTATTCGTTTACACATAAGGTAGTGATTTATATACTAGTTGCATACACATTCACACACACACTAACACAAACAGATCAGATCGACCATAAAAACGACCGGTAAAAGCATATTATTATAAACGGAGAGCAAACTACTCGATCGTATTATACGCATAATATATTATAATAATATAAGCACGTTGTCGTCGTCATCGGGGTCGATATAAAATTCACGTAGGTTTATTGTACACACACACACACACACACACACACATGTATATATATTTGTGCATTATGTAGTATACACGACGGGTTTCTACTATAGAAATCGGTTCGACAATTGATTGTCACGTTCACAAATAGATTCGAATATACAGACAGTTAATAACATCGTAAAACCGTATACATTTTGCATCGTACAAATTTACTGGGTTTTTTTATTTTTAAGTGGAGAATTTTATTATTTTTTGTTTGTTTTTATTCGCATACGACTACTTTTGCACATCACTTGAAAAAATGCGTTTACACACACACTCTCTTACAATATTGTGTGTATAATGTCGTCGACGTTTGAATACGGCGTTTCTTCTAAGAATATAATAATAATAATAATAATAATAATAATAGTAATCATAACGTTATTCTACGTATTTGGCAGTACACCGAATTCAAATCTTTGACTAAGCCACGTTGTAGTATTCAATGTTATATTACACCAGAATATAATACGTATTTGTTTTTGTTTTTCAAACCGAATTATTCTATTATTCATTCCGTGTGTTTCAGGGTAAGACATGCAAGCTGAACATGTACAAAAACATGTACTACAAAGGTGAGTAGACCTATTTGCTTTGACTACGTAAAACATCGTCAGAGACATTATTTTACATTGTTAAAACATTATATATTTATTTGTATTGTGTTAATCCGTTTTGAAGAATTGTTGTGGTACAAACGAAATATTTTTTCTCCAAATTAATTTCGACCGATTCCGTTTGTGTCTTCCTACGAGTACCACTCATTAAAACAGAGCTTTTGCTGAAAATTTCCGTTTGAATATTTTCTTCCGTAAACATTTTTTGCTTTTTATTTTTTTACACGGCTTAGTGAAAAAATACGCGCATTTCCACGGTACAATATGTCGTCGGCCGTGAATGGACTGCGCGAGCACACACATTTAAAAGCACAAAACAAAAGACGACGCTTTCCGTTAAATTGTGTTTTCTGACAACGTATTTGTACGCGACGTATCGTTTAAAAACAATCTAGACATAATTATAATAAAGACCCGTTTCTATTCGATTTGTTATTAACTGATCATAATGCGACGGTGTTTCGGTTGAAACATTTTTACACCGTTCGCCCGTGCGTTTATGTTCGCTGTTATTTGCCAAAGTTCCAACTATTCATCCATCGTGACGATCGGCCTATTGACGACGCGATGACGATAATCCTGGAAACCGGTTCGGGACGACGTTTACGTTCATGTTACGTCTGTTCGATCTAATATAGTTGTAAAACGTCTATGGATTAAAAAAAAAAAAAAAACAACCGGATGAAGATCAACTTCGAGTCTACGGAAAAAGTTCGAATCCGTTTTCACATACGTAATCGGATTGCGCTTGGGTCGCCGCGAAGGCACGGCCGACCGAAAACACGGGTGGAGAAATTAAGGTTAGGGCGAAAACGAAACGCGGCCGGCGTCCGTCCAAATCCTTAATAATCATTATCGTTATTATCGTCACGCGTCCAATGACGATTTATTCGCGCGGTCGACCCGCCGGGTTTCCGGTTAAGTACGCCGCGGGTTTATTCAATGATTTCGAATTAGACCTTTTGCGCGACGGTGTAATTTATAAGTGTGCTGCGGGTGTCCTTATACGTAACGCCGCCCCGGGCGACCGAGTACGGCCGATATTTCGAAATTACTTGTGCGTGCACACACGTATAATGTATAACGCATAAGTTATTATCAAACGGGACTTGACCCGACTAAGCCGGACTTAGCGAAACGCGAGCTCCGTCATCCCGTCGTCACAAAGTGATATCCGCGAAAATCGTATCAGTTCGCGCGCACCGCGATACGTACGCGTGTACCTGAAATTACTTTTTGGGCCTGCCTACGGGGCCGCGTTGCATAACGTCGGCGAGACCGAAGTTTCCACTTGAGCCGGCCGCGAGATTTATTGTACACGGCAACGATAGCATCGATCCATGATCGCACGGACGCCGTTGTCGCGGTCGTTCAACATCGTTTGACCTTTGCGCCGCCGGACGGTTCGTTTCTAGACGCGTGTATCTTCCATCGTCGGTTATCCACTCGCGCCGTAGTCCGAAAAGAACGAAACAATGCGTTTTGGTTTTTTTCCTCCGCGGGATGATCGCGTCGATCGCTTTTTTTTTCGCAATCGACTTTACCGTCGTGCGGGCCTTCCCAACGTCTCCGACCGTGTTTCGCGATAATCCGACCGATTTTACATCGCGAACACGCGCGGAATCGTCCGTTACGAATTCTCGTCGACCGTGTCTAGCGACAGGCCCATTCGTAAATGGTCGTCGGCGACCGGTTATTGCGTGTTCAATAATCACTCGGGCGTATAATCACCGCGCGGAACGTTCAATGACGTCGACGCGTCCTCCGTTTTTCCCGAAAACGTTTACAACTGACAAAACAATCGACACTAATTCAGTATTCATCGCTAGCGAGGTGACCCAAAGGTGGGAAAAAATGTTTCGTTAGGTTGATGCAAACGGTTGATGAGATCGCCGTTGTAGTCATGCATTAAAAAAACGAAACAATTAAACGAACGGGTTAAATGCATTATATTTTCCGTCGGGCGCGCGTTCTGTAAACTTTGTTTCACTAGCTCATAAAAAATTCCAAGATCGAAAAATTCTTTGAATACAAATTGCCAAGCGGAACTTTGTCCCGTTGCGGCCGTTAAGTTTTTCTATTTTATTTCTATTTTTTTTTTTTTTTTGAAAGTACCGTTCGTCTGTCCTACCGCCGCCCGTCGCCCCGACTACGGTACCAGACCTTATATTCTCAAAGCAGTTGTCTAATCCGTCCGGCGCGTTGTCAACGCTTCTCACGTCCCGGAATAATGATAATAATAATAAAAAACAAAACCAATAAAATCGACTGTATTCAATTTATTCGACGTCCGTACTTCGCGCCCGCGCGTGCAGTGCGCAGTCGTCGCGTAGTTACGTACGCGTATTTCTCAACCTAACCGTTGTCGTTTCGCTTTCGGTCGCGATGACGAAACGATATGCCGCGCGGAAAACAACACGCACACGTAAACGCGATCGCGCGCGCGACCCATCTGGTTTCGACCACGCGCCTCGTCCATCGTAATGTTTCCCGTTTTTGTTTCAGCCAACGACTGGACGTCGGACTCGTTGTACCAGATATAAGGACGACGGCCCGCGGTAAACAATCCCGCGTCCGCATCGACGGTTTCCAAGCAATAAAGTGTCCGTAGCGTCAATTATGACGGCCTTAAATAATAATTATAATAATAATAATAAATATTGTTAACCGAACGCGTTTCGTTGGTTTGCGCTTTTTAGATTTTTCAATTTTTATAATGAATTTGAATCGTTAAAAGGTAAACCGACTGTGTATATATTAATTAACAAAAAAAAAACAAAAACAAAAACAAAAACAAGCATCGCACGGAACTTTAAATAATATACGCGATAACAATAACATTTTTTTACGGCTGAAACACAAACGCACATACAATATGTATGACGCGACGTGCAAAAAATAAAAAAGGAGTAGAACAAACGAGTTTGCCGACGGAAAAACGTGAAAAATAAATACAACTTTGGTAAAGTGTATAGTGTTTAGGAGACAGATTATACTCGGAAAATTAAGTGGACTTTTGTTTTTCTTTTTTATAAAAGTCGTGTGAGCTATACAAATACGTAGACTTAAAAATTAACCGTACATTTATTAGAAATCACTCATTACCCCTCCGGTCAATTCGTTTAACGTATAATCGTTGTCGAGCATTTGCACACAATACTCGTTTTATAATATACACGGTTTGGGCCGAGTGGAAACATTGAGACGTTCAATCAATATGCGCAGATCCGTTTGATTTTGAATCTGTCTGTCCTGTCCGGTACTGGTCGTCGTTTTTAATAACACAGAAACTCGTGCGTTATGTTTTACAGTTAACCTTAGTCTTTGCAAACGATTATTTTACTTCCGTTTTTTAACTATTATTTTGACTATAATTTCATATGTTTTTCACTGTTAATATTATAGTTGTTCAAACGGACGTGACGGTCTTGAGATTTTAACTGTCCTGCCCGGAATTGTTTCAAGGGTACCGCGACGAACATAACACTTGTTCGTTTACCAGCGTACTTCCGACTGTTTGTAAATCATTTCAACATAAAAGAAAATCGAAAAAATGAACAGAAAAACGTGTTGTGAATCATTGTTTATGATACATTAATAGTAACGTGAAGAGTTACACAAATCGCTCAGTTGGCCCGGCGTCGCGTATTGTTATCGGGCAACGACCGCCGTCGAAATAACGAACACCATTTAAATCGTCTAACAAACCTGATATACGTATATCGAGTTTTTCTATCCCGGTCGTGAACACTCTCTGTAGAGAGAGACATGCGCGTACTCACGTGTAATTCGCTATTATACGCATTATCCGTTTGATATTATTATTGTCGACCGTCATACTTGCGTGCGATGTGATGAAATCGGAACTGTTTAAACCGATTCGCGTTCTCGTCGTCGACGCTGAAACTCGCGCACGGGTCTCCTCGTCACGATAAAACCCGACGTGCGGGCACCGTTTCCGAACTTCGTTTAATTTGTGTTTTTTTTTTCGGTGCTTTATTCTTACATAATTTTTTTTTACAAAAATTTCACGTGACCGTTCGACCGCGTGTTGTACGCATTGTTGTTTTCGTTTCCTGAGCTTCGAATACGTCCCACGAATCGCTGTAATTTAATTATTATTATTAATAGTATTATCATTATTATCGTTTTTAAAGCTTAAACAATTAAACACATTACTGGAAAACAATAGTAATGGTTGATTGTTAGAAATCGAATGTTATTTGAATCGTTCAAGAACAAATCGACAGCTCGTTCAAAATGTTTTGCCAACAAACCGGTTTTTATGCCAATATATTCTGTGCTAATATAATATTAATAACAACCAATAATCGCGCAACACCACCCCATAAAAATGATTTTGTTTTCTCGCTATCATTAAAAGCTTATTGGAGGGTTGTAATTATTATTTGTTAAACAATATGTTGTAGATTATACAATATTTTGTCTATAGTATTCGATTAAAGATATTGAATTCTATAATTATTCTGTTCGAAAACAATTCTCTGTTAAACTCGTTTTTTTAAATAAATTTATATTTATGCAATCAAAAAAAAAAATCTAAATTTTTATAAGCTCTGGTTTAATCAATAAAAAATGTTTTTAAAATCTCAAATAAAATTTTAAATTTGATGTCAGCGTATTCATAAACCTTATTGATTAATGATTATTAAAAATAATGATTCGAACTTTAATTATTATAATTCGTATACTGCCAAATCAACGCATGTCGGCAGTGAAATGAAAAAAAAAACCGAAAACCAACGAATTTGTTCGTATCGTCGTTTAACTATATTACCTATGTATATGCTATTTTAAGTTTTAGTTTGTAAATGTATATAAACGTATACATATATATATATATAATTATATAATTGATTCACATGTGTATGATAGAAAATAGATGATAATAATTATTGTTAATATAAATAAACATTAAGCGCGGCCGAAAAGTATGTTATGAAAACTATCGCATCGATTCCAAACCAATATTATTATTACTTACATACATTATACGACGAATATTTGATGGATGCGTCTGAACGCCTAAGTGTATGTTATTATTGTGTACTATTTATAATTACACACGCAAGTATATAATATATATATATACATATATGTTTATACGATAATATGTTATACACGTGGTCATTATCGTCGAATAATTCCGGTGGAACACATTCGACGTCTATATTTCTATGTGCGTATATATAAATATATATATAATATTTATATAAAACTATACTCGATATTGTTTCGCGTGTCATAAATTCATAAAAAATAATTATTGCTTCGACGCAAGAACTATACATTAAATCGTGTTATTATTATTAAAAAAAACAAAAACAAAATGTTTTCCGCTTCTATTATATACCTTTTCCTGTATTATCGATCAAATTATCATTTCCCCTCATCTCTCCCGGCCAATGCGTGTCTCGCGACCACTCTAAACCATCGGACAACGATGCATGCATTCGTCGTGCCCTAGCGAATGCGAGTACAATATCAAAATGACATCGTGACGCGCGCTTCGCGATAATTACGTATTATTTTTATTTACTTGTATTCACGTGGCATTGAAACGATATCGAAAATATGTTAATTTTTTTAATTGAAGATTTTTTTTACACGGTTTTTTTAAGTGAGAACGGTGTAACGGGTTTGAAGGTGTTTACAAGTATTTCAAACAATTTTTTTTTTAAATTGTGTAAGTATGTTATGTAACATCTGATACTTAATATATTTTAATGGTACTAAAAATATTAACTATTTTATACGCTATATTTACAATTATGAAACCCAATATGACATGTAATAGCAATCAAAATTATTATAGGGAAATAATCTAACAATGTAACAAAAAAAAAATAGTATGCTAAGAAAACAAAATCAGTTTGTATTTCAAATATTTTTATTCTATATAAATTATAACAAACAAACATACAATTTATATAAAAACTCATACAAAATTGACAAATTACATTGTCGTGTATTCGGCCGTTCAGTTTAAAATTATTTGAAATCATTAAAGCAATAATTCTACAAAGATTTTCGTTGGTAACAACGTTGTTTTCAATTAATTGAACATATGTGTTCCAAGCATCTAAACAAATAACTTTCCTATTGTCTGAATGTTATAAAAATTTGCGAAGAACTGTTATTACTTGTATTCTTTCTACATCAATTGTCTGTAAAAAAAATATATATGTATATATATTTATATAAGTATAAATATACAATTTCAAATTAACTTAGAAGAAAAAAATGAATACGATTTCTACTAAATGTTTTTTTTTAATATTTACTTTGAAATTGTTTGTGATATTTGATAACGCATTAGCTACATCTAAAAGTAAGTATATTTTCATACATATCAAACAAATTTTTTCTGTATAGAATATTAGAATGTCTATTTGAAGTTGATTTAATTATACTTTAGTAGCTTATATAAATATTCTTTATATAAATAACATAATTTTAATAATACATTTTTTATAGCTGAAGTTATATTGTTAAAACTTCGTTTCGTTGTTTGTTTATCAAACCACATAAATTTAACTTTAACTGTGAATAATGTTTCAATTAATTTTTTGTATATAATTTAATTAATATTAATTTAACAATGGACAATTTTCGTATATCACAAGATATTATAAATAAAAACGGTTAATACTCACAAAAGTACTAAATTTGATACAGTGAACAATCTTAATTTTAAAAGATTCTAATAAATATATAAATGATCATATACATATATATTTAAACAAGAAAATGTTGGCTATTTCAAAAAAAAAAAAAAACTAAAATCTTTGTGATGATGCAATCAAATAAAAATTTTCTATTATCTACTCAGTAAGTTGGTTTGTATAAATAATGTGTGAATGGATATTTATTTATAATTCATTGTATTTTTCAAAAAAAAAAAACAAAATAAAAACAAACAAAAATCTATCTACATAATCGATTAAAACGTTCACATAATTAAAATAATGACGGGTGACCACGAAGATGTAGGTTGTCCCATCCGAAACCAAATATTAAATTAAAATGGTTTACAAATGTAAAGTATAGAATTAAAGGTATATAATCCATTGCCTACAATTATTATGCGTCACGACACACTTTGTGCAGTTCGATATGAGAAAGTATGTTGTTCCACGTTTACTACATATTACGGTACACACAATTATATTATATATCTGGTTTTAGTATTTGTTTTCATTTAAATATTTTATATATATTTACGGTAATTAGGGAAAACTAACAAATAAATTAGATTTCTTTATCTTTTATAATATTTATATTTTTTTTAAATTTTAGAATGTCTTGGTAAGATAGTAAATTACGTATACATTTTGAACGAAATATTAATTAATTACCATTAAAGCGTAGTCAATATTTCACAACACAATTTTACTATAAACACTATAAATGGATATTTACGTGGTCAGATACGTAATTTATACGAAATATTTTAGCTGTTTAGTATAAAATGTCCACGAGGAGTTTCAAATTCTTTATTTTCGTATAAGTATTTTAATTAATTTTTGTTTAGTTTTTTATTCTAATTGAAAAACAATTAATCGTCATTATTATTATACAAATCGTATACAATAATTGACTAGTTTTATTAAAATTACCTTTGAAAAATGAGTTTTATAAAAATAAATTATTATTATTTTGACATCATAATGGTCCCCTGTTATGGATATAATTTCGTCAACATTTATTTATTTTCATTTAAAATAGTATGAATCTACTTATAGTTAATTTGTTTAATCAATTGATCTTCTAATTTACTGTACTTTAATTCAGAGGTAGAACATTAGAATTTTCGAAATCAGGCAATAACTTTTTCGCCTGACAAATTTATAAGGAAAATATTGTCCCTTTTTAATTTTTTTCTAACATTTCCTTTCAAAAAATTACTCCTATGAAGAAGTGAGCAATATTTTTGCATAGGTTATTAAATAACAGTAATACAAATCAAACATACTATTATTCAAATAACAAACTATTATTTAGAAATACTCAAAAATATAGGAGGATTTGATGGTGAGCAATATATGTTATATCGAGTGAATGTTATTTAATTTATTATAAATAAAATATACATTTAATATAAATGAATAACAACTAGATTATATCAAATTTTTACTTTATTTTTAATTGAACAAAATAATATAAATCATAATAGCTATACAATTTTTCTCTCTAGTCGACAACACTGGCATCATGGCTTTTGAACATGCGTATTTGACATTGTGTGAGTCGTCACAACAAAAAAAAAAACAATCATTCCTGAATTAAAAATATGTGTTCCTTTGTTTTCCTTTAAAATACCTCAAATTCGTATAAATATATTAATCAGATATAAAATAATTTTCTTTTTTACTAGTGGAAAAAGAAATTCAATATGTGCATAAAAGTAATTCATTTTTATAAGTATTGCAATACCTATTATTATTTGCTCATGATATTAAAATGACAACTGATATACATGTAAAAAAAAACACACACACATTTACATGTTTGAAGAAGGATAAACTAATTCAACCGAAATTGCAAAAGAAAAAAAATTAGATATTTCAATGATTCCATTGCGGACATTGAGAATTCGACTATATATTTATATACATAAAAATATACTGTATAATTCTTTGTATACACCATATTTAATTAGAACAAAAAATTTTTTTTTATATAAACTATTAAGTAGGTATAATATAGGTATTGATATAACACAATTATGTGTTTTATAGTTTTTTTAGATATCCGATTAATCATTTTTCATACTTTTCATACACAACAAAATCTTATTTATTTCTCCAGAATAATACTCGGGTTTGATTTTTCATTTTGGCTCGGTAGTTTTTGTGACATGAATTACAAATGTATTATTAACGAATTAATGTAACTAATTAATCTTGTTATTCTACTTCATTCGCTTTGGATCGGTATACAATTATAACTGTAATATGTGTGGTTATATTTTTTAAATTATAGTTTATTATTTTTTAAATGACCAAAACTGATTAAAACTAACGATTTTATTTCACATATCATTTGAAAATACTATCGCGACCAAATACATATTCTGTAAAATTAAAATATGAATATCTAGTGCGACGGTCTTAACTTCGTACAGCAAAGTAGTCACAATTGCTAGATTCAAAATGATATAATAAAATGTTTGCCCAAGATAGGTCAAAAATCGCATGAACTTAAAATCAATTTTATTATTTTTTAACGGTTATTGATAAATTAAATTTTTTTTATTTTTAATATTAAATAAAAAAAATTACTTTCATCTTATGTTTATTTTAGTTTAATCGATCAATTTAATCTATATTTTTGTTGACTTATTTTTTTTAGATAGTGTTTTATCCTTGTATTATTATGAGCTCTATCAAACTGCAATTACAAGTATGTGCAATAATAATTATATTAAAAGAGAAGTACATTTCCTATGTGATAAGTTATCAGTGATGACCATATAATAAATAAATAAATCGTTTTAAAAATAGAACATCGTGAAATCAACTTTAATGAAGTAATTCTTGCTCCAGATGATTGGTGTCGAAATGAAAATAAGAAAGACAGTTCGTATAAATTTCTAATACTATTTATAATGTTCTACAATAATTTAAGAAGCGTGTATTTAAAAAAAAAAATCTAATGAAATATATGTATACGTATAATTCAAAAATTATTATTTTATTTTAGTATATTATAGATTTTTTTTTTATAAAACAAAAACTAACAATACTAATTGAGGTTTTATTGTTTCATAAAAGGTATACAAATTTCTAAAAAAAGAGATTTTTGTCAAAGTAATATTAAACAGAGAAAATTATTTTATACATTTTATGTTTTTAAATTTAAATTTTGTGTATGCGTGTATGTGTATGTGTGTATGTCAGTGGCGTATTTACGGGAGGGGGATATGGGAGATAGATCCCCCCTTGATTTTTTTTAGTTTTTGACATTCTTATTTACAATAGCCAATAGGTATGATTTTACGAAGTGCTCTTTAGGTCAATAAAATATTTTTTAATATATATCCCCCCCCAGACGAAATCCTAAATACGCCACTGTGTGTGTGTGTGTGTGTGTATGTGGGTGTGGTGTGTGTGTGTGTTGTGTGTGTAGGTGTGTGTGGTGTGTGTGTGTGTGTGTGTGTGTGTGTGTGTGTGTGTACTAATACGAATCATTGATGAACTTCTTTTCGATATATTCTAAGCCAGGCGTGCCCAACCCGCGGCCCACGGGCCGAACCGGCCCGCGAAAGTGTTCCAACCGGCCCGTGACCATTTTATAAAAATTAGAAATTTGTATAGGTGTAAAACAAAATTATTATTAATAAAAATTTTTATTTTATTAAGCTTTTAATAATTACAAAATATCTTACAATTTTTAATTTTAATATAAAAAAAATGTATTGGATTTTAGAATATTAATAGAAATAAATTAGTGTGAAATTTGGGTTTGTTTTTCTTTAACCAATCTTTCAATATTCGAAGTGAAATGTGTAACGCCAATTCTTAATAAGAAATGTAAGTGTTCATCAGTCAAATGAGATCTTTCTGAACATTTTGCATAATTCATGCGTGAAAACGTTTGTTCGCAAATATAAGTAGAACTAAATAACGTAAATATATCTATAAATAGATATACCTAATGTCTTAATATATCTTAATATATATAAAATATATAATGATATTTTATCGAAATGAACAAAAAAAAAAACCGTGAAGTATATACGGCCCACAGTATAAATATAAATTTCGAATGTGGCCCGCAAGTTGAAAAAGGTTGGGCACGCGTGTTCTAAACTATCAATAGAAATAACTAATCGCAATATATCTTTTGAAACTTTTTAAATATTTGTATAGGTCAACTGTCAAAATTTAGTGGTAAGTATTATATTTGCACATCAAAAAAACATTAACATATCTCATGTTGAGGAAATTTAAATTGTTAAATTTGAATTTGAAAGAAAGTTAGTAATAATAATTTATTTATTAATGTATACAAATGATTCAGTTGCTAAAAATAAAATGAAAATTTAACTATTCAGATTCTTATTTTTGTATACTAGGTAATTTAAAAGACGCTCTTCAGTATGGATATCTAAAATTAAGTGAGTATATATTATATTACAAAACTATTTTGTTGTATCATGTAACCACAGAAATGCCACCATTAAGTACTTAGTGTCCCTTAACTTAATGATTCATAATTGTGATGTTTCTCATATTGAAGAGTTTGTCATTTTTGCTTCTCAGTTTTCATTTTCCATAGTTTATACCTTATCACATCATATAGTGTATCTAACGAACGTTTCTATATGCAATCAAACCCATAGTTAACAACAAATAAATTTATCCAGATAGTTAGGTTTGTCACCATTTTCACGAACACACCGACTTAATTTTACTCTTTTAACCAATTTTACAAAATAAATTTGCTATCTACCTTGCCTTACCGGCCCCATGTACCCCTCGTATATACGTCTCTGAATTTAAAAACAGGGATCCTTTATTTAAATTTAAGTTGGAATACAAATAAACCGATCTGACATAACTGTTGTATAATATTATATCGTAATGTAATTTATTATCATCCAACTATGACAACTAGCTAGTCAAAATAAATTCATAGAACAATTGATATATCAATTAACTGATATATTATTTACTTCGTTTTTGAATTTAAGAATTATATACAATGCTTGTAATATATATATATATATATATATTGTAGACTTGTATTTTTTATCAAAATTCATATATACAGCTATGCAAATTTCGATATATTTTAATTTATTTGATTTTATAGAAGATCAAATTGTTTCTGGTAAGATATATATTTTACTGATAGCCCTAATAATTATTGGTTGGATCTGGGTATCATGAGGTAAGTCAGATATTCCTTTCATAGAACAGTTTCAAAGAATAACAATAAGGAACTATGAACGGCAGAGCCTGTGTCTGTACATTTTTTGTTTCTCTATTAGGAGAATGTTTGCAGAATAAGTCGGTGTTCATAACTGCAAGATCCCGTGCTTAAATATACTTTGAAATCCACCACCAAGTATTATAGTTCGTACCAATGTTGACTAGTTCACGAATTCCCGATTTCTGGTGACATTTCACCTTAAGTATTGGGATGACATAATCATAAGTATATATCGGCATATATTTATATATATAGGCATAAATTGAACTGATGGTGAACTTAGTGAATTTCCTCGGAACGGTAAAGGAAAAAATTTCTTTAAGTATGTCTTATCAATGAAATAAAATATTGTTGAGTAGCTTCGCAAACCTAATATGGAGATTATTCTTGAGCGATACGGATGAGAGTTGGACCACGAGTTAGATTCGAATAGCCTAGTAACTCGCTGGATAATAAAGTCATTGAACAATACCCATTAGTGGACATCGAAGTGTGAATACGATACGGCCTTTTGAAATTGCCAGTTTTGTTCGACTCTATGTCGACCTGTGCCATACCGACGACTCAGGGGTCGAGTGTACATAGACTGTTTATCGTAGTTGGATGTCTCGGCATCCGCCAAAGCAGAAGGACATATAAAATATATATACATAAATGTCGTCAATTTTATGTATCGTAGTTATTAGTATACAAATTAATTAATTAATAAAAATTGTTTATCTTAAATATTATATACATTTTTTGTTAAAACTAAAAACAAAAACAAACCCTATTTTACTATTATTAGTTTCCTGTAATCTATTAATCTTTCATAATTTACTGACACAAATTGTATATTATAGGATATAATAAATCTTAAAAATCAATGTTTTTTAAACATTTTTATATTTAAATATTTTCATCTTTTCAACTTTTCAACTGAGATAAATAAATCAATAATAGTATTCACTAAAAAATTTATAATCGTTACATTAACATATTAATATGTAATAAGTATATTTATATATATATATATTATAATAATATATATTAAAATAGTAGACTAATAGGATAACCTAAAATTAATTGAATTGGATCTATTTGTCTATGATTAATGTACAAAGTAATGTGATCATATAAATTATAATAATTAGGTTATTTCATGAATTTGTTTAGAATATCAAGAAATATACTTTAAATATCTTTTAAAAGAATATACAAAAATAACTGAATGTATGTATAAACGGTTTATATAAAATAACAAAAAATTTATAATACTACATGTTGACTACGTATTTTAAAATATATGGAATGTATTTCAATATATATAATAAGATATTTGTTCATTATTTATATTATGATCAAAATATGATAATTCCTAAAATTTGTTTAAGAATGAATCAAATACAATATAAAGAAATTAATTTAGACAGATCCTAATAACATTATTATTCATATAATAACTTCTAATTTTCAATTTTTTATCAATAACTCATATATACCTAAATTGTTTGTTTGTTTCTAGTTCATTACATGTGATATGCTATTCAATTTAATACAAAATTTGATTCTTTTTTTTTTTAGATTTAAGAAATGTACCATCTCCGACAGATTTTTGCAACCATATGAGTGCCTTAAGTCCAGAAATATTTAGTTATTTTTCTTCAAGCTCAGACACTTGATACTTGTCTTAAACAAAATAAAATGAAGTTATATTTAATATATATTCACTTGAGATAAAAATACATCCGTTAATTTAAGAAAGTTATTATAACATTATAAAATGTGATTTTAAATAATATTTATAACAATATGTTTTAATTATTCTATTGTATGAAATTATATAAATTAAAATTATTCAAACAAATAATACTGTACTTATGTATTATATAAATTGTATATCTATTCCGAATGTTTTCAGATATATCCATGTCTTCAGTTTTTAGCTAACGTTTCGGTCTCATCGCATAGTCCATCTTCAGAGCGATTGTTACTGTACCGAGGTTGTAACTATACTACCGACTTTGCTCTTTTTTTTGGATTGGTGAGGAGGAAATCTTTCAAAGATACCTCCGTAATGCAAAATCGGAGGTAGTGACGAATTCACCATGAAATGGTGCTTACCAGCTAAAAACCCTTCCCCGGGGGGCAACCGTGAGATTATACGCCGAATGAAAAAACGAAGAAAAAGAGAGGGGGGAAGAAAAAGAGGAAAGAGTTATGTGCGGCGAAAGAAGATGGCCACCACTTACTCATAGGGCTGAGCAGTGAGCCGTTTGCGAGTAAAGCGACACTGAGGGGGTTAGCTGGGAAGCCAAGGTGTAATTGGAAAAAAAACACAATTCACAACTTGTATACACACATACATGTATCTACAGTCGTCAATTTGGCGTGACGGGGGGTATTCCAAAAAAGAGCAGGGACGATTTACCCAGTCGTAAGAACTGGGGGCGTAATTGGCGGATGCAGCGATTGAAGGGTTAGGGTGCAAAACGACCGATTCGCGAAGTCTAGCTGTGAAGATTTCAAAACCCTATATTTTACACATTACTTAAACAATCAACATATGTGTAAATAAATAAATAATTTCAGTGCGGATTTACAGCATATATTTTGATATTGTTGAATAAAACAAAGAAAACTTACAATAATTAGACATAAAGTTTTTCATAGAAAAAACAGAAATCGTATAATAATGAAGTAAAATACATTTAAATTTCCATCCATTGTGATGAAGTTTTAGATTTTTAGGTCTATTATTTATTTTATTATCTTATCTCAAACAGCAGAATGAAAAGTATCACTTCATCATACCTGCTCTCTGGATGCCTACTGATAGAATCAAATATATTGTACTGTGTGAATTCGTTTTAATCAAGTAATAATTGTATGCAAGAATAGAAAAATTATACAAATTAACAATCTACATTTACAAGATACACACAGAAAATATATTACTTAAAATGTATGATTTACAAAATTGAAAACCATTATTAATTACATAACATAACCTATGTAAACATAATTTTTTATAACTATCATAAATGTCAATATTATAAAATAGATTTTGTTAAACATAAATTACAATATAAAATACAAATATTTATCACGATTCAATTCAAGCATATATTGAAAATAATAATTAATACACTGAAAGTTGAGAAACTTTTAAAATATTTTATGCTAATTTTTGATTATTTTTTTTCCTATGATATCGTTAAAGTCACTCTCTTGTTTTTTACTGAAAACACTATTATTCACACCGGTTTTATAAAATACGAAGATCGATAACATGTGTTACACCGACATTTTCTAGAATCGGGTAAGTCTCGAAACCAGCACATTAAAACCTATTGTTTTAACGTATACTAAAACTACCAACATAAATGTGTAAATAAGTAAACAAATTCAAGGTGAATTCAAGGTGCATACAAATTTTAATAAGTGTTTGAGTTATAAAGTTGTTCAATAGAATAAAGAAAATATATAATAATCAAATATTAAGTTTACCATGAAAAAAAAATCTAATACTTATGGAGCCAATTTGTTTTTTATTTCCATTCATTGTGATAAATATTTTAATTTTAAGGATAATAATTTATTTTATCAACCAATCTCAAAAAGTCAATGTTAAAAGAATCGCTCTATCTTGCCCACTCTCAAAACGCATAATGGTGGATTAAATGTCCTGTATTTTGTGCATACGTTTTTCATCATCATCATCTAAAGGCCTTGCCTTGTCGTGATAGTCATAAGTCTCTGTCATTTGCCATATTTTTCAATTTTGAATATGTTGTGACCTCCATGAGACGTTTGAGGTCCTGGAAATATGATGTTCTTGGACGTCCTCTAGATCTTTTCCCCAAGATCTTTCCTTCGAAGATATTTTTCATAAATGTGTTATGTCTAAATAGGTGCCCTATTAATTTCGTTTTCCTTTTTAATATGTGTTTTATTATATTTCTTTTTTCGTTTACATCTTTTAACACTTGCTCATTTGTTTTTTTTCAACCCATGATGTTCTGTTCATTTTTCTCCAAATCCACATTTCCATTGCTTCTAAGCGGTTTTTTTCATTTTTCCTGATAGTCCAAGTTTCACATCCATATAGTAACACACTCCACACAAATGTTTTAATGAATTTTTTCTTCGTTTCGATGTTAAGATGTTTACTAGTCAATAGACTGTTTTTCTTTATGAATGTTTGTTTGGCTAAAATTATTTTTTTTTTTATATCAATAGTGGATGTATTATTGTATGTTATTATACTTCCCAGATAGGAGAACTGTTCGATTTCTTGGATTACAGTGTCGTTCAATTTTATAACTGGGTTGGTATATATCTGATCTCTTCGGGCTGTCATTGTTTTATTGTTTTTGTTTTGGTAGCGTTTATTTTCGTATGAAACTTATCCATACGTTTTTATCAAGTAATAATTGTATGCAAGGGTAGACAAATTTGACGAATTAAGAATTTACATGATACACACAGAAAATGAATTTACATACAAAATTATAAACACGTATTTGGACCGGTGACGTTTAGAATAATATTGATTACATACATATATAGGTAGTAATATAATTATTATAACAATAATTTTTGGTATATAATATAATATAAATATAATATAAAAAAAGAAAAAATAGCAAAGAGGATATGTACTTAATTGTGTACTAAATAATAAAAAATTAAAAGAATAGATTGAATTAAACATCTACCTCAATTGCTTAATCACAATTTATGAAAAATGGATTAAGTGTAATAATAACATAGAATTTTTTATTTTTATTGACGTATTGTTCTAACGAGTACTAGAAATACGCATAAAACATGTATTGTGAGCTATTGGCATGAAAAGGCGCGTCATCCGAGATGTACACAGGCATCCAAATAACCGGTAAGACGCAATATGTGCGTGTGCGTGGGGATGCATGTAAACTGCTTTATTATATATGCAAGCGTTCAGACGACACACCACGTCGTCCGAACAATAAAATCACACATATTATATATTCGGGACTTTTGACCGGAAACCGTACATGTACAAATTTTCGTAAACATCTTTACTTAACAGTCTTGTTCTGGCGTACATATCATTGAACACGCGACATTTTACCAAACTAGTGACGTATACGAAGATGAAGTTTTTGGTCAATTATAGATCTAAACTCTTTTTAAAAATGCGCGAAAAATTCGCATGTACAAGTATAGACATTATTTCGTGTACAAAAAAAAGTACACTTGACAGTCGACATGTTAATATTAACGATAATTTTTTTCGCCCAGCCTGTACGATTCATAAGAACGAAGACCATAATACCTGGCCATGCAATGAGAAGATCCGACGATTACTGCTAAATGATTAATGATTAATCATTTAGATTTTATTTTTTAAATCGATAGGAGGGACTATTTTATATTTAATGTCACTCTCCCTCCGACAGCTACCATTAATGCGCTACATTAGCATTAAAAACTTCAATAGCAAATAAAATACATTCAAAACCTATGGAAGAAACTTATCTAAAATGTATTAAAACAAATTTTTTAAAAATATAGGCATTCACTATTTTAAATATGTTGACATTGTATAGATTATAACAATGAAATATATGATTCATATAAAACAATATAATCATATTAATGCCTGTATATTTCAGGCCTTCGATCGCTAAACATTAAAATTATTTGAAATCAATTTAGCAATAATTCTACAAAAATTTTCATTAGTAAAAATGAGGTTCTCCAATACATTGTTATGATTCGTGTATATTTGAACAAATGCGATCCAACCACATGAATAAATAATTGAATTATTGTCTTAATAATGTAAAATTTGCGACGAATAATAATTACTTTTATTTCGTTTAAAGCATAGTTTGCAAAAAAATAAGTATACGGTTAAATATTCAAATTTTAAATTAACATAGAGAAATAAAAATGAATACGATTTTTACTAAAATTTTCTTTCTGTTATTTACGCTTACATTTGTTGTGATTTTTGATAACGTAATAGCTAAACCTAAATGTAAATATGTTTTCATGTATATCAAACACATTTTTCTAATTATGCTATTTGAATATCTATTTAAAGTTTATATTATTATACAGAAATATCTTCTATAAATAAATATTGTTAACATAGTGTTAAAGTTTTAATTATATTTTTTTTTTATAGTTGAAGGTAAGTTGTGCAACATTGAGCAAATATGAGCAAAATTGAGTAAATCCACATAATTTAACACTACCTGTTAATAATATGTATATATTTTAAATAATTTTAATTTAATAACGAGCAATTTTTGTATATCACAAAATATTATAAATAAAACTGTTAATTTAGAACAGAATCACAATTTCTGATACAGTAAAATATTTTATCTTTAAATGATTCTAATAAACACATAAATATATATTTTTATGAACATATCACAATATGAATATATTGACTATTTCCAAATAAAACTATGATCTTTGTGATGAGGTAACCGGTTAAGAGATATCTATTATATCCTCGGTAAACCAGTTTGTGTAAATAAAGTGTGATGAGTATTTATTTATTATTCGTTACATTTCTCAACAAAAAAATACGAATCTATCTACATAATCGATAAAAGAATAGGTAGATCGACCCACCCGAAACTTAATATTACTAAATTAATACAAAAATAAAATTTAAAATAAATGGTGTCTAATACATTACCTAAAATTATTATGCACCACGATACACCACCTTGTACATTACGATATCAGAAAATTTATTGAGTCAGAATTATTCATTATTATTTATATGCTTAGTTTTTATCTGCTCGAAAACAATTTAATAAAGAGAAATATAAAGGTTTTCGAATGTCACGAGTTTTATGGTTATATACAAGTAAATTAGATAATTAAATAAATAAATAAATGTACAAATACATGCTTGTAAGTAAATAAACGGAACTTTCTTAAAATTTTACGTGTTAATATCAAATGAGCTATATACAAAGATAAATTATATTTCTGGTCTAAATATTTATGTTTATTATAATATATTATATAGGTTTACGGTAATTCATAAAAATTAACAAATGAATTAGATTTATTTATCTCTTATAATATATTTCATTTATTGTTTCAAATTTTAGAATGTCTTGGTAAGATAATAGATTGCGTATAAATATAATAAAAATAGCAATAAGTAGTAAATAATGTATAAATATGTACCCAGTACTTACACTATCATTTAATGGAGCAAATTATCCCGGAATAAATTGCCCTATACATTTTTAACGGTTTATAAATTAGTAACTATTAAAACGTTGTCGATGTTCCACAACAAAATATTATTTTGCACGTTATCAATAGGTAGTTACGTGGTCAGATATGTAATTTTTACAGAATATTTTAGTTTTTTATTATAAAATATCTATGAGCGATTGAGTAGATTATATAAGTGTTTTAATTATTTTCATTTAAGTTATTTAATTATAATTAAAAAAACAATCAATTATCATTATAATTATGAAAACTGTATATAGAAGTTGAGTAGTTTTTTTTTCTGTTACGAATATTTCCGTGTTTTCTAAGCGTAATTAACATTTTCAAATTTAAGTTTCAAAACTTATGATTTATATCAACTTTATTATTTAATCTTTTTTTATTAATGTTACCGTTGAAATTTGAGTGTGATTGAAATAAATTTAACAACATTTCTAATACATAATAGTACACGATTATGATACAGATTTGGTTAATTAGTTGGTCAAAATCAATTTTTCAATTTTTTTTTATATACAATTTCGTCTTACTTTTTATAATTAATTCGTTTAAGAGGTCGCAACACTCGTATTTATATATGTATTATAGACCTTCCGAACTTCGTACACGATTATGGTACAAATTTAGTCAAATAGTTAGTCAAAATTAATTTTACGCAATTGGACTTTTAGTAAATTCTATAAATGAAACGAAAGAAGAATATTGGCATTTATTAAGGATCCAGTACCTTTGCTCCTTGATAAATATATATGGGAAACATTTTTCCGCTTTCCTCTTCCTTTCTATATTGTCTCACCACAATATTCACCCAGATGAATGCTAAGATTACCCCTTTGAAAAAATGAGCTATATCTCTCAAATGTCTATTACATAAAAGTAATGCATATTAAAACATATTATCGTTAAAATGACAATCTATTATTTAGATAAATTTAGAAAAGATGGAATATTTGGTGGTAAGCTAAATATATTATATCAATTAAATCTTTTAAATCCAAATCAAATTTTTACTTTAAATTTATTATTATAAAATAATATAAATAACAGTAACTATAGAAATTTATTATTTCTAGTTGACATGACTAATATTGAGGCTTTCAAACAAGCATATCTAACGTTGAGTTAGTATTTATAACAAAAAGAACAGTTATTCCTAAATTAAAAATATGTTTTTGTTTTCATTTAATATACCTCAAACCGTTATGCATATATTTATGATGATATTTATGCATATATATTATAGATGAATAATAACTTTTTTTTTTTATAGCAAAAGACGTTTTTAATTCGCATGACAGTAATTAATTTTTATCGCAATGAATGTTATTATTTGCACTTAAATTAACAACTTTTATTTATTTATTTATGCATATGATATTTTTCGGTTTATTAGTAATATAAGTATTAATAATAATTACAAAATAGAATAGCGCAGTAATGAATAAATAAAACATGCAACAGTAACACAACAGTCATAATCATAATAATAATTATATTAATAATAATTACGCCACACTGCAAATACTGCAGCTTTGAGAAAGACGACGCTAAGCACTCGTTCTTCACCTGTACTCGATGGTCAAACAAAAGACGGGATTTAGAAAGAAGAATTGGAATATTTTATTCTTATAATATCGTCGAGAAGATGCTACAAAACTAGGACAGATGGAACGCCGTAGTAAACTACGTACACACTGTTCTTCAGTCTAAGAAGGAGGACGACTGTCTAGAAGACTGACAATGCCTTACCAGACGCGTGACAAAAGAAGATACGATGAAAAAAACAAGAAAAACGGAAGCCCGTAACAAGGGCCAAATTGCAGTGGCCCCGGCTTGAAGTTAGAAATTTGTATGCGAAAACAGATTCCATTTAGGTGTTCCTGGAGCTAGGTCTTGCCCGTTCCGAATGTTATTCGAATTTACAATGTTAGTGACTAGTGTTGCAATCCATCTAATGATTTTGGACCCAAGATTATTGAGGAACTCTGGAAGCATTCCATCTGTTCTAACCGCTTTCCCATTTTTAACTGATTTCAGTGCATTTTGAAATTTCTCTTCGGTGAATTAAGAGATTAAACATAAAATATTTTCTTTTTTCAATAAAAAATTATTTACTCTCATAACATGTTTATTGTAATTATATCGCTCATTATAATACATTTTTTAATTTTTATTTTTTAGAGTTAGATTATGGTGTATCAAATTATTATTCCTGGATCTACGAAAAAGCAATAGAAAGTATGTATGATAAAAACTGTAAATTAAGTACATATTCTGTTGGAGCGGCTGCATATATAATAACTATATTTACCATATTTTTATCGTGTTTGAAATAGCTCATGGTAACATCAGCTTTAATGAAACAGTTCTTGCTCCAGCTGTTTGGTGTAAAGATCTACATCAACGTCTCCGTTTGTATACATTACCTAGTATTCGACTGTTATAATACATTTTATATTGTTCTACTTAAATTTAAAACGTATCGAATTTTAATACATTTCTTAATTAAATGAATGTATTAATTAAATATATGTATAGTTTAGAAATCATTATTATGGAATAATAGTGTATGCATTTTTTTTAAACAAAAATTAACAATACTAATCGAAAAAATATTATTTAATAAAAGATATGCCACTTGACTCAGCTATAAATATGTGTTATGGTAAGTAAACGGGTATAACTATTTTTTCCGTTTAGTATATGTTTGAATTTAGTATTAATAATTAACTATTTACACACACGCACACACACACAGCACCTAGCTGTCCTGTGCACTTAGTTGCCTGTAAAAAAGTGACATCTAATATGGTTATACCTCTTCAAGATAGTTATAATTTTATTAATGTTAAAAAATTAAAATATTAAAATACATATTGAATCTTGATACTAAAAGAAATAGTTTGTTTTGTTTTATCTTAATGTGAGTTGATGAACAATGTTTTTCGTCAATCACTGAGGTGTTTAAATAAGCAAACTTGATGGTATGCCAATGCGAGAACACACAACATATAATTGTCCATATAAGAAGCACGAATTTCTAGATTAATCCCACAAATGGACATTGTTTGGCCTAGTAACTTATTAATAGGTATTGTAAATGCTAGACGAATTGGAACCTGTAGGCGGCTGAATGAAATGGGTAAGTCTGAAAGGATCATTGAGACCTGTAACAGGAGAACAACTCTTAAAACTTGCGGTTCAAAGTGGTAGCTTCAAAAATATTGCCCATGATTTTTTTTATGATCAATCGCATGCTATTACATAGCTTTGATGCATTTGAAGTTCAATGCAAAATGATTGGTGAACAAATATTTAATTGCAAATTATGTGGTGGCATTCCCGGTAAACTCAATGAATTCAAGAATTCAACAGGAAAGTTCCGGACCGACGACAGTGTCGATTGATTTGAATTAAACGTAAATTAAAATCTAAATTATTGTTATGTGTTATCGTATTTATCATATTTAACATAAATATAATAATTTTGTCTTCTGTGGGCTGTGGAGACATGCTATAATATATGGCATGATATGTGATGAGTGGCGGCTGTTATAATAAAAGCCGGCCATACACGAACAATTCAAATATAAAATATATCAGAATATTTTCAGCGATAACGTTTCATTTCTGGTCCGTAGTATTTTTTTACTGAAACCAATTTGATGATACACTTGGACCTAAATCTTAAGCGTTGATTCAAAATTGCAATCATTCTCATTCTGAACGATTTTTATTGCTTCGAATGATGTAATTTGGAAGCAAAAATTGAATTTACGAATTTTACGCAAAAACAATTTTGAATGAGATGTAACTCCAGCCAATAGTGTTTTCAATGACTCTGACGGCAAATTCAGTATTGGAAGAACAACTTTTTCAGACGCGCAGCAGAAACTGGCCGATTCACCTGTGTATTTGAATGCATGGCAGTTTTAGCATTTTTTGTCCATAGTGCCGATGAAAATTTTTGAATGTAACTGACAATCAATGTCTGAATAATATTCTAACGCAAGGCGGAGAAGTGATGCACGTGTCAATGCGCGATGTACTTGCAGGCGTTGTCGTTCCTACGCTTTGTATGTGTCGGTAGCTCGTTGACGCGCCTGTCTTTGTCTCAATGCATTAGCCCGACGGCGTTCGTTGCGTTGCTCTTGACTATCATTTGCACATGTATTTGTAACCGAATCACTTAAATTTGCATTGTCCGTCAATTGATCTTCTGCCGTTCTATTTAACGGACAAGTGTGAACTATTTAAGAATTCTGTGTACATCGACCTCCTCGTGACATTTGTATAATATATAGCTGCCCGTGCACTTCTTTGCCCGTAAAAAAGCCACCTCTTATATGGTTATTATGAATTACTCGTCGCTGCCGGCTTACAGTAGACAAAATAATTCACAATAAATAAAATCTTATATTATAAATATATATATTTCTTCCTCACAACAACAGTGGTTCGTTAATAAATTTAGTGACATACACGCGTGTAGAAGAATTATATATGTAAAGATATTCATTTGCATAACTAACTTATTTTTAATTAACTACAAAATTATATATTTTATGTGCACAATATATACCAGCACAAGAGTCGCTGTTTATTTTATTCATATCATTGAGGAAATTTGTATAATATATATTTTTCGTGGGTTTACATATAAATATGTATCTGTCTGTGTAAATGCTAAATATAAAATTAATGAAAATCTTTTCGGTGTATTCTTAATTATTAATAAACAATTCTAACTGTATAATATCACCTTATATTATCTAAAAAATTGTTTAGAACAAGTGGTCGAATATGGTAGTAAGTACTATATTTGCACATCAAAGAATCGTTTACATATATCATACTGAGAAAAGTTAAAATTCATAAATCTAAATTTGAAAAATACTAAGTAAAAAAAATCGACGTATAGAAATGATTCAGTTGCTAAAAATGAATTGAAAATTGTATAATTCCAATTTTTAATTTGTATATACTAGATAGTCTAGATGAAGCTCTTACGCATGGATATCTAAATTTAAGTGAGTATATATTATAATACATCATTATTTTTAAATGACATACAAACACGAAGTGCAAGATAAAAAAATGCAGCTACATAGGCGCATTCTGTTAATTGACAATAATATAAAATATAGAATATTTTTGAACTATACACAAAAGATAACGACCGTTTTTACTACTTTTTTCTCTCACATCTACATGAAGTAAGCCACGCTTATTCCCACCTACCATTTCACTTGTGCTCCCATTGTTTTTCCCTAATCATCAAACTATTGGAACCAATTTCCTACCACAACTTATTTACTCATTATTTATTTCATTTGTTTTTATAACTCAAATTAACAGTCCTAACTTTTCATCTATGTAACACTCGTTCGTTTTATTTTATTGTCCACTGCCTAAAATTTTAGACTATAGAGCATCTCAGGACTCAAACTAATGTTTTGTAATTTAAGGTCCAATAATAGTTGACTTTCACTTTCCATAGATCCTATTTCATCTCAACATTTAATGTAACTAACGACCTTTCTGTATAATACAATAAATTCGTAGTTAAGAACAAATTAACTTAGCTGGACCGTTAGGTTTGTCATTGGTTCACGTCGACTTTACACGAGATTCTATTCCATAATGAAAGCTTACCGTTTTTACTTGTCGTGACAGCTGTGGCCCAACACATGGTTCATTATATGCTAGAAAATTCCAAAAATTATGTCAAAGTATTTTTATCATAATCTTCTAATTTTCAATTCTTCTTGTCAACAAACATAAATATATCTGAAATATTGTTAGAAGTGGTTCATATTTTCAAAACATTTTCCAATTATTTTTATTAAAACTGTAATATTTGCTTCATTAATTTTACATGATTTATTAATTAAGCCAACAAAAATGTACGCCTATCTTGACACACCACACTCGTGCGGGCACTACCACTCAAAAACTTCACCTTGCATACGTCACTAAAAAACGATGAAACGGGAATGCATTTAAAGTTTTAATCGTTATGCTTTATTATTATTATTACCTATTACATTTACTCATGCCAACTAAATTAATTGTCATGACTCAATTAGCTTTTCAAAATAGGAGTTCTTTATTTCAATTTAAGCTATAACATTAATAAAACTTAAAAAACAAAATAAATGGTATAACTTTATACCATAGATATATATGTATATAGTTATATATAACTTTTTTCTTTTGACTATGATTAACTAAATTAAAAAAGTTAATTATGCGACCAATTAGCGTAAACTATATAGATAATTATTACATCACTTATATATTCTTCACTTTGTTTAGAATCTAAAACTTTAGTATATTGCATGCTTGTGATGAATATATATTGTATACATAAATGTTTAAATAAAATAAAAATTATACGCACATGTAAATTTCAATATATACTAATTTATTTGAATTTATAGAAAAGGACATTGTAAATAGTAAGATATATACTTTACTAATAGCCCACGCATTGTCTTATCATATTTTATATTTTACACGTATACACTATAAGGAATGAAAAAAAATGTTATCTGAATTTATTATTACATTTTGAAAGAAAACGTTGTTAAACAATATAGAAAAAAATTGAAGATATATTTGATTAAAATTAATGAACTACAAATTAATATATTTTACAAAAATAATATAAACATTTTATATATAAATGTTTAATCATTTTCAATTCAAAAACAAACGAATTAACGTTGACAAAACGTTTTGTGTTGTTTATTACAATTAGTTCCAAATGATTAATAAAATTAGATTAGAAATACGTATCATATGATACAATTGCATTTGTAAATAAATGTATAAAATTATAAGAAGAAGGATAAAGAATGTTTAATATCATAGAAATAAAAAAATATCTAAAAATAATATAAAAATAAAGAATAAAACTAATGAAACCACAGTGAAGAGTGTCATTCTTCTGCAGTTTCGAATGGGGTAAATATCTTTAAAACAAAGATGAAGCAAACTCATTTGATCATGTCCTACCAAAGAAACAAAATGTCAATTTGATTACCGTAGAACGATAAAGATTTTTTGATTGGCCAGTGTCGGCTTTATGTTGACCTGGACTAGATCATCAGCTTAACTGTTGTGTGTGCATATGATTGTGTATCATATCCGCGCTCAATTTTGTGTGTGTGAGAAATAAAAAATAAAAAAAAACACAAATCTCCAAATGTTTTTTTATTTTCAGAACACTCGTTAGATTTTATTATGAAATAATTGTTACACGTACGAAGTTTTTCGTACGACAGACGACCAAAAGTACACGTAACAATTTTCGGGCCATACGGTCGACGATGAGAGATTTAATTACACTAGTGGGGAATTTGAACTAGTGTATAACCTGTTGATCCGTTCAGACCGGTCGACAGCACAATGATAAACAATATCATTCGTTCTATTAATAATCCGACCGACCGTCCAAATTTCGGAACGTCACAATATATTAATTAATATAATTTATATATTTGTGTAGATTATCAAAGCATATACTTTAAATACCTGGTAGAAGAATATATAAAAAAAACTACATGTATGTATAAATGGTTTATAATAAAATCGAATAAATAAAAAATGTTGATTCTGCTTTAAGAACATAGTGAATGGCTCAGTATAAATATAAACTAACAAGGCCGTAACAAGAACACATTTTCGAGAGAGGGGGGGGGGGGGTTAACACCGAATCATATATTTTGAACTACTAAATTTAAATACTAGATTATGTTGTGTACAATAAAATTGTGTCTAAATGCGGGTTTAAACATATGGCGTGTAAACGTGTGTCTCCACCATAATAATTTAGTATAATAAATTAAATTTATTATAACTATTAAAAAGATACGGGGGGATTGAACCCTAACTCCCTCCCCAAACACGGCCTTACATATATATGTATACATAATTTATATATTATATATGTTTATATATTGTTATATTTATATATTAAATTAGTTCATCGGTTTCTTTAATAATCTTTAATAATTTGTTTTTAAATTAGACATAGAATAAATTGATTATTTATAAAAATACCGAGCACTTTTGATTATTGATCAATAACTCAATATAATTAAACTTTTTGTTTTTCTCTAGTGTCTATGTATCTAGTTTTCTACGTGTGACATGTTATTAAATTAAGCGAGTAGAGTATATAATATGATTATTTTCACTTTTGTTTAGATTTTAAATATGTACCAAGTCCGAAAGCTTATTGCAAATATATAAGTATGTAATTTCCAGAGATCTGTAATAATATTTTTTCAAGATCAGATGCTAGATGCTTGTCTTAAACAAATTGAAATTAAAGGAATAATTAATATATTTTCACTTAAGTAATATATTTACATCTGTTAATATATCAAAATAATTTTAACATTATAAAATATGATTTAAAATAATATTCTTAACTGTGTATTTAATTATATTATTATTTTATTTTTAATTATTTTATTTTATAAAATGATACTAATAAAAATTATTCAAACAGAAAACTCGTAATTATGTATTAACTAAATGTCATGTGGCCAAGGATTGTCTCCAGGAAACTGACATATTTTGTACAACAGATGTATTCCGATGCAGCCGAGACTATCGAATTTTGATATGCTATCCATTTAACCATCCTAATATGTTTAATTGCCAGGTGGTAATTTCAATTTGATGAATCTTATGTCTTAGAAAGCTCGTGTAAATTCAGCTCATCCGAATGCTGAAATAATTTATTTAAAAATATAAATAAATTAAATTTTTAAAAAAATGAGTTGTTTTAAAAAGTTAGAATATTATAATTATGATATTAAAGTACCCATCTAATTATTTTAACAATATAATTTTTATAGTACACAACATCGATGACATTAATTTTATCAAATCCAGAGAAGATCTGAGAATCACTCATAATATAATGTATATCAAAACATCATTTTCACATGATTATTTGTTACCTCCTGTCTGTTTGATTGTTTAGTAGGGTATTTACGTCACTAAATGATCAATGCAAAAGTTGTCTGAAAATGCAAGTATGATCAATCATAGATCATATACTGACCAATCCAACGCATAATGATTAAAATATTACTGAAATACTATTGTTCACGCAAACCAGTGACGTGACCTTCGACTTCGCACGCGTCGATAAGGCTCTAGAGCTTTCTCCGAATATCCCTACCTGTGGGCACTGTTTATCGCTACGTAAGAGTATTCGGAGACACTTAATATTTTTGGTTTAGCTCTCCCGCCCCGACCGTTGAAGTGGTCACATCGTCGTCGTGCCAATTCCCGTGTCGGTACGTGGTCACTGGTCGGGGTCGATCCACGTGTCTTTAATAAGTGTGACGGGTGTTAACGGCAGCAATTGCGAGCATCGACGCGTGCGAAGTCGTTCCTCACCGGTTACTGGTAATTTGTATCTTATAAGTTCCGAACATTCAATTTGTTTAATATATTTTTTATGGTGTGAAACATTATTACTATTAACTATATTTGTGGGTATACGCTACTATTCAACTTGTTTATATATACATATATATATATATATTATTTATGGTGTGAACTGCTATTTCTGTTAATTATATTTGAGTGTATTATTATAACGAATTATTATTTGTCTTATTTATTACGAAAAATCCTTATTTCTAAACATAACCGAACGGTGTGCGCAAGTCGTCGGGCCAACTGTCCATCAAGAGCTCAATGGCGCAAACAAATACTATATTTATTATAATTTGCTGGTTTCTAATTACCAATTTTTAAGTACACTTGAAAAATATAACCATATGTAAACATTTGAGGAAAGCATACGTTAAATATATGAACTTTTTTTTTAAGTACGTGAAAAATTCTCATATACAAGTATAAACACGATTTCGTGTACAAAAATATGTACATGTGACAGTCGACCTGTTAATATTTACGTTAATTTTTTTTCGCCCAGCCTGTACGACTCATAAGAACGAAGAGCATAATACCTGGCCATGCAATAAGAAGATCCGGCGATTACTGCTAAATGATTAATGATTAATCATTTAGATTTTATTTTTTAAATCGATGGGAGGGACTATTTTATATTTAATGTCACTCTCCCTCCGTCAGCTATCATAAAGGCGCTACATTAGCATTAAAAACTCCAATAGCAAATAAAGTTTCATTCTAAACCTATGGAGGAAACTTATCCAAAATGTATTAAAAAAAATTTTTAAAAATATAAGCATTCATTATTTTAGATATTTTGACATTGTATAGATTATAACAATGAAATATATGGTTCATATAAAACAATATAATCATATTAATGCTTGTATATTCGGTAAATTATATTTCAGGCCTTCGATCGCTAAACATTAAAATTATTTGAAATCAATTTAGCAATAATTCTACAAAAATTTTCATTAGTAAAAATGCGGTTCTCCAATACATTGTTATGATTCGTGTATATTTGAACAAATGCGATCCAACCACATGAATAAATAATTGTATTATTGTCTAAATAATGTAAAATTTGCGAGGAATATTAATTACCTTTATTTTGTTTAAAGCACTAGTTAGCAAAAAATAAAAAATAAATAAGTATAAGGCTAAATATTCAAATTTGAAATTAACATAGAGAAATAAAAATGAATACGATTTCTACTAAAATTTTCTTTCTGTTATTTACACTTACATTTGTTATGATTTTTGATAACGCAAGAGCTACATCCAATTGTAAATATGTTTCCATTTATACTAAACACGTTTTTCTATTTATGCTATTAGAATATTTATTTGAAGTTTATATTATTATACAGAAATAGCTTCTATACATTTTGTTAACATAGTATTACAGTTTTAATAATATTTTTATTTACAGCTAAAAGTAAGTTATGTAACATTGTGCAAATATAAAACATAATTTAACACTATCTGTTAATAATATGTTTCTTTGGAAAATACTTTATTGTATTTAATGCTTGGTCACATAGAGTTGAACGAAGATAATAAAATTTTTGAATTGGTGAGTTATAATGGTCCTGGTATACTATGACCTTGACTCAGGATTAACTAAATTTGTTGGGGGAGAGGAAATAGTTGATTCAGAGGGGAGAGAGAGGTATCACTAGGATATTTCTGTTATTAAAGTAGGAATAATTGAAATGAAATGTGTTATTACTCATAATCGTTCGTGTACGCGTTTTTTCTTCTCATATATATAATATATATATATATATATATACATCTATAAGAAAACTCCAGAATTCGCTGAAAATATGTAGGATTCTCAGAATTTTGGGGGGTCTGGGACCTACGGGTCTCATTGCTGACTACGGTCCTGCTTTGAAACAATCGAAGAATGCTACCCATTTTTGTATGTTCCCACTAAACTTTGGCAAATCGATAGGAGCTATTCGAGCTCTATAATTTGACACAGTTGAATTTAAAAAAATATCATTTCCCAAAGTATGACGTTTTTCATTATTTATCATCTCTCGAATCGTAAGTAGACAGCAAAATATGTTTTTTCGAAATCGTTTTTTTCTTGTTTCGCTTCGATAATATCATCTGGACTAAGTAATTCGATTTCTGTTTGAATTTCATCAAATTTCTTATTTAGTTATGGTAAGCTTAATTATGCCATGTTTACGTTTTAAATCTGATAAAACCTAAGCGGTGCCGCCTCTAGTTACCATTTTGAAACGGTTATATGTTTTTACGTATTGTGATATAGGAAGCCTATACTTTATTCGCAGATTAATACCTAGTAAATAATTTGAAATTTAAATCACGTCGAGGTCACCAAAATGACGGACAGGAGACGATAAATGATATATCACTCACTCCAACACCAAAGACTTCATAAAAATAATTATAATTAATTAAATAATTTGCGGATACTATCCTAACAATTAAAATAGTAAATAACAAAAATAATATAAAAATGGTATAAATCAAATATAATATAAATTTGGGTATAACTCAAATATAATATAAATTTGGGTACAACACAAATATAATATAAATTTAGCACTTACTGACAAATTCACAACTGCAAACCACTGGCCAAAACTCCAATATATGTAATATTTATGTTTATACTACGCAAAATAATATCTTGGGCTATTTGAGCTACAAGAATAAGTAGTACAATATATAAACAACGGCTCTAAGAGCCTACAAAATCACAATTTTAGCTTTTCGAGCCAATTTTAATATATGTGCGCCCGAAGCGAACGAAACAATTTTTGTATGTATATAAAAACGGTAATTTTACAATGACAGTAAGCAACTAAAATTAAGACAAAACTTTCAAAGAAAAAAAACGAAAAAGTATACTTTTAAAACACATGACTGCGGTCTCGCAACAACAGCTTTCGCTGACCTACCACAATAATCTTAATTAAATAATTGATAATAAAAACAGATATATATATATCATAATACTAACAATTATAAAAATAAAAATAATAATAATAATAATAATAATAATAATAATAATAATAACGATCATAATAATAACGATAAAAATAATAATTATAAGAATAATAATAATAAATAAATAAATAAATAAGTAAATAAATAAATAATAATGATAATAATAATATTGGTAATGTATGTGCGTGTGTGTGTAAGTGTGTTTATATGGCTGATATAAGGTGATCGGTCACGGCAATGGAAAACTGTACATTCACCTAATTGGCGTCAACAAAAAACCTCTACGAATATTGTTTATACTCCTATAAGTATTAAAGTTTTAATAATAATTTTTTTTATAGATCAAGGTAAGTTCGGCAGCATTAAGCAAATATAAAACCACATAATTTTACATTACCTGTTAATGATATATATAGACCTTAAGTAATATTAATTTAATAACACACAATTTTGTATATCACTAAATATTATAATTTAAAATTGGTATGCTCACAGAAGCACAATTTTTGACTCAGTGAAATATTTTATCTTTAAATGATTCTAATAAATACATAAATATATATCTTTATGAACATATCACAATATGAATATATTGGCAATTTCCAAATAAAACTAAGATCTTTGTGATGAGGTAACCAGTTTAAAGATTTCTATTATATCGTCGGTAAACCGGTTTGTGTAAATAAAATGTGATGAATATTTATTTATTATTCGCTACATTTTTCAACAAAAAAATATGAATCTATCTACATAATCGATAAAAGAATAGGTAGATCGACCCACCCGAAACTTAATATTACTAAATTAATATAAAAATAAAATATAAAATTAATGGTGTCTAATACATTACCTAAAATTATTATGCACCACGATACACCACCTTGTACATTACGATATCAGAAAATTTATTGAGTCAGAATTATTCATTATTATTTATATGCTTAGTTTTTATCTGCTCGAAAACAATTTAATAAAGAGAAATATAAAGGTTTTCGAATGTAACGAGTTTTATGGTTATATACAAGTAAATTAGATAATTAAATAAATAAATAAATATACAAATACATGCTTGTAAGTAAATAAACGGAACTTTCTTAAAATTTTACGTGTTAATATCAAATGAGCTATATACAAAGATAAATTATATTTCTGGTCTAAATATTTATGTTTATTATAATATATTATATAGGTTTACGGTAATTAATAAAAATTTACAAATGCATTAGATTTATTTATCTCTTATAATATACTCCATTTATTGTTTCAAATTTTAGAATGTCTTGGTAAGATAATATATTGCGTATAAATATAATAAAAATAGCAATAAGTAGTAAATAATGTATAAATATGTACCCTGTACTTACACTATCATTTAATGGAGCAAATTATCCCGGAATAAATTGTCCTATACATTTTTAACGGTTTGTAAATTATTAACTATTAAAACGTTGTCGACGTTCCACAATAAAATATTATTTTGCACGCCATCAATAGGTAGTTACGTAATCTGATACGTAGTTCATACAAAATATTTTAGTTACTTATTATAAAATATCTATGAAGCAATTGAGTATATGAAATAAGTTTTTTAATTATTTTCAGTTTAGTTATTTAATTATAATTAAAAAAACAATCAATTATCATCATAATTATAAAAACTGTATATAAAAGTTGACTGGTTTTTTTTCTGTTACGAATATTTCCGTGTTTTCTAAGCGTAATTAACATTTTAAAATTTAAGTTTCAAAACTTATGATTTATATTAACTTTATTATTTAATCTTTTTTTATTAATGTTGCCGTTGAAATTTAAGTGTGATAGAAATAAATTTAAAACCATTTCGAATACATAATAATACACGATTATGATACAAATTTCGTCATTTAAATGGTCAAAATCAATTTTTCAATTTCCTTTAATTTAGAATTTCGTCATACTTTTTATAGTTTATTCGTTTAAGAGGCCGCAACACTCATAATTCAATATGTATTTTATAAACCTTCCGCATTTTCTTGTTTTGTAGGTGTTAATTAAGTACGATATTAATGTTCGAAACATAAACAAGTTTGATGATGTGTCTACTTGTGTCATCTATCGGTTGATTTCCTAAAATATCGATTGCAAAATTAACTATTTAATCTAAAACTAACTAATTAACTTAAAATTAAGTTTTTGGTTTTACACGTTTTTCAACAGCTATAAAATCGAGCAAAATCGATATTTCGTAAAATCATTCGGCCAATGCATAGCTTAACATTTGCTCTTTTTAATTTTTACTCTGAAGTATTTCTCACCAAAATTATTGTAAGAGGCATACTGAAGGAATTACGGATGTATGTTTTCACAAAATTGAAAACTACTGACTTACGAACTGCCGCCGCCGAGTTACGGAGAGCAACGCCATCTTTGGAACGTTAAATACGTTTTACTTTTGATGTGGTTGCTCCTTATGCAATTGTTTTTTTGGTGAATATTCTTAATTGAAACGAATAAAGAATACTGGTGTTTAATAAGGAACCAGTACCTTTGCTCCTTGATAAATATCTATTGGAAACATATTTCCGTTTTCCTCTTCCTTCCTATATTACCTCACCACAATATTCACTCAGATGAATTCTAAGATTACTCCTATGAAAAAATGAGGTATATCTCTTAAGTGTATAGTCTATTACATAAAAGTTATTCAAATTAAAACATTCTATCCTTCAAATAACTAACTATTATTTACGAGTAGATAAACTCAGAGATCATGGAAAATTTGATAGTAAGCAATATATATTTTATCGATTGAATCTTATAAATTCAAATCAAATCGTTACTTTAAATTTAATATAATAAAATAATATAAATTACAGTTACTATAGAAATGTATTATTTCTAGTTGACACGAATGGCATTGGGGCTTTCAAACATGCATATTTGATGTTGAGTAAGTAGTCATAACAGAAAAACAGTTTGTCTAGAAATAAAAATAGGTTTTTGTTTTCCTTTATTTTAAATCGTTATTTATGTATTTAACAGATGAAAAATAATTTTTTTTTTATTAATAGAAGAAGACGATAATAATACACATAACAGTAAATAATTTTTATTGCAACGAATGTGATTATTAGTCAAATTAACAACTGTTTTTATTGTAAAACACACACACACACATACACACGAATATAGATGTATATAACTAATTAATAATCCAAATTGACGAAAAAAATATCAGATATAATTTCAAAAATTGCATCGCAATCATAAAATAGCTGACTTTATGTTTATACACAAACCAAAATATTAATTTTTTTTTTTGCCATATTTAATTTTCATAAAAATATTAAACATGTTTAATATAACATTACATTTACATTATTAAATGATGTTTTTCATATTTTTATGTACCCTATTAGATATTTTTTATAATCTTCATAAACAAGAAACCACTATTAATGTTGACAGAATAAAATTTCATTTTTCTTTTTGGTTCAGTAGCTGATGTGAATGTTTAATAATGTATTATTACTTATGTATTAATACATCACTAGTTATTCGTTAGATTATACAATCCTCATCTTTTGATAATGAATTTTATAATTTACGTTAGCTGGTGCTCTAATTTAATTGATCTATTTTAATCTAATGTAATTTACGTGCTCTTATAATCTAATAATTCCTAATATTGACAATTAATTAAAACTATCGTCAGGATGAAATGATCAATGTTAAAACAAATTTAAACAATCGTTATATATTCAAGCGAAAAAACAACCAACAGGGAATAAACCTAATGATTTTATTCTACGTTTTATTTAAAAATCGAATTGTCACGATCAAATAAATATAATGTAAAAATAAAATATGTAACTACGTACAATAAATTAGCGACCATAATGCTTGATTTAAATTATGTGATAAGATTTTCTCTTATAATAAATTGAAAATCACATAAGCTAAAAAAATTATAAATTTAAATATTTATTAATTGTAATTAACTTTACAAATTTTTTCGGTTATTAAGAGATTAAACATAAAATATTTTCTTGTTTCAATAAAAAATTATTCACTTTCATAATATGTTTATTGTAATTATATCGTTCATTATAATATATTTTTAATTTTTTAAAATTAGATTCTGTTGTATTAAAATATTATTCCGTGATCTATGAAGAAGCAATAGAATGTATGTGTGATAAAAACAGTAAAAACAAAATATATTTTCTATTGAAGCAAGTGCATATATGATAACCATTTTTTCCATATTTGTATCGGATTTGAAATAGCTCATGATAGCATCAGATTTGATGAACTAATTCTTGCTCCAGCAGTTTGGTGTAAAGATCTACATGAACGTTACCGTTTGTATATATTTCCTAGTATTCGTCTGTTATAATATATTTTGCACTGTTCTACGTTAATTTAAAAAATATCTAATTTTAATACATTCCTTAACTAAATATATGTATAATTTGAAAATCTATATTATTATAAAAAAAATAGTAGTGAGTTTATTAAAACTTTTATGGATTAAATTACTTTTATTGATGTATTTTCCGGAAATATCCATGCTGCCAATTTTGTTCTGATGTTTTGAAACCGTTACAGGTTCAATCTTCAAAGAACGTAGTACTCGTCTGTCGTGAATACACTGAGTGGTCCGCATTGCGTTGCATTACAAGAGAGGGACGGCTTACGTTAGGCCAGACATGTCTATGCTAGTTAATGGAGTTAAACCGGAATTTACATGAACATGTAAGACTAAGTGGTCCGCTTTTCTTTTTTCTTTTTTTTGGATTGGGGAGAAGGAAATCTTCCAAAGACACCTCCGTAATAAAAAACCGGAAGTAGTACCGGATTCACCATGAAGTGGTGCCAACGAACTAAAAATTCCTCCTCGGGGGGCGACTTTGAGGTTATACGCTGAGTGATAAAACGAAAAATAGAGAGGGGGAAAAAAAGAGGAAAGAGTTATGTGCGGCGAAAAAAGGTGGCCACGCATAGGGCTGAGCAGTGAGCCGTTTGCGCGTAAAGCGTCGCTGGGGGGGGGGGGGGGGTTAGCTGGGAAGAGAAGGTGGAATTGGAAAAAAAAACACAATTCACAACTTGTATACACACATACATATATCTACAGTCATTAATTTGGCGTGACGGGGGATGTTACAAAAAGGAGCAGGGACGAGTTATTCTATACTCTCTCCCATCTCCCAAACGTTTCATTAATTGGAAAAAATTCGCTCTAAACCTTCTGACAGATATCACCGACATAAATCCCGCCATGTCTTCATCTTCGAAAATCGACATCGCCATCTAAAATTTCACAAATTCTACTCACATTGCCTTAGAATCTAACAAATTTTCACCTACCCGGTTAAAAACCGAATGCCCATTCCGGTTGAAATTCTAAATGAAGTTTTTCAAAAAATTGGATCACAGATTTTGGCCACATAACTGTAACCCTTAAACTAAAAGTGTTCTAAACTCAAAAATGTAATTTATTAAGCTCCTTCTTAGTACCCACAAGCAGCACGAGTGGGACAAATTTCTAAATTCCCTTAACCAAAATACCAATTCAGTTTACAAACTCAACATTTTTTTTTTGCCCTTGGCAAGCTTCTCACCCATTCTTAGGTCACAATGGTTTGGCTTACGAGTCAACTGAGAAATTAGATGTTATCACTGATTCCCTTGAAAATCAATGCACCCTAAATCCAGGCCCTGAAAATCCTGAAGTGTCTGCAAGCGTCCAGGCGCTTAAAAACACGCCTATTCCTAGTCCTCCCTATTTCACCACCCCAGGCACCATAGGTCAAATAATCGCAAAACTTCCTAACAAAAAAGCCGCTGGTCTAGATTGTATCTAATTTAGCCCTTAAATTTCTACCAAAAAACAAATTAATGACTCTTACAAAAATATTAAACGGTTGCCTTAGACTAGGTTATTTCTCAAAGCCCATCGATCATATCCATCCTGAAACCGGGGGAAAACCACTCTCTCTCCAAAAGCTCAATAAAATTCTAATTTTAAATATCCCCAATGAAATAGTTAAAATTACAGAGTCCTTCTTGGATGACCGCTCTTTCGTCTCATTCTTCGAAAACCAACTCATTTCAACGTCTATAAAAATCAAACCCAACCTTTATTTCTGGGCATCTCTCATACATTACTAATTTTCCCCAAAACCTATTCTAAACTCAATAATTTAATATTCAAAATTAAAATATACCTACGATAATTCCGTTAACCACGTTCATATAAATTCCGATCCAACTCCCTTCACTAGCATAGATTCACGTCTGGCCTAGTTTAAGACGTAAGCCGTCCCCCTCTAGCAATAGCAATAGCAATAGCGGACCGCTCAGTGTAGTCACGACAGTCAATGGTGTACTAGGTTTTCTGAAGATGGAACCTGTTACGGTTTCAAAACATTTGAACAAAATTAGCAACATGGCTATTTTCGAAAAATACATCAATAAAAATAGTAGTGTATGCATTCTTTTTTTTTAATGAAATCTAACAATACTAATCGAAGAAATATTATTTAATAAAAGATATGCCATATGACTCAGCTATAAGTACGTGTAATGGTAAGTAGACGGATATAATAAATTTTGATTTTAATATATACTTAAATTTAGTATTGTGTGTAAATGCTATATACAAAACTTTCATGAAAATCTTTTCTGTTCATTTTTCAATATTAATAAATAATTCTAATTGTATAATATCGCTTAATATTATTTAAACAATTGTTTAGAACAAGTGACAGAATATGGTAGTAAGTAATATATTGGCACGTCAAAGAAACGTTTACATATATCATGCTGAGAAAAGTTGAAATTGATAATTCTGAATTTGAAAGATACTAAGTAAAATTAAAAAAATGTATTGACGTATGGAAATGATTTGATTGCCAAAAATGATTTAAAAATTATATAATACCAATTTTTAATTTTTATATACTAGATAGTCTATATGAAGCTGTGAGGCATGGATATCTAAAACTAAGTGAGTCTATATTATAATACATCTGTTGATGACGGGAATTAAGAATATTAGGTAACTCATCACGTACTTAGTGGACTCTATATACATGTACTTATATAAAAACTAAAACATTTCAAATATAAATGTGTTGCTGCTTTAATACCGAATTACTCAAACAATATATAAAAAATAATTCAACAATGTACAAAAATAACTCACAGAAATACGAAAAAATAATACAAATAAATAATTAGCCTTTTTGGTTCAACGATAATTATCTAAAATAATTCACCAATAATAAAAATCACATGTAATTAAATTAGCAAAGACTACCAGCTGTTACCTATCCTAATATATATAACTATATATAAAATACACTGGTTCAAATAATACAAATATAACAATAACGAAGGAAAACAAAATATATCAAATTAAATCCTTGGCTATAAGAACTAGAATAATAAAAAATGAATTTAATCATTAAAGCTAATTAAACTTTTAAAAATATATATTATGTCTCGCACTTAACGCGTTATGACGACGTGGACGGTTTTCGAACAACTAGTATCTTACAATAATAATAATACTGAAATTCATGAAAACATTTTTATAATAATATGAGAGTGCGTGCCTTATAATGGTTGATATAGCATGTATATATATGATAATTAGTTTTAATTGCGTTTAAATTACATTTTCAGTATATAATATATTTCGTTATACATTATATTATATAACGATAAATAAATATATATATATATATATTAGTTATATCGTTACATAACAACTATTTTAATTCTGTTCAATATCGGTCTAAACAACATCATTATTTTTAAGTCTCATGTAACTACAGAAGAGCAAGATAAAAAAATGCAGTTACGTAAACATATTCTGGTTATTGACAGTAATATCAAATATAGAATATTTTCGAATTGCCCACAAATGAAAACAGCTGTTTTTACTCCTTCATTTTCTCTCACAACTACATGAAATAAAACATGCTTATTCACGCCTTTCATTTGACTCGTACCCACATTGTGATGCCGAGATCATCTCAATATATTCTTTTGTGTTCCCCAAACTATTGGAATCACTTTTCTACTACAACTTATTTACTCATAATTTATCTTTTTTTTATAACTTCAATCAACAACCCAAAAGTTTTATCTATGTAACACTCGTTTGTTATTTTATTTTATTGTCCACTGCCTAAAATTTTAAACCATTTTCCGAAACTAATATTTTGAAATTTAAAGTCCAATACTAGTCACTTTTCACATTTCATAAGTATTGCTTCATAAATTTACCATGGTAATAATAACAATTTAAATGATCACCATGGTAACTGTTTAATGCCTAGTATCCCAAAATTTCCCGTATTAGCTACCACCTTTGTTGGTTGTATTTCAAATTGTATATTATAGAAACCTCCAACAGGGTATGACATAACAACTCACCAACATTTTATTATGATCGAATCAACAGTTTAGGAGCGCATGCAGGACAGACAGACAAATATACAAATATATAATAAAAATTAAATTAAAAGTTAATTAAAAATAAAATAACATATAATACAAAATAATTATATATGTAATGAAATTAGTATATGTTTTTTTTTTATTTTTAATTAACTAGCTTAAAAAAATTAATTAATACGACCACTTAACGAAAACTATATAGATAATTAATGTATTACTAATATAATATTCAATTTGTTTGGAATCTAAAACATTTGTATATAGTATGCTTGTGATGAATATATATTGTAATATACTTGTAACTAATTTATTTGAATTTATAGAAAAGGAAATTGTAAATGGTAAAATATATGTACTTCACTAAAAGTCCATGCATTTTCTTATGATATTTTACATTTTACACATTTACACTATATACAAATTTACAGGAAAATATATTTTATAAAAATAATATAAACTATTTTTGTATAAATGTTTAATAATTTGTATTTTTCAAATTATCATTCATTTTTATTCTAATATAAATGATTTAAATTTATTAAAATTAAAAATAATTAAATTTTTATATTTATATACATATAAAATTTACATAACCATGTACAAGATGTAAATATGTATATATCGTAATATTGTATGTGTTAAATACTAAATAAACGAATTGACGTTGATAAAACGTTTTGTGTTGTTCACTACAATTTGTTCCAGATGATTAATAAAATTAGATTAGAAATATGTATCACAAGTTACAGTTGCATTTGTAAATAAATGTGGAAAATTATAAGAAAAAGAATAAAGAATTTTAAATATCATAAAAATAACAAAATATAGAAAAAAATAAAAATAACGAATAAAACCAGTGAAACCACAGTTAAGAGTATCATTCTTCTGCAGTTTTGAATGTGCTCCTTTGGCTGAATTTCTGGCATATTTCGTAATGATTGAACAATTGGATATGAACAACGTGTGGATTCACAATAGTCTGTCTAATCATCTTAAGTTCCTTTACTTGGAGAATGTTTGCGCATGAATTGAATTTCGTTACTGACATCTATATGCAATATCAAAGTTAGCCAGCTCACGATTTCTTATTTTCTGCCGACATGTGAAATTGATGAAGAACCTGGTAAATATCTTTGAAACAAAGAAGAGACAAACTTATTTGTGCATGTCCTAATGAAGAAACAAAAATTATTTGATTACCGTAATACGATAGTTTTATTGAACGAACAGTGTTGTTCGGCATTATGTTGACCTGGACCAGACCATCGGCTTAACTGTTGGGTGTGCATGGATTTTGTATCATATGTGTATGCCTTGGCGTCCGACAAAGCAAAAAGATTTAGTTGATATAAAAAAATATCTAAATATAAATATAAATAGTATATACATTCTTAATAAAAACAAACAAACACATAAACAAATACTTTTTCACTATAATTAGTTTTCAGCAATCGATTAATCTTTCATATTTAGTTGATATAAATTGTATGTTCTAGGATGTAATTAATCTCAAAAAATAATGTTTTCAACTTTGAATGAGTGTGATTAATCAATTATAGTTTTCACTAAAAAATCCTATAATTGTTACAGTAACATAATAATATGTTATAAGTTAATATATAATTACATAGTAATAAGATAACCTAAAATTAATTGAATTGTATCTATTTTTATATTTATATTATATATTTATTTATATTATTTATATATTTGTGTAGGATATCAAAGCAAATACTTTGATTACATTTTGGAAGAATATATGAAATTAATTAGAAGTATGTATAAATGGTTTATAATAAAATTTAAAAAAAAAATAAAAAATGTTGATTTTGCTTTAAGAAAATAGTGAATGTCTCAGTATATATATATATATATAATCAAAATATGTTAGTTACTATGGTTGGTTTAAGAATAAATCATTCACTATGATTTGTTTTTAAATTACACACAATGTAATAAATTCATTATTTATATAAATTCCAAGCATTTTCCATTATTGATTAATAACTCAATATTACTAAAATTGTTTTTCTCTTGTGTCTATGTATTTAGTTCACTACATGTTATTCAATTTAGCGATTGAAGTATAAAATACGATTATTTTCTATTTTTAGATTTAAAAAATATACCAGCTCCGAGATATTTTTGCAAACATTTAAATGTATAATTTCCAAACATTTTAAATAATACTCTTTCAAGCTCAGATACTAATTTCTTGGCTTAAACAAATTGAAATGAAAGGAATAATTAATATATGTTCACTTAAGTTAAAAATACATCTGTTAATTTATCACAATAATTTTAACATTATAAAATAAATATGATTTAAAATAATATTCTTAATTGTTTATTTAATTATATTACTATTTAATTTTTAATTATTTAATTTTATAAAATGATACCAATAAAAATTATTCAAACAGAAAAACTCGTAATTATGTATTAACTTTAATTAATAACATGGCATTTATGCCATGTTGCCCAGATCTGTCTCCAGGAAACTGATATATTTTGTACAACAGACGTGCTCCGATGCAGCCGAGACTATCAAATTTCGATATGCTATCCATTTAACAACCCTAATATTTTTAATTGCCAAGTAGTAATTTCAATTATATAAATCTTATGTCTTAGAAAGCTCGTATAAATTCAGTCAAAGTCAATGCCAAAATACTTTGTTTAAATATATAAATAAATCAAATTAAATAAAAATATTACTTTTTTTTTAACAGTTATAATAGTATTGTTATGATATTAAAGTACCCATCTACTTATTTTAACAATATAGATTTTATATTACATAACATCGATGACATTAGTTTTATCCAATCCAGTAGAAGATCTGAGAATCACCCATAATATAATGTACATAAAAACATAATTTTAACATGATTATTTGTTGTCTTCTATCTGCTTGATTGCTTGCAATAGTATATAGTTGGATATTTACATCAGCAAATGATCAAAGCAAAAGAATTTGTCCAAAGTGCGAGTGTTATCAATCATAGATCAATCAGACTTATACAATTTAAAATATAACAGGAATACTATAATATTTGTTATAATCTGATGGTTTTTAATGAAATTACATTTCAAGTACACTCGAGAAATTTAACCATATTTAAACATATTTCCAATCGATATCAAAATTACCAGAATTCAAAAATTTCATAATTTTAAAAACCATAGAGAAATTGCATATAATATGGGTAAGACTTAATGTTACTTCGAATGTGTAAAACAAAATGGACTGTATAAAAGGAAAAGCCTTGAATTGAATTTTTTGGACATTTAAACTCAAATCACGATACAACTATTTTGGTATGAAAAATTTTCTGTTTAAAAACAAATAATTAGGACACAACTTAATTACTGGCCAGTATAGGGACTCTAAACAAACTATATATATATATAAAATTATAATAACATAAAATAACCCGTTTTCGACGACGACGACGTTCGATGGTGACTGCCGGCGGCGTTGGTAGTGACCACGGCGGTACAAAAATGTAGACGGTGACAGTAATGCAAAAAAAAAACCAAACGATAACGGTAACAATGTGTAATAAAAAATATATACATAATAAATGTATATCCGCAGACGACTCGCCGACGACAGACACAATAAACGATAAACGGCGGTAATGACGGTAATTAATATATAATATTGCGTGCATCGGTCAACGCTCCGCTAGTATGGCAGCAATACGCCCGAACACTTAAGGTAGTTGAGCGAATCCGAAGCTAAAATTTGAACCAAAAGACAAGAATTCGTTTTTAATTCAATGGGAAAATAGTTATACAAAACTTTCTCGTGAATATTTTTATTTAAGCGTCCATAACAATGCGTCAATACGCAATTAATGAATGTATGAGGTACGGACACACGAGTATATACACGTTTAATAATGATCAACAAATAAAAATAAATTTAACTCATTATACAAATATATATATACACATTTATTCTTATATATATATATATATAAATATCTCGTATGCAGATATATTTTCTGTATGTATCTTGTAAGTTATTAATTCGTATAATTTTCATAATCTTACATATAATTATTATTTGATAAAATCGAAAGCCAAAATATAATATATTTTATCACACCAGGTGGCGCCTTAAGGGTAGGCAAAGTGGAGTATTATTTATCATTCTGTTTTTTTGATTTAATTTAATAAAATATATTATAATCCTAAAGATTTAAAAGTTCCATTAAATTGATGAAAATTTAAAATCATTTGGTTTTATTAATATTAATTTTTTTTTTCATGATAAACTTCATGTTTGATGAATATACATTTTCTTGAATTTATTATACAGCTATGTAATATTACATGCTATGTAAAATGTATATTTGCTGTAAATCTGCAACGAACGTATTTACATTTTTATACATGTGTTATTAGATTAAATAATATGTAAAAAATATGGGTTCTAATATGCTGTTTACAAGGAATACGCCGTATCATAAAAAAATATTTGTGTATCATCTGTCGTCAAGGTTTATATTGATTAATACAGTAGTGAATAATATAATTTTTAGTAAAGGACAAGTTACTATGCTTCTACTCACGTTGACCACATAGTGAGTAATGGAAATACTGGGCCCAGCGCACAAATTTCTTAATTTCATAATAACTATACAAATAACCAAGGTCCATTACTATATATGTTTATGTTTGGTCAGCAATAACGAAGAATTTGTTAATTCATTATTTAATTGTCAAGAAGAAGTATTGATATATAATATAACAAATCGACCCAGGTTAGGCTCTTTCTTTCCACTTTTACCATTAGAAACGGTAAACGTTGACTATTTAACTTGGCTTCTATTTTACGATGGTTTTGTGTTTTATAATGAATAGACATGTCTTTTGAAAATATTGAACAAATTAATTATTTGAGATAAAGTTTTGAAAGTGTATCGTTAGGTTTAATCGAAACTATATAGATATGTTCTATCCCAGCTATTTGGGGATCGGTGATCTGTGTCCTAAACCTCCACTTGACATGATCTTCCACATCATCTACGCACACACCAGTAGTCCTCATATCACACCCAATCGCATCCAACCACTTCTTCTTCGGTCTTCTTCTTCCTCTTCATTTTTCAACGTTCATTTCTATAACTGTCCTTACAGCTTCTGAATTTTCCCTCCTCATAACACAACCAAACCATCTAAGTCTATTCTCCGTCATCTTATCCACAAGCGACGCTACTCCTATGCTTCCTTTTACATATTTATTCTTTATCCTATTTTCTCTTGTCAATCAACTCATTCATCCAAGCATTCTCATCTTTGTTACACTTATTCTTTCCTCTTTTTCTTGTCAACTACTCAACATTCTGAACCGTACAACATAAATGGTCTCATTACACGCTTAAAGAATTTATCTTTTAGCCTCATTGGAATTTCTTTATCGCACAAAACACCAGACGCTTCTCTCCACTTACATTTAACAAGTAAATATAATTTATGTTTCCCTCAACCTTTCACACAACACTTTCTTACTTACCCTCTTTAAAAACTTCTTTTCTTTTTCCCCTATTAATTTCCACCATTGAATCCTCGACTACCCTCCTATGTTCTTTTTATTTTTGTATACCCTCTTTACCCACTACACTATTTTCATTACTATCAATCTATTTTATGTTATTACACTCTGGTCAGGAATTTTATTGCAATGCTTTACTCGCTTTACACACTCTCTCTCTCCCTCTCTCTCTCTCTCTCTCTCTCTCTCTTCCACATAAGGTAATCAATCTGTGATCTATTACCCCCACTTTATACATTATATAATGCGTTTTCATTTTACTAAAATAGGTATTGGTTATTACGAGATCATACGATAATGCAAAATCTATAATTCTTTTTCTAGCCTCATTCCCCCTCACAACCATACTCTCCGTTTATTCTCTCAAATCCTCTCCTCACATTACCGACATGTCCATTTATATCCCCACCAATCACTGTATCCTCATTATCTGGTGTTTCTTGCATAACCTCATCCATCTCTTGCCAAAACACTTCCTTGTCTTATTCTTCACATCCTACTTGTGGAGCATAAGCATTTACTACATTCAAGACATTTTCCTCAAAAATTAATTTTACCATTATTACTCTATCACCTTCCTTTACTACGTCTACTACTCTACTTGTCATCTTCTCATCCATTAGTACTCATACACCATTCCTTATAATAGATTTACCTGAATATACTAATTTATAACCATCTCTTATTTCTTACGCTTTCTTCCCTTTCCATTTAGTTTCCTGCACACAATAAATACTTATTTTTCTCTTTTTCAATACTTCCATTAATTCTCTACTTCTGCCAGTTAAAATTCCAATATTCCACGTACCTATTCTTACTTTATACCTTTATATATAACTATATCTTTCGCGCTTAGACGCAAGTTTATCATAATATTCATAATGATTAATTGCTTAAAAGAAAAAAAAATATTTGTAATTAACTATTTAGAGAATCTACTAATAATATTAATTATTTAGATGCTAACTAAGAAAAATATAATTCATATAAAACTTCATAATTATAGGAAAGTTAATATATCAATAAAATATATTTTCAAACCTTCAATCGCTTAACATTAAAATATTTGAAATCACTATAATAATAATTCTACAAAGATTTTCGTTCGTAATAACGCCATTCTCCAATAACTATCCATTGGCATGTGTATAGTCGTGCATATTTAAACAGATTCGATCCAACCACATGAATAAATAATTTTATTATGGTCTGAATGTTATAAAAGTTTGCAAAGAACTGTAATTACTTTTATTCCATCTACAGCAATTGTTAGCAAAAAAAAAAAAATAAATAAATATAAGACTAAATATTCAAATTTGAAGTTTACTTAGAAAGAAAAAATGAATACTATTTCTATTAAAATTGTCTTTCTGTTATTTACGTTGACATTTGTTGTAATTTTTGATAGCGCATTAGCTAAACTTAAATGTAAGTATGTTTTCATATATACCAAACAAATTTTTCTGTTTAAAATGTTAGGTCTATTTAAAATTGATTTACTAATACTTTAGTAGCTTATATAAATATTCTTTACACCAGTAATATAATTTCAATAATACATTTTTTATAGGTAAAGGTAAGCTGTTCAATCTTGTTCGTTAATCAAAGTACATAAAAAAACACTACGTGTTAATGATATTTATAGACTTTAAGTAATATTAATTTAATAACGGGAAATGTTTGTATATCACAAGATATTATAAATAAAAATTGTTTTTAGTCTCAGAAGCACCATTTCTGACACAGTGAAATATTTTATCTTTAAATTATTCTAACAAATATATAAATATATATATATATATATATATATATATAAATATTGAATGTTTCCAAAAAAACTAAGATCATTATAATGGTTTAACTGATTAGGAATTATTTTTTTCCGCAGTAAGAATGTTAAATTGTGATGATCATATATTTATTATTCGTTCTATTTTTCAGTAAATACATATTTCTACATAATCGATTAAAACTTTTGAGTCCTTAAAATAATGACGGAAAACCACGAGACTCAGGTTGACCCACCAAAAAATAAATATTACTATATTAAAATTGTATACAAATTTAAAATATAAAATTAATGGTGTCGAATCCATGGCCTATACTAATCATGCGCTAAAACACACTTCGTACAGTACGATATCAGAAAGTGTTTTATACTACATTTACTACATTTCACTAGATATTTAGCTTTTATTTATTCGAAAATGATTTGTTAAACGGAAATATAAGGATTTTCAAATGGAATGAGATTTACGTTTAAATGAGTAAACGTTAATATATTTTTAAACTTTACGTGTTAAATTCAGTTGAACTGTATATAAATTTGTATTTTGTTTTTTTATATTTGTTTTCATTACAGTATATTATATATGTTTACGGAAATTAAGAAAAATTAACAAGTTAATTAGACTTATTTATCCTTTATTTAATTTCATTTTTTGTTTTAAATTTTAGAATGTCTTGGTAAGATAATAGATTGCGTATAAATATAATAACAATAATAATAAGTAGTAAATGAGATATCAATATGTATCTAGTATTGACAAATTTATTTATAATAGTAATTTTTCCTAGGATAAATTATCCTATACATTTTGAACGAAATATTAATTAGCTACTATTAAAACGTAATCAACATTTCAAAATAAAATATTATCTTACTTACGATAAATAAGGTAGTAAATACATAGTTGACTCAAAAATTAGCTGTTTATTATAAAATGTCTAGTGAGAGATCGATTTTTTTTAAATATTTTAATTATATCCATTTTAGTTTTTAATTATGATTAAAAAACAATCAAATGTCATAATTACAAAAAAATTATATACAATTGTTGAATAGTTTTTTTTTTTTTGTTACAAATATTTCCGTATTTCCTATGCGTAATCAAAATTTTCAAATTTAGACAATTCCTAGATTCAAATTACATGATTTATATCAACTTAGAGATTTGGTCAATTCACTTTTTCACCTCCAAATTATTATTTTAACCTTTTTATGAATGTTACCGTTGAAACTTTTCATAAACCGTTGAAAAATAATTTGAGCAATTGGTCTATTAGTGATTAGTGTAATTGAAATCAAAGAGAAACATTAGAATTTATTAAAAAGCCTTTGCTTCATTTTAAATGCCTGTGGGGCATGGAACATTTGTCTGCTTTCCACTTCCTTATCTAACCTACATTCCCTTACCACGATATTACCCCTATGAAAAAATGTACTATATCTCTCAAATGTATAGTTTATTACATAAAAGAAATCAAATTAAAACATACTATCGTTCAAATAACAAACTATTATTTAGATAAACTCAAAAATGAAGGAGGATTTGATGGTAAGCGATATATATAATATCAATTAAATGTTATAAATTCAAATTAAATTGTTATTTTAAATTTAATAGAACAAAATAATATGAATTACAGTAACTATAGAAATGTATTATTTCTAGTTGACATGACTGGCATTAAAGCTTTCAAACATGCATATTTGACATTAAGTGAGTAGTCATAAACAAAAAACAGTTATTCCTGTTTTAAAAATATTTTTTTATTCTTTTTCATTGATTGCACATCAATGCATCAAATGGCTATAATTATATTCGTTTGATATTATTTATTTTTGTTTTCATTAGGAACAGTTACAATACATTTAAATTATTATGGTAATTTATATTTATTGCACTACATTGTATTATTTGCCCTTGATTTAACAACTACGTTAAATTACTGTTGTAAATGTAAAACACACACACCCATGTATGTAGAAGAATATAAATAACTTGTAATGATAATACCAAAAAAAGAAAAACTGTAACTGAAAGTATCCGATTGTTTTGGAGCATGCGAAAATTAAAAATCAGACCTTACATTATATTTCTACAAATACACGTATACAGGATAATGTGTTAATTTACCACATATAATTAGGACATAATATATTTTTCAAACTTTTCATAAACAAAAACCATCCATTTGTCTTTACAGAATCATATTTAATGTTACATTTTAACTCATTCGATTTTAAGATGAATATTTAAATGTTGATTATTTAGAACTTTATAAATTAGCAAAAAGTATAGAACATAGTTCAAAACTTAAGATAATTAATGATCTAGCTTTAGATAGTTAGTACGCGCTCTACTAATCTGGTAGTCCTTATTATTAACAACGGCTTAGATTTATTGTCTTCATGAAGACATCAATGTTACATTCAAATTGTAACAAGAGTATATATTCGACGCGAGTAGGGTCTTCTATTTTTATTTTTGCACATCACATCTACTGTTCTATCTGTTTACCTACTCCACAAACCTCTGTATTACTATTAAAATTAACTCTAACTCTTTTAACGATATGTATTATTTATTTATTATATTTATTTTGATATAAAAAAATCAAACCATAAAACTGGTTTTTCATCAGTTTCTAAAAGCGTATCTTGTTATTCTAATTCACTTGCTTTAGATCAATATACAATATAAATGTATTATGTGAAGTTATAGTTTTTTTGATTCTGGTTTTTTATTTTTTAAATGACCAATATGAAATAAGTCTAACGATTTTATTTCACATTTTATTTAAAAATACTATCACGACCAAATCCATATTATGTAAAATTAAAATATGAACGTCTAGTGTAACGGTTTTACTACAATTCCGTACAGCAAAGTAGCGACAACAATGTCATATTTAAATTTGAATTTCAACCCAAGATAGGTCGAAAACCTCATTAACTCATTTATTAAATATAATCACTTTTATTTTTTTTAACGATTACTGATAGATGAAAAAACTGTTTGTTTCTAATTTTCTGATAAAAAATAAAAATACAATACTTTCATCGTATGTTTATTGTAAATATAGTTATGAGTATATTAATAAATATAATATATTTATGTTTACTTATTATTATTAGATAGTGTTCTATCCTTGTATTATTATGAGCTGTTCCAAACTGGAATTACAAGTATGTGTGATAATAATTGCAATAAAAGAGAAGTATATTTTCTATGTGATAACTATATAATACGTGAATAAATCATTTTTTAAATAGGCAATCAAATCAGCTTTGATGAAGTAATTCTTGCTCCAAATGTTTGGTGTCAAAATGAAAACAATGAGAACAGTTTGTATACATTTCGGTTGTAGTACTATTTATATTGTTCTACGTAAATTTAAGATGATTTTAAAAATATATTTATTTAAATATATGTATAATTAGAAAATCACTCATTTATTATAATACATTATATATTTTATTTTATTAATCAATAATTAATAATAATAATTGAAGTTTTAATGTTGCATTAAATGTATAGAAATTTCAAAAAAAAGAAAAATGTGCCAGAGTAATTATACAGAAAATATTATTTTGGACATATTATATGTTTTTACTTTTTAATATAAAAAAACAATAGTGTGCATAAATATTTTTATTAGCATTACAATTACAAAGAATTATAATAATAATCCAAATTACATATTTTATATGTACGATTAAAAACAGTGTCACTTTCTTTTTTTGCATTTCATGATATTTCTGAGAGACTTTGTATAATATATATTATGTGCAGTGGTGTATTTAGAGTGGCTCAATTGTACTTAACCCTCCTAAGAATAAACAAAAATAGATAACTAAAGATAATGAAATAAATGTCGAGATTAACCACAATCACAAAATAATGTAGAAATATAGGTACAATATAGGTAGACACATTTACACAGTAATAATTTTTGAAACTTTCTTAAATCAAATTTGGACCCTCACCCGAGAAAAAAATTGAAAATACGCCACTGATTGTGTATATATGTGTATATGTGTGTGTGTGTGTGTGTTAATGTTATATATAAATCACGGATGAACTTCTTTTCGGTATATTCATAAGTATGGACAAAAATAACTAATTTTAATAACTCATCTTCTAATATTTAAACAATTTTATAGAACAAGTGGAAGAATTTGGTGGCGAGTATAATTTTTTCAAAAAAATATGTCAAAGAAATGTTTACAAACCTTATGTGTAGGAAAGTTCAAATTTATTAATCTGAATTTGATAGAAAATTAATAATAATAATTAATTTGTTGATGTATGTATACAAATGATCTTGTTACTAAAAATGAAATAACAATTACACTATCTTAATTTTTCATTTTTGTATACTAGATAGTCTAAATAAAGCTCTGAAGTATGGATATCTAAACTTAAGTAAGTATATATTATACATAAAGTGTCCAAAAAAGAATGAGTCTAAAATTCTTAATAATCAGAATTTTTACTTAAAAGAAAATTAATATTAATCCTTCTTAAAATAACATCCCTCATGTAAAATGTACAGATTTCACCTTTCTATCCAATTCCAGTATACCTCTGAGAATTTTTGGTTTATAGAACCTGTTTGAGGTACCCCTCAATGTTTTGTTGGACCTCAGAATTTGAGTTGAATTTGACTCTTAGTCGAATCATTAATTCTTAATCCTTGAGTTGAAGGTATAGCCAAAAATCACAGTGTGAGATCTGATTAATAAGGAGGCTGAGCCATCATTGTAATGCCATGTTGTTCCAAAACTCGTTTATGAATTTAGCGGACGCATTTGCAGGCGCACGTTGTCATAATGCAGTACCCATATTTGCGTGATTGCCGGACGCTCCACCATTGTGTGTTGGCATAACGTTTTAAGGACTAATGTGTAGTAGGCAGCATTTATGTTCATATTGGATAGTTTAAAGTGCTGGATGATCCCTTTTTAATCGAAGAATGCAATATTCATGACTTTACCGACTGATTTTACTTGGCGCTTTATTTTTTTTTTTTTTTTTTAAGGAGGCGACTTGTATGTTTCCTAACGAAATTTATATTTCATTGAAGGAACATAATGGTAAACTCATGATTCGTCACCAATAATTACTATTGATAGGTAGTCGGGCTCGACATGAACCATTCATTTCCATAGCAAACATTTTTTCACGCAATATTGCAACTGTTCTTTTGTCAACATGTGCTGTACCCAGCGGGCATATAATCGATATTTAATCATAATTTTTTCGCAAGAATGTTGTGGGCTGTTGATTTCGATATTGTCTATCATTTCACTGATAACTCAGACTGTCTAACGATCCTCTTATAATATTGTTGCCACAATATTGATATGCATGTCTTTAAATGCTATTGTTGGTCTACCATTCCTGGTAAATGTCGAGTCCAGTAAGAATATCGTTTTCTCCTCTAAAAACAGTTTATGCCACTAAAACACATCGCACGACTGCAGCAAGCCTCTTTGTATACTTCTTTTAACTTATTTCTTCTACTCGTAGGTTTGGTCATCTATTAATTTGCGTAAAAACAATAACGAATTGCGTTATTGAATAACAATCACGTTGCGGTTTCGTCGACTCGAATATAGTAACACATTATTATGTATAAGTCTCAAGGACTCAAGTCTCAAGTCTCAAGTGCAAACTAATAAAAAAAAATGCAGTACGTAGATGTATTATGAAAATTGACTATTTTTAGCAAAAATAGGATATTTTCTAATTACCTACAAAAGAAAATGATTCATACACTTACTTTCGACTGATGCGCGGTCACACTTTTACAATCTAATCCATAGGTGAGGAAAAGAAATGTTAGAGTCATTCTCCATTGTCGTCACTTTTCAATATATAACATATTTGACGACTCGACATTATGGGTCGTTCCTGGCTTAGTTTGATGTTCCAAAGGATTCATATAGTTACGAGTATATGTATTATTTTTATCTACTTCTTCACTTTCTCTCAGAACTATTTGATATAAGCCACCCTTGTCTTCACCTTTTACTTCACTCAATATTTACATCGTCTTCACACACACTAACCATTTTAATATTTCTATATATCGTATCACTTTTGACGGTCTTTCGCATTCTCTCTTACTGAATACTTCTTCACTGAATTCGTCTCTTTCTTTCTATCTCTCTCTCTCTCTCTCTCTCTCTCTCTCTCTCTCTCTCTCTCTCTCCCTCTCTCTTTTTCTCTCAATTTCCCCTTAAAACATGCCCTTATCATTTAAATCTATTTTTTTACATTCTAATAACGTTGGAGCCATTCTCCTACTACTTTACCTTGCCTAATGATTTCATTCAATAACCATAATATTTTCATCTACGTTATACCCATTCGTTCTTGTCCATTGTCCCAATAATGTTAAAAATAAAATGTAACTTCTTTTCTATAGACTTTAATTCACAAATTTAATAAAAAGTCAATTAGTGCGCCCAATTAACGAAAAATGTATATAAATTATTATTGTATAACCAATATATTTACTTTTCGTTTCTAATTTTGAATTATATTCTCATCATGGCTCTATATTACATTTTTTTTATCAAAATTAAATATATGCACATGTGAATTTCGACAAATAATATAGTATTTGTTTTTCTAGCGGATAATTCTGAAAACGGTGAGATATACTTGTAAATTTTACTCAGAATCCACGTGTTGTCTTGTTATATTTTTTTTCACATTTATACTTTAAGTAATAAAAATCTTATGAACCCGCTGCAGAGAGTACTTAACTGGATCTTCTGTTAGCGTCGGCAGTGCACAGGTCCAAGCACCAAATGGCATCCGTCATTGGCAAATGACTATTTTAAATGAATTCAAATAAGTGACTGCCAACTATAGGTCTCCTAGTGGGCAACTTAAGGTACGGCCTTAGCTTGCCAGATGGGTCGTCCGTAAGATAATCAATCTCCTGGCTGGGAGGAGGTGGACTTAAATGCTAAATCCCTTTGAGGGGAGCGTGGCCTTAACTATGCTATGCACGGCCGGGTAGATGAGATGTTCACTCTGTCCGGTCGAAACCCTTAGGAGGTGCTTGAGTCAGATCCATCTTACTGGCTTGGGTGGGAGAGAACGACGGGTCTCTCACTCGGATTAGGCCCTAGAGTTTCAAAGCTAAGACTCGGATTTTACTTTCCCGGCGATGCCACTGGTATCTAAGAGTCCGAGCAACTGATGTCTGGTGATAATACAAACTATGGTGAACACAAAAGAGCGGCTGTGACGAAGGTCGCTCAAGGCATGTTCTACTATTGACGCGAGCAAGAATAAAAGTATGGGTGTCGCTTAAGCCCCATCACGGTGACCATAATTGGATTCATACAGGCTGGGTTTCGTGTGGATAGTTAAGCCCTCTGGCAAACCGCGTCCGTGGGTGTGACGACGTGTGAATGCGGTACGAGATAGGTCGATTGGCATCTCGGATAGGGACTTAGTCCGACCGAGACATTCTCTGCCTCGATCCTTGAATAACACCACGTTGTTAATAGAAGGATCGTAGTATGTATTCTGGGCGAAAGGTCGAGATTAAAACCTGGACCTTTCTGTAAGCAATAAACAAATATACAATATTCGATCATACCTTATTATTATAATTAGAAGAAAACATATTGAATAAAACGAACAATATATATATTTGATTAAAATTAATAATAAAAAATATATAAACGTTTTACGTATTTACTTAATAATATGATAATAGCTTATAGAATCTTTGTGGGTAAAATTTTTTTCAGTTTTCTCGCACATTTATTTGTACTCATTTAATGTAATGTCTGATCGACGTTGAATTAAATTATTAAATCACATCATTTATTATAACATGTTATTATTATATGTTAATACATAATATTATAGTAGACTAAAAGAATAATCTAAATTGAATTGTATTGTACTTATTTTTATGAAAGTAAAATGATTGTATTAATTGAAATAAAAAAATATTACTATGTAATTATTTAGAGTTTGAACGACAATACTTTCTATACATATTAGAAGAATATACGAAAATGAATAATATAGGTATGTATATAATGATGTATAATAAATTTAAAAAACATAAATAGCTTCTTATAAACATAGAAATATAGTGATTGTATTTCATAATTATTAGTGTTTTATATTATCTTTTGATCAAAAAACTAAATTTCTATAGTTTCAATGCCGCTTTATGAATGAATGATTTACAATGATTAAATTTTAATTTATAATCATATTTTAATAAAATAATTATCTATATAACATAATATTAAATAATTACTTATAACTTTCTATATGACTAAGCATCTTAATTGTCTCCATTATGTATTTGTTAATCAATTTATATAATGATATATATATGTATATATATATATATATATATATATAATATGATCCTATTTACGTTTGTGTAGGTTTTGAGAATATACCATCTCCCGAAACATTTTGTAAAAGTGTGGAAAAATTATCTAAAAAAAAATATAATACAAACCTGGAAAGAGCAACAACTCTATACTTGTCTACAGCACATCAAATTTAAAATTTAAACTTATGTCTTTTCACTCAAGTTAATTATATATACATTAATTTAACAAAATAATTATTATATTATAAAATGGGATTTAAAATATAACAATATGCTTTTAATTATTCTATTGTATTAAATTATATAAATAAAAATTATTCACGCAATCAAAATCGTACTTATATAATATATAAATTCAATATCGTTCTTTCCCACTACAGGAATTATACACATATGATACCAATGACGAACCATATAATGATTTACACGTTTTAAAAATATTTATTATATTATTCTAATATGAATACATTACTTGTGTTATAATGAGAATTTAACTACTTGATTAAATAGTACGGGAAAATTAAAAACATATAACTTGTAATTATTATAGAAAATATACAGCAAATTACAGACACCAACCTCTGCTTATTGACTAGTCATAAATGTATTGTATCACAGATTACAACATTACACATTTATAAACTAATGAAGTTACGAGATTTTTTTCACAAACAGACAGGATTCACTTTGCAGGAAAATGGACCTACAGATACTTTACGTTATCTTATATATTACGGTATAGGTTATTAAAAAATTGATGAGATTACACAATTATTAAGAATTTGTTTGGAATTGATATCTTCAAGTGACTGAAGGTGTATATTATAATCGAATAAATTATGAAAAATAAATATGCAATTTTGATCTCCAATACAAGAAACATGAAAATAATGTTTGTTGAAAATATATTGTTGTCGAGAAAAAACATATCAATAAGTGAAACGATATTTTCCATAAAAAACAATTAACATTCATAGTCAGCAGGAACAAATTTGTGTGGAACTAAAAAATTGTAATTGATCATCATTAAAAAATTAATAAGATTCAGATGTTTTAAAAGAATAAAATATTTACCGGTCAACTGTAGTCCGAATAAAAAGCTTGAATGATATAGTCATTCTTTATTGAATGACTTTTAAATTATGATCGCAAAATGGAAATAGAATACCGAAGAATTTTATTATTTACAGTGAATAACTTTACTGCCCATAGTTACGATATGGAAGAGAGTATCGTTTTAATACATGTTTTACCTCTAAATAAAACATTTGTGCTTCATCTCATGATAGTTATATCAAGCATCATACTAAATGACAAAATGTTTCGTAGACAAGAAATAATCAAACGTTTAGTCGAAAATATTGATAAAATCATTGGACAATATTTATAAATACGAATGTCCTCTAAAGTTTGAAGAAATGTAACAACGCAGATAATGTGAAATTATTTCGTATTAACCAAAAATTTAGAACGAAAGAATTATTTTGTGTTTGTCTGCTATGAATTTATTGGTTATAGGATTAATCTGTTTTGCTAATATTATATAACCTATCTTGTACTCTATTTTGTATGTCTACTATGTTGGCAACAGTCTATGTGACTAGTATCTTAGTAATATCCTTAAAATAATTATTTACGTTTTCGCGTTTTTCACTTATTATTATATAATTTACACCTGCCTATATACAATAAGGAGCTTCACGAATTTACAATACAGCATAAGCCTTAGAAATAATATATTAGGATCAAAATTGTTTATGCATAACATGAACTACCACAATATGTGTAAATAAGTAAATATGTTCAATGTGGATTAACAGCAAATATAAATTGTAATAATTTTTTGAATAATTACGCAGTTGTCCAGTCATATGTGTCTACTATATCGACAATCTAATGGACATTATTTTTTTGGACATTTTGTGCTATTGTTTTAGTTATTTATTATTAAATTTACGGTCTATACATTATTGGTAATTAATTTTTACTTATAATTTTTTATATAACTTCCAAAATTTTAGGATAAATATTTAAGAGATTTTGAACAAAGTACATGATAAATATTAAATTTTTCAATGTGTTTTTTTTCGTACCTAAATTTGTATAAATCAGTATCTCCTATCATCATATTCTATAAACTAATTACTTTTTAAGCTGTTGATGCTCGTGATGTCTTATCTTATACAGGGTGAAATATTACAAATGATTTCAAAATCCTGATATTTTTTTACACAAAAGAACTAGAAATTTATAATTGTACATAAATTCAAAAACAGAAAACTGTAGTTTATTAAATCAACACCTAACCTGACAGGATTGACTGATTCTTCTCAACGCTTTTATCATAAATAAAATATACAATTTATACTATTTTGATCCCGACTCTATATTTTAATGACTCGAAAATATTTTGTTTTGCTTTTCCATTGGTATTATAAAATTATTATTAATTCTATCATATAGGTTAGTTATTATTATATTAATCACTTTTATATTAATTTTATACAAATATATATATATATATATATATATATATAACACAAGCGAGGAAAATATGCTAACGTGGTAATCTTCAAGTTGTGTATAAGTTTTTAAAAATAATTTTTTTTTTAAATTGTATTAATTTATAATATATTCGTTTTAATTTAGTCTAAATTATAGCAACTAAACATAAAGATTGATATATGTAGAATAATGCATCAAATTACAAATGTCAAAAATAAGTTATAGAATATAATTCAATGACAATAATAGCTAACAATATAGTGAATGGCTGGGACTGACAAATGTACAAAATTGGTGTATAATGGCTTACTATAACGTTTTAATATCTTAATTATTGTTTTCATCAATACTTTGTTATTTTAAGAATTGATTCCTCTAAATCATAATTTTAGTTTTGATAAATTATGGACATTGACGGTAACATATTATATTTTAAATTAAAAATGTTTAAAAACATTTATGGATAGTAAAAAAGAAATGCTATAGATAATGACTAGCAGAGTACTTTTAAATATTCTCATTTTTAAATCACAGTGATATATATATATATATATATATATATATATATATATATATATATATATATATATATATATACAATGTTTAAATGAGTTCTGAAATGAGTTTCACTCGTTAAATGGTTATATTTTGTAGAGCGAGAAAAATGGGAACGCTTAATGGACTTAATCTATTTATTCATTAAATAATATTATAAACAAAAAATAACCTATACCACGTGATTCATTGCCCTCGAATCTACCCTAAAATGATGGGTCACATAATTTTTCACCAAAATGACGTCAAGTGTGGCAAAGTGTGGCCAGATAATGGCACCTGGCGTATTGGTTATTTTTAGTTTTACAACCTAAAAATATTATTTTCAAATTTTCTTCGCATTTTATTCAAAAGATTACTACAGAAATAAACGGTTTTTCTTATTAATTATGGAAATTATTTAATAACCTAAAAATAACTAATACCACGTGATTTTATGTAAAATTTTACCCTAAAATGAAGTGTCACAAGTGTTTACCAAAATGTCTCCAGGTGCCACTAGCTGGCTGCTATCTAATTATACGCTACATTAACATAATAAAATCCAATAGGAAATATAATGCAATAAAATATGTATAGAAAAATTATCGAATATTGTAACAAAAAAATAATATGCTCAAAGAAATATAAGAGAATTGTTTTTCAAATATTTTTATTTTGTGTAAATTATAACAAAGAAACAAAAGTCAAATAAAATCCATATACAATTTCATAATCGCGTGTTGACCAATTTACGAACAAATTGCATTTTCATGCCTTCGGTAGTTCAACTTAAAATTATTTGAAATCATTATGACTTAAAGTCTAACAATGATATTTGTTCATAACAACGTTATTCATTAATAATTATTTGTCGTCATACGATGTAGTCTTATACAGTTTAACATATTTATTTCAAACACCTAAACAAATAATTATAACCGTATTCTGAGTGTTATAAAAATTTTTGAAAACGTGTTATTACTTTTATTTCTTTTACAGTAATTGTTAGCAAAAAAATATATATAAAGATAACTATACAATTTCAAGTTAACTTTGAGAAAAAACATGACCATTTCTACTAAAATTTCGTTTCCGCTATTTACTCTGACAATTGTTCTAGTTTTTGATAACGCATTAGCTACACTTACAAGTAAGTATGCTTTTATGCATACCAAAAAAAAATTCTATTTAGAACATTAGAATACCTATTTTAAGTTGTGTCTATAAAAATTCTATACATACTTTATATAGTTTTCATAATTAATTTTTTTGTATTTATAGCTGGAGGTATGTTGTGCAATATTGTACATGTATAAAATTATATAAAATTATACAAAACTATATAATTTAACACAACCTGTGCATAATATATATTTGTATAGATTTTAAGTAATATAATTTAATAACGAGAAAGTATTATATAGCACACGATATACAAAATAAAAACAATTTATATTCACATAGTCATAATTTATGATACAGCGAAAAATAGTAACTTTTAATAATTCAAATAAACATATATATATATATACATTTACATGTATAAAATATGAAAGCATAGCGTTTCAAAAAAAAAAATATTTATTTGTTTGTTTATGTATATACAAATACATATATAAAAGTAAACATTTCGGAAGTTTCCAAAAGAAAATTAGATCATTGTGATGGTTCAACAGGTTAAGAATTTTTTTACTATTTCCTCAGTAAACCAGCATGTATAAATAATATGTGATGATTATTTATTTATTATTCCTTACATTTTTCAATAAAAAAGTACACATCTGTTTACATAATCGAACGAAATGTTCGTGTCATTCAAAGAATGTCGGATGACCCCAAAATGTAGATTGGCACATGCAAAACTGTATAATTACTAAATTAAATTTGTTCACAAATGAAAAATATAGAACATGAATATGAAAATAGTGTCCTATTCATGTTCTAAAATTATTATACAACACGACACACTTAGTACAACACAATAGCAGAAAGTGTATTGTACCACATTTACTACATATTATCTATATCTAATTTTGATTTATTCAAAAACGATTTATTAAACAGAATATAATGATTTTCGAATGAATTTAGTTTAAAACTTATACTAGTTAACAATACATTTTTCAAATTAAGTGTTAACTTTACATTACATATATATAAAATAATGTGTCTGATTTTAATATTTATTTTCATTGTAATATTTTTTTAAATATTAACGATAATCAACGAAAATTAACGAATACAATAATTATTTGTCCTAATAAATATTTTTTGTTTATATTTTAGAATGTCTTGGTAAGACTGTAAATTATATACTTATTTGATACAATATCAATATGTACCTATTACTTAAATATTGATTTATAGTAGTTAATTTTTCTGGAATTATTATGGTTTTTCACATTGGGAACGAGATATTATATTACCATTATAATGTGTTCAATATTCACCAACAAAATCATGTACACTTGTACACTATACGTGAGTTATCTCACACATCAATATTTCGTAAACTAAATTAATATAGATAAAAAACTTTAAAAGTGTTCATACATATTTATGTACCTAAATCAGAAGATTTGCTAGTCTGGCAAAAGTCCATTTTAAGCATGGACACAACTATAAACAATACGATTTTTGAAACTATAAATTATTTTTAAACATTGTGTGAAATTAAAAAAAACATGAATAAAATACAAACACTATCCACTAAGTGGGGTAATACCTTTCCCCCTTGATAAATTTAAATCAACAATGTTTTTTTTTATAACTTTTTTCATATATTCTCTTTTAAAATATTACACCTATGAAAAATATGTCAAGGTAGACCGTCTGTTTCATAATTTTGCGTTATTGCACATTTTTTTTAATTATAACTGTCATATTATTATAATTTAGAATATTACATTTTACGTTTTAAAACATTTTATCATTCAAATAACAAACTATTATTTAGATACACTCAGAATTGATGGAAAATTTGACAGTAAATTATATATGTTTTATCGATTAAATTTAATCATATCAAATCAAATTGTTACATTATTTTTAATGGAACAAAATAATATAAATTATAATAGCTATAGACTTTTTCTCTTTAGTCGACAGTACTGGAATCATAGCTTTCAAACATGCGTATTTGACATTACGTTAGTAGTTTTAACAAAAAATAATAATAATTCCTGAATTTAAAATATTTTTCATATTTTTCGTTGTATCAGTTGTAAAATAATTTTTATTACTAGTTCAAGAAGAAGTTAAGAATTTCCATAAAAGTAATTTATTTTTATCGCAATGCATGTTATTATTTGCACTTAATTTAACAACGACTACTGTTGTAATTCTAAAACACACACACATGTATGATAAAGGATTTAACCGATTCGTAATCAAAATTTTAAATACTCATACATATAAAAATATACTTGATAATTCTATTTATTTACCATATTTAATTAGGACAAACATTTTTTTTTTAAATATATACTATTATAAAATATTAAATAGATATAATTTAACGATATATATTTATATATATATATATATATATAAATTATTTCTCATATTTTTTATGTATCTGATTAATTATTATTTATACTTTTCATGCATGACCATCAGTTATTTATTTTTACAGAATAATATTTAATTTTTAATTTGGCTCAATAGATTTTGTATGATGAATATTTAAAAAATTATTATGTTCGAAGTAAAGTAGCAACCTTGATTTGTTATATTAAAAAATCCTCATATTTATATAATGAATTATGTAATTTGAATTAAAGTTCTAATAATTAATTACTTTATATTGACAATTAATTAAATTCTATCGTCATGAAAAATATGTTCCTTACATATTATAGTATATATTCCATACAAGTAGACACTACAGTTTTTAAGTTTTTAGACCACATCTACCAATCGATAATTATCTATTTACCTACTCCGCGATCATCCGTATCACTATCAAAATATATACAAATCACTTTTAACGATATTTATTATTTATATATTGTATTTAATCATATATAAAAAAAATCCAAAAAATGTTTTTTTTATCAATTCTAAACCCATATTTTGTTATTCTACTTTGGGTGCATTCGACCGAAATACAACATGACTATATTGTCTATATTTTAAGTTTTTTTTATTTTAGTTTATTATTTTTAAAACAAACAATAATGGGCAAATTTTATGATTTTATTCCAAATTTTATTTGAAAATACTCTAATGATCAAATATATATTCTGAAAAAATAAAATATGAATATCTTGTGCACCAGTTTTACTCCAACTCCATACAGTAAAGTAGTGAAAATAATTCCATATTTAAAATTACATAATTCTTAGCCAAGATAGGTAATAAGTTTCATGAACTCAAAATGATATATTGAAATATATTTAATTATAATTAACTTAATTTTTGCAACGATTATTCACAGATTAAAAATAAATTATTTTTCTATATTTTGATAAAAAAATATTCACATTCATCATATATTTATTTTAGTTATATCGATCATTATTATATATTTCAATGTTTATTTATTATTTGAAGATAGTCTTATATCCATGTATTATTGTGTACTCTACGAAAACGCAATAGGAAGTATGTATGGTTAAAACTATAAAATAGAGTACATATCCTATTGGAGTGGCTGACTATATGATAACTATACTTATATATGTCGTGTTTGAAATAGTCCATGATAATATCAACTTTAATGAAAGAATTCTTTCTCCAGAACAATGGTGTAAAGATCTACATAAGTATCTCGGTTTGTACAAATTTCTAAGTATTCATTTGTTATACAACTATTTAAATAGAATACGTTAATTTAAAATGTTATAATTTGTAATAAATTTCTTATTCAAATATATGTTTAATTTGAAAATCATTATTATGGAATAGTACTGTATTTTTTTTTCTATAGAACAAAAATTAACAATTATAATTAAAAAAATAATTATTTAATGAAAGGTACACCACATAACTTTGGTGTATATATGTGTATTAGTAAGTAAACAGATATAAATATTTTTTATATTTAATATATTTTTTAATTTAATATTAATAATCAATTATTCGTGCATATATATATATATACATATCTTCATTAAGATAAACCATTTATTTTTAATAAAGTACAAATTATATATTTTATATACACAACATAAAACTGCGTCACTGTCTATTTCATTTGACTAATTGATGAATGATTCATCCAATTTCAAATGCTTATATTATTTTAATTTTAAGGTTTAAAATAATATAAAATGAATTTAAAAAAATTAAAACATTTAGAATTTAATATATTATACCTATAAATGTTCTATGTAGGCTCCTTTGGTCACACGAACAACGTCTAGTCGTTAGTCTAGTTCATTTCATACTTGTTGTAGCATATCTCCTGTAATTGACTCCCTCGCTGTTATAATTCGATTTTTCAGCTCGTCCAACCTTGATGGTAATGGTGGTAAGTACACAGTATCTTTGACATATCCTTAAAAGAAATAATCGCATGCCGTGAGATCTGGTTACCCGGGAAATCAGCTGCAAAGTGCCAAGTCATTAGACTCATTGCGATCAATCCAACAATTAGGGAGTGTTTTATTTAGAAAGCTACGTATATCTGAATGCTAATGTGAAGGTTTTCTGTCTTATCGAAATATGTAGTCTTCAGAATCATTGTGTAACTGCGGAAGAAGCCAGGTTTGAATCATTTCCAGATAACATCTACCATTTACTATGTTTTCAATAAAAAAGAAAGGGCCATAGACTTGTATATTTGATATGACAGAACACATTAATTTTAGGTGAGTCACGCTCGTGTTCGATTGTGTCATGAAGGTTACTCACTAGACTACGTTGAAAACTCTCTCTAATTCTTTTCACTTATCCTCGGATACGCAAGGTCAACCTTTGGTTTTTCCTTTGCACAAACACCTTGTATCTGAAAACTGCTTATACTTTCGACGTATGCTTTGAGCATAAGATTTTTTAACGACAACGAATATCGTGTTGCATAGTTATTACCGATTCATATTTTGAATATCACAACACGCATAACGCTTTCTGTTGTCTGGTCGACATATTCGCTGAGACTAACTTATTGTCGTAAGCGACAATTTAAAAATAACCAACTAATGACATTCTAAAACTTGAGATTACTCTCTATTATTGATATAAAATTGGATAAGATAAAGTCATTACTTACTCATTACTAACTATTTGAAATCGGATGAATCATTTTGAATAACCTAATATATTTATATATTGTGTGTGAGTACTATTAACATAATTGAATAACTGCAACATATCTCTATCTAATATATAAAACATATTATAGATCAAGTAGTAGAATATGGTGGTAAGTAATATATTCGCACATCAAAAAAAAGTTAACATGCTCATATAGGGTAAAGTTTAAATTGATAGATCTGAATTTGATATAAAATAAGTAATAATAATTTATTTATTGGTGTATACAAATAATTCGGTTGCTAAAAAAGAATAAATAATTTTACTAAACAATTTTTTCATTTTTGTAATTTAGATAATCTTAAGAAAGCTCTTTGGCATGGATATCTAAATTTAAGTGAGTATATATTCTAATACTTCATTATTTTGACAACACATATAACTATAGAAGTACAAGATAATAAAAGAAAAAAGAAAAGCTGTTACGTAGTCTCCAAGTACGTATCCTAAAAAAGGATATCTTCGAGTAACTTACAAAAAAAAAATGGTCGCATGGACGTTCAACGTATACATACGATCAAACTACAGAGTTACACTTTTACCACCTAAACCATAGGTTAGGAGTCGAAGTGTTAGCGCCAGTGTTCGGTCACTACTTTTCAATATATACATAACATTTTCCACCATTCAACGTTATGAGATTCCCTGGACTAGTTCGGCGTTCCAAAGAACTCAGTTATAATGTATATTATCTTCTTCTTCTTCTTCCAAATTAAATTTTTAATTTATTAAATTAATTAAAATTAAAATATACGTACTAGCAGAATTTCAATACATGTATATTAACTTGTTTGATATAATAGAGGAGGAAATTGTATATGGTAAGATATATACATTAATAAGAGGCCACGTAGTTTTTTATATTTTACATTTACACACTTAGGCTGTAAGAAATTTAAAAAGAAAAAAATCGAATTACAGTTTTAACTTATTATTATTAGAATTTGAGCAAAAACTTTGATAAACCTGATAAATTAGATGGAAAAAAATATTTGATTAAAATAAATATACTATAATTAATATATTATCATTTAAAAATTTTATGCATGTAAAGAATAATATGTTTATAACTTATAGTCTCTAAAGATAAAACATTTTCAATGTTTTCTCGCACAATTATTGTTACTCATCATATCTGATATTATGCTTAATATGATGTTGATGATCGGTTTTTATATCAATATAATCAATATAATTTATTTCTACAAGGTAAATGTTTGATTTTGATTTGTAAAAAAATGGGTTCTACAAATGAATATATTTCATATTAAATACGTATCGACAAAATATCGATTACCTAGGCCAAAACTATATTTTAAATAGTAAATTCTTGGATTTGCTAACCAAAATTTCTAAAAGCTTTTATAAAACTTAAAACATTTCTACAGTTAAATCAAAAGAAATTCACGATTAATTTTTTTCACATTTATTTCTTGAAATCCCAATGTTAATGCCTTCTATAAGGGTATAGTAAGATTTATCAACTTTAATTAAATAGGTTTTGGTAGTTAACACTTTCCATTTGTTAATTTTAATTTATTTTATACCAGTATAAATAATTTTTTGGTGACATCACATATTAATTATTGGGGTGATCTAAGGGTATATGGAACTCACAGTGAACCTGGTAAATTTCCCCGGAACGGTAAAAGAACAAATTCCTTTAAATATGTCCTACCAATGAAACTAAATTTTATTTGCGTATCATCGCCAACCTAATACGGAGATTACTCTTGAGTGGTACGGATGAGGGTTGAACCATGAATTGGACTCGACCGGTCTAGTGACTCGCTGAATAATAAAGCCATTGTACTTACCTAGCTTTAACTGAATGCGATTAGTCAATTTTAGTATTCACTAAAAAAACATGTAATTTTCACTGTAAAATATTACTGTATAATAAGTTAATGTATAATGACATAGTATACTAATAAATTAACCTAAAATTAATTACATTTGATCTATTTGTTTATGAGTGGTATGGTCGTGTAAATTAAAATAACGTTGTTTTATGTATTTTTATATTTAGAATATCAATACATATACTTTAAATACCTTTTAGAAGAATATACGAAAATAACTACATGTATGTATAAATGGTTAATAAATTATGGAATGAAAAAAAAACGAAATGTTGATTATGCATATAAAGTTAATGTATTTATTATTTATTATCTATATACAATAGAATTTAGATATCACGAACGTCTATAAGTCGAATTTTCGATAACTTGAAGAAATGTTTTGGCTCCTGCGTTTCAATATAGAATTTGTGGAATAAGTTTTCTTGATAATTCGAATTTCGCCAACTCGAATTTCTCAATAAGTCGAAGTCAATTGAATTGACTTATGGCTTATAACTAGAATTATTCGACATATATTATCAATAATTACCGGAATAATATAATACATTGAATGATTATCTATAACGATAACATAGATATATAACGTGTATGTACATAAATAACGATTTTAGTAAAGCGACTACCAATCTAATTTAATGCTTAAAAGGCACAGTCTATACATTCAATAAATTGACGGCCGATATTTAATTAACGTTTATCCATTGTACATTATTAATAAATTTATATTTCGGTCAAAATATAATCAATAAATATTATAGAAAGTCGATATTTAATAACAATGCTAAATATATTAAAAAACAACCAGAAATCCAGACGACTTTTTTTTTACACTCAATGTGAGTGAAAACTTTACAGAATAGGTCCTCATCCACATATAAAAACAATAAAAATGATTTCTTCTAAAAATAGTGCCATCATAAATATAATTTCTTAATTATTACTACTTAATTATTACTATTGAATACTTTTTTGAAAATGTTGATGTATTCATATATGTAAATCTAATTATCTAACCTCGTATATTTAGAATTATGTAAGTAAATAAACAAAATCAAAAATAAAGTCTTTATGTTGTTTAATAAAATATGTACATACAATTTTTTCTATAACTCGAATTTTCGATAACTCAATACTTTTTTTTTTTTGGTTTCCGACCAATTCGAGCTATTGAGGTTCCACTGTATATACATATAACAGAATATTGGTTCATTGTTTATTTCATGATCAAATTATGATAGTTCCTATAGCTACTTTAAGAATAAATCAATCACTATGCTTAATTATTAATTTATTCATATTCTAATAAAATAAGTATTTATGTGATATAATATTATAAAATCACTTACTATTTTCGATTATTGATCATTAACTCAATAAAACTAAGCTTTTTAATTGACTGTAATATGTATGATATGTTTATCAATTTAGTAAGTGTAGTATAAAATATGATTCTATTTAATTTTATTTACAGATTTTGTTAATGTACCATCTCCGAGAGAGATTTGCAAGCAAATGAGTGAATTCCCTCAAAGTCTTTATAATAATCTTATTTTAAGCTTGGATCCTTCTTACTTGTCTTTACCAAATTAAAATTACATTAATAATTAATGTATTTTCACTCCAGTTAATAATATATACGTTAACTTATCAAAATAAATATAAAATTATAAAATGGAATTCGAAATAGTAAATAACAAAATGCTTTTGATTATTTTATTGTATTTGGTAATTATTTTACCTGCTTACACGCTACCCTTAACATTATAAAATCCAATATGAAATATAATATAAATAAAACCTTTAATAGAACAATTATCTAATATTGTAACAAATAAAAATAATAATAAAAAAAAAAAAATGAAAGAAAACATCACGTCGTAATATAGAATCGACAAATATTCGTAGTTCCGGTCGGAACGTTTGAATAATGTAAACTGCAACCTGAAAACGCGAAATCGCCACGTCGCGTTCTGTCAAGTAATGAGTGTAGGGACGTTTCCGTGAAAAGAGATTATTTAAAATCTCTGTTGTCAAAGCATGAGAAAGTTATCATAGAAGCGGTTCCCGGGTACGTGACGTCACACGATATCTTAAATTCTGTTATTAAAACTTATTAATATCTCAGTATGTCGATGAGGTTACCGCTACTGTGTTTTCCGTGAATATCGGCCGTATCGCGATAATAACATTACGACCGTCGGTGTATAAAATATTAATCACGTCTCGGGTTTTATAAATTATAGTATGAGGTGAATTGATAATTATTGTTCTAAATAAATTCGACGAATTTCCATTCCGTCTTCCGAGTCGGAACGAAAGCGTATTACTACTTGTACCCGCCCCTTAGTGCGGACATTTACATTTTTATGAAACGTAAATGTTACCGATTTTTCTAGCAGTTCATCGCGGTTCTCCAGAAAACTATTGGAAAATTCCAAAAATATCTCGCGTTAAATTTCCGATCCGTGAAGGCGGTTTGTGGAAACTTTTGATGAAAAATATGTGTTTTACTCGAAAAAATGATGACATACAAAATGGAAAGTAAAAAAAAAAAACAACAAGTCTTTGAACAAGTTTTTCCTCTCCTGTGAATTAATATAAACTACATATTTGAAAATTTATCACTTAAAAAACGAGGATATAGAATGGCTTATTGAAAACACAGTTCACCCTAATTACATTAGTTTTTAAAGTAATTTATTTTTCCGTATGTTAAAATAAATCTATATGTTTATACACATTTTTTTCAAATAAAACAATCGACTTCACATTTTACTAGTCTATATTCTATTATTATTAAATACGCGATTTATATACTTTCACAAACTTTACTTTTATTAATGGAAAAAGTATCCGTATATATATATTTATATATATATTTACGAGTATATAAGCAAACAATAGGTATATATCCCTTGTTAATATGGTTTCAATTTTTTTAATCTTTTGACACATTTTCTTTAAAAAAAAACTGTTTGTAGGTTTATAACATATGCAGGTATATATTTTTCTTTATGCATATGTATATATAATATATATATATATATATATATATTAATTATTCGCAAATCTTGAATTTATAACATTATAGAACTTAAATTTTTAAATGATAATTTAAATTCTTTTTAATAATAACATTTAAAATTATTAATTTATATTAATTAATTAATTTTTAATTTTCGTGAAATACAAAATTAAATAATTTGAAAAAGTCCCAAACAAAAGTGTTTATGATCAAAAAATTATAATAAAAAATACAACAAAAGAAATATTTGTATAAAGTAGACTTTAAAAATAAAATAATGGCTTATAACTTTAATAATCACGAGAAATGCGAATAATTGTCCCAAAAATAAAATGCGAATGCAATGAATTCCGAACCCCAATTATTATTGTGAGACAGAAAATGTATCGGTCAAGCAAGAAAAACACATTTCCATCATTACTCATATATATATATATATATATATACATTATACACTTATTATCATTACTGATGTCATTTTCAAACCATCCTTGAGTGTTTGGTATGTACTGCCGTACTCCACCGCAGTGCAACCATTGCTATACGAATTATTGCAGTCTTCGAGAACGTACGAAAATAAGTAGAAAACCTATTTAATTCCAACATTATAAGGACCGAAATTAATGAAAACGAATTGGTTCAAGTCAACTATATCCGTTATCTACCTACTTGCAAATATATGGCCACCGTTCAAATTAAATAATGTAAATGTTGCAGTATACAAAATTAAGTCAAATAACTAGCCATCTGAGGATCACTTTAGATGAACGTCTGTCTCGGAATGCTTATTTAAAACGTAAAAGTAGCGAACAGCAAGCGATATTTCTTTCGTGCTCTCCTCGGCACAACAATTGAAGCTGAAACATAATAAAACGTTGATCCATAAAACCGTGATTAGACTTTTACGGGCTTACGGTTTTCAGATTTTAGGGCTAGAAAATCTCTCAAATATTCGTCTGACCATCTTATTCAAGCCTATAAAAATATTTGACTTTCGAGTATCCTCACAGGTGTCTTTTAGTATGAAACGAATATAATGCAAACTTTATATTATATAACGGTTATTTGTAAAAATACGATAAATATTCGATTAAAAATTAAAAATTAAAAGTATGTGTCATATTAAAGTTTCTTGCAACTGTGTATCTCTCCTTTGGGAGAAATTCTATGTTTTGCAGATTTGAGATGGGTGAAACATAACACGGTAAATGATAAAATCTAAAAATATACTCCGTTCATTTTTGACATTTATTCATGAATAAAAAAATCGTACAATACAATACAAAATAAAAATCAAGTACGCAAAAAGAATCAAATAAAAAATAATCGCTACGGTTTTAAAGGTTTTAGTGATCAATTAAAACGTTTTTTGAAATTCCAATGTACTAAAATTTAATAAAAAATTATATCGATTAATTCATGTTTCTAAGCGTATATTCACAGTCCATATATGGGCGTTTATCGATTCCGCCAAAACATAAATTTTTGTTTCCACTAAATTTAAAAATCGTTCAATTTTGTGTGCATTTATATTTGTACCTAATCATAATTGTTTGAGAACCAATTTGCACCTTGCAAGATGGTGGTTCTTAATTGATACACAAAAATTGTTTTTCCCTATCTATTTATTTAATGTCATCACTTAAATTTATTTTTCTAAGTTTTCTATGTTTCGGTAGTCATTACGTTCATGATATTAACTTGTTAATTATTTTACGTAACATAATGAGACTATACTTAACGACAGTTGTTACAAAATGTTTTTTAAACATTCCTTTCGGGAAATAGTTTTATTTTTGTACTTTATTATTGCATTTGAAGTATTGTTGATACTTATAGATTATTTGTTTGTAAATTTACTTTTACCATGCCTCAAGCTCATTCATAATTAAAGATGTTTTATATTTTAATTACCAGAAAATAAGAGACACGTATAATAGTTTTCCATAAGACTTTGAATAGTAAATAGTTGGGTATTTTTAGCCGTTTTTTATCTCTCGTATTTTTATCTCAAATACAGTAAAAATTTCTTTAGACATAAGTATTATAACTTTCGGTATATTTTATACCATATAGTAAGAAGTATAGTATAAATTAAACCTGAAATGTCAGATAGAAATATAGTTTTGAAAGAAATGAAAATCGAACGTTTTTTAGTTTCGACGGAAATGAAAATTGTTATTATCGTGAAAACGACAGACCCCATTTTTAGTTACCAAAGAAAAATAAAGTTTGACCACCATTAAAACTAGTTTTAAAAATGATATTATTCGAAAACAATGGGTTTATCGCACAAAAAAATAATTACATCATACGTTGTATGACTCACACATATTGACTTTTCTAAGAAAGAGAGCGACTGCCACAAATTAAAAAAATTCAAAAATAATTGCGAAAGACGTTTTATTTATATATATATATATATATATATATAATAAATAATTAACATTTGATTTTTAATCCCAAACGCTCTGATAATGTTTAAATTCATGAGTTTTATGTGATACGATACCTGTTGATTTTATGTTATTTTTACCCTTAGAAAATAATACATAATTTTGTCCATGAAGACGAACGACCTGTCACTTACACCCGGAATCCAAAACTGAGACCCATTTTACATACTAATTAACGATACATAATACTAACAATAAAATTAACTATATTCGCATATTATATTACGAGAATATACCGAAGTTAATCATTTTAAACGGAAGTGTCACCGAGATGGATTCGTCTTTCAGATATTACCAACCAAATTTTTCCCCATTTCTTTCAGCAGTGTTATTTATTGCACATATAAAACGTACAGATTATGATTTGAAAAGGAAAATCAAATAAAGAACCCCTCTTTGAAAATCTGAACGTGACTATAATACACTTTATTTTTATTTACATTTTTTTTTCCATTTAAACGACAAAAAAATACCATTCAAATATATATGATATTATTTACATAGAGCTTTTGAAATTTTGGGGAATTATATTTGTTCCATTTTTTTGAAACCATTCTTGATATATTCATTGAGTATATTTTCATTCGAGTGAAAAATATAAAAATTAATGATTAACTATATGACTTTGTACGAAAACATATTAAAAGAAAAATTAATCCTCATGAAATAGCAGTCATTAAAATATCGCAAGGCATAAACATATATATGTTGTTCCATCAGCTTTTGAAACAATCGAATAATCATATATAATAGTAAATATTTAATATTTGTTTACTAAGCGACACCATTGTCATTCAGTAAAAAAATGTTACCAAACGGTCGGTCATTAAATTAACTAGGCGACAATTTTGTTTTTTCATTAACATACTACTCATAATAATAATAGATATAACTTGTCTTAACTTATTCGAAAAATTAAAGTTAAAATGATTTCTCAAAATAAATTTCCGAAAAAATTGAAAGTGATTACATTGATGTTTCCACGTATTCGATAACTAACTTACGACGACCACTAGTTATCATATCTGCAGAGTATTTTCAAATTAATTTTTACGTCTTAGCGTAAACCACAAAAATAAAAATAATTTCGAATATCCTTTTATTTTAGTATTGAATGTCAGAACTCATAGTCGGTTTAACGTCCAAATGAGTGATTAAAGTTTCTTTTCTTTTATTGAAATTACACTACACATTACTTATTTTAATAATTTACATTTGTTTTATAACTTTATATAACGTGTGTTATTTATAATATATATACATTTATATAAACACACGTAAAATTGCAAAAAACACAATAAATAATAACCCAAAAGAAAGTCATTGAAAAAGCATCGGAAATGAATCAAATGCAAGCGTTGCGTGGATTTCGTACTGATCGTTATTTTTTGATTGAACAAGTTTTAAAACTCGAATCGTTTGGACCAACTTGAACTTTATAACAATTTTCTCTGGCGAAGAAAAAGTTTGTACTCAATTAAAAAAATTAAATAATCATAATAAAATAAAATAAACGTCGAATATTATAATTATTATACTTTCTTCCAAACGTGTTTACCTTAGTCGCGTAGGTTTCTTAATTAAAAGTCAACCGGACACAGCGATAACAGTAAATAAATTATAATAATGACATTATCGAATCGATTCATTAAAGTTCTACCATTAATACGATTCACAAATGTTTTGCGTTGTACGGAAAACTTCAATAGTTTTTTTTTTAGTAAATACAGTATAATACAGTTTAGTATAAGTAGGTTTCGCATAAAATTCAGACCGAAATATAAACACGTTCGGTCAACTAACGATAAAAATTAGTTGGCAAAATCACTTCTATAATCGAGCAGTACTCGATTATAAAAATTATTTAAATTAAAAAGAGTATTGAAATTGTTTGCATTTGACGAAGGCATAGTTTGGCTATTAAACAATGGAACTCGAGGTATCACACTAAAGTCGTTTTGGAAAAATGTTACGACACTGATAGACATATCGAAACCAACTGTTGACGTTATTACATGTTTAGAAGGAAACAGCCCTACTATTCATGAAATTTATCCAAAAAATACAATTTTCGAACTCATTTTAATAAAATTAAAGAAATTTGATTTGGGAAGCCCGAAACGTAACTGATAATAAAATATATCAACACTCGACCGAGTAGCATAGTTAAATCGAATCATCTTGATGTTTTCATATTTAATCCAAAAATCAATTTATATTGTCTTATCATGTAAAGCGTTCATATTACAAGTGTCGATGAAGAGGAAGAGTTCATTCTAGAATGAATAATAGTAATATTTATAAATAATAACTGACTGATATTATTTACATTAAATAAACACACTTTAATCACAAAGAATATTATTTTTGAATACACTATTCCTATTTCTATAAATTTCTCTGGATGCAGAAAGATTCAGCAAGTTGACATTTCGGGGAAAGTGGCCGTCAAATGTACGGCTAGATATGTAACCTTTAGAATGATTTCTACGTAGCGTGACGAATTATTTTCAACGACTTTCAGCCCCTCTCAAAATGTTCGAACTCACGTTGTTTGGACAGTCTGAGTTCGCGAATTCGAGATACGCGATCAAGGAGAACCCTTCGGCGGAGGGTACCGCTTCGAGACGTCGAGTACCGTGAAAAAGGGAAACGATTCAGATTCGCGAATGGGGGGTTTTTTTTCGTCAAATAAGGGTTCTCGTCACCACACTCGATTAGCATACAATATTATCGTGTGATAATCACGAGAGTATGGTACACATACGTACGCGTACTTGCACGATATTCGATGCGCCGTCATTTATAACGAGTGTTCTTTAAGTGTACACAGTATGCACATATCGAATACATTTGTGTACTTTTCGAACAAAACCGACTTTGTACGTAACATATTATTACACACACACACACACACACACACACACACATATATATATATATATATAACCTAACCTAACCTATATATATACAATGCGGCCGTCCTTGCCGGGCGGAGGTGTGATGAGGTGTCTCGTTCGAGTGCGGGTTTAGCTGATGATTCATTAACGGGGGCAGACAACGAGGAATAGTAGGAAGAAAAAGTGGAAGTGGAAAAACATTCATTAAACCACGTTGTCAACATTTCGTGGTGGCAACGCGATGCTCCGTTTAACTTTCGCGCTTAATTAATTCGCGACAACGCCGTTCAAACAGAATTAGAAATAAAGGATAGACGTGGCGTCGTGTATAAACACGTCCCACAGAAGGGTCGCGGAACGATGACGAGAGGAGAAAGCGATAATAATAATAATAATAAATAATAATAATAGAGGGGGAATGTGTGTGTACAAAAAAAATGATTCTGCGTAATGTAAAAAATAAAAACTAAAAAAACCCTCGTCAGCAGATTATCGGATAAAAACTCGAGTAATGGGCGGGAATACACTGTATAATATAATACACACACACACACACATGCACACAACGCAACTGAATACGTTAATTCTTTTTTTTTTTTTCGTTGTTTGCCCTCCTTCTGCCATAAACCATAAACGCCATTTCGTGCCAAACTCGAAACGGAAACATTAGTCCCGAAATTAATAACTTTACATAATATTACATGATAATATAGCTTTATCTTACGGTGATATACTAAACAAGTTTGTGAACATACGCCTATTTAAAATACGTGCTTTAACCCTCTCCCTATTCCTCCCCCCCCCCAAAAAAAACATCATATTTATTGAAATGATGTACTCGAATAAATAAAAGAAAACGCATTTAGAATAATTAGGTTTTTGACTTGCGAATAAGCGAATTTTGTTTAAACAATAGAGGTTTGACCTTATGTATATATATAGTGTAAAACGTGTTCCTTATACATAGGCTATAGCCGTTATACGACGATAACGAGGACGACTGTCGGACAACCGAGAAGGCTCCGGACGAGGACAGCATAACGAAACACAGCACTCAAGTTTCTACCAGCGAATAAGACCGGAAGCATTTACAAAAATAATAAACGGCTTATTGAGACAAAAATAGTACTAAAAGGAGTACTGCTTATTCTCCCTTTCCGAATTAAACGAAATGATTATCACGGAAAATCGAAATACTGACCTAAGCAACAAAACCCGAAACAATAGAACAATACGCCTTCAGATCAGAAAACTACACTACGTCCCGACAAGTGACCGTAATAGATGAAATCGGTGATAATGTGAATGACAAACACACCGCCACCATATTCCTCGACCGGGTATGGTAGGACGGTTTTGATCTATAAACTACCTCAAATAAACATACCGAATGAAATAATACAAAAACAATTGAATCATTCTTCGCTCACAGATCTTCCGCGACCACAATTGAGAACCAATTATCATCCTAACTCGCGGTCCAAGCAGATCCAATGTGCCCGACCATTTTCAATATATTTATAAGGCACCATTGTTTACGTGGAGAAATGATAACATATCAATTGTTTCGGCAGGTTTTAATCTTATCTAACAGTAGGTACTTGGCTTTTTTTTCGATTTTGAACAACGATAAACGACAACGTTGTTACTAGAACTAAACCAATGTCGAATTAATTTTAACACGCAGAGTTTTAAAACTTAAATTTAGTTTGTATACAGTAATGGGATTTTTACAAAATCAAAAAATTTGATTTTGAAAAGAAAAAACGTATTTTTATTATTACGTCAGTTTGATAAAAATTGACCTATACGGATTTTATCTTAATGTTAACAATATTCATTTTCTAATTTTAAACAATGCGAACAATGCGTATTGTGCGTATATATAGTTATTTAAATGAAAATAATATTACACGCCCCAACACTAATATTTATTTATGTCAAATGTAAAAGAAAAAAATATTAAATCCGTAAAAATTAAAATAAAATACAAAAGTCAACAAGTATTCATTGCGTATGTATATACTTAGCAAAATTAATTTGATTTTTATTCACCGCAGGACACGGTTCGTTACAAACATATATTTTACAATATGCATTATTAAAACGTAATCGTTTTCTTGAACAAAGTGCAAGACGGCGGCGTGCAGGCGCGTGTCTCGTTTAAAATTGTCATATTCCGATTGTCGTTTACGTCTTAATTGTGTATGGAAAATAAATAAATAACTAGTGATTTGACGGATGCGAAAACTTTATTTCACAACCGACGGTCGTTGATCAACATTGCCGTTAATGTTTTTCGCGTAGGGAGACGGTGAATTCGTTTAAACGAACCGACTACGTGTAGCGGCGTCATTTCATCAAAACCACGTGAACGAAATCGACGACAGAAATATTTAAACGCAACACAACGTCAGTATTGAAAGAAGAATAGTGTTTTAACGACGTATTATTATAGAACTACCAGTCGCGGTTTTCGATCACAAAAACGTTCACGTCGAAATACTCTGGTATACTCGAAACGGGTGTATAATTAAAATGTGATTACAATCGATTGTAAATGTACGACTCCGAACGCGAAAAACTAATCTATTCGGAGGGGTTATTTTTTTATTTCTGTAATTTTTTCCATATTATCATTATTATAATTTCGGTCTCGGGTTTTTTGCGAGACTAATAGAATTATCAGAGACGTCCGCGGGACGTGTTTAGTGTTTTAAGATAGAGTTGACATCTGCTATGCAAATGCACGTAAACATTCCGAAGTCACGAATAAAGTCGACTTTTGTTCAGGTGAAAGGTAAGATTCGTGCCATAAATATAAATATTATTTTCACAGACTAACAGAACACCGTGCATGGCGGGAGATTTTTTTTTCCTTTTTGCTTTTCATTTCTTAACGTTAAATATTTTAATCGATCAATTGTTGCACCGGCCGTAAAATAACATCGTTTCCGACGAAATGACATTCACGAATGGCGTGATCAAAATTCAAAAAGTAATTTATATTTAAGTTTATTATTTATACATATATTTATTTATTTATTTATTTATTTATTTATTATTTCTTATTGTTATTATTATTATTATTATTATTATTATTATTATTATTATTATTATTATTATTATTATTATTATTATTATTATTATTATTTTGCAACGCAGATCGCATTATACTAACACTGCAACGATACACAACTACAGCGCAAAATCACGTAATCCTCTTTTCTAATATTTTTTAACTGCGAAAGAATTCGCCTGGCACTTTAAAAGGTTACATAAGTAACGCTCCGCAGTAGTTAATACTGTGTCTGAGGGTTGGATAATGTTATCGTCGGCTGCCAGGGATTTTAAGATTTACTGCTGCCGCCGACGCGGAATATAGGAAGTTTTCTACTTTTCTTCTTTTTTTTTAAACTTTTTCACTCGATAAATCATTTTTTTTTTTTTTTGAATATATATATATACATACATATACTTATTGCTACTGTAATGTGGATAACAAATTTGTACGGCTGAACCAAATTGCTAGTTGAATTATTACGTTTATCGGGTTTTAAATAGATAATATATATGTATATTATACGAGTATCAACGACGGTATATTATATACGTATCCGATACAGCCGCAAAACAAGTATAACTACCTAATAAAAACAAATTGTAAATCCCGAATACAACTCTGTTACGGTCCACCGTATAATAATATTAAATTATTATAGTTAGGTTATTCAACGTTATCAATTTTCATTACTATACGTTATATATTCATATCGGTGTACTCGTCGCGTGACGATTATAATTTACGTGTGTTAGAGGTTCAAACATTTCCTATCGCATAATGTTTTGTCCGTTACTTTTGTTTTAATGAATTTTGTTATTATTGCTTATGAATTCGATACAGTTTTCTTACTTCTCGAATATACCAATATTACTGCCTAACCGTCTTAAAAATATATTCTCATCACGTCCCAACAAATCGGTAAAATACGATTATATATGCATATGTTTTCCGATAAAAAGTATATATCGGAAATTTTTCAGCTCGGGTGTTGTTGCATGTGCTAATTTAAGTATAAACTCGCGTACAGTTTCTGTGAAATCTTTACTTTTTAAATGTAATTGTTAATGTTATTTCATTCGAAATATACGTTGTATTTTCCTGTTTTTAATACTTACAATAATCGGACGAACAAGAATAATTACGAGAGATATTTGAAAATTTTAGTAAAAAGCAAGAAAACGCATGTTTTTTAAAACAATTAACTTTATTATTCTACATAGTCTTCTGTAAGGACTGAACAATTTTTTTAATTTATCAAACACTTATCACACCAAGTACAACGTATTTATACAAATATTAAGGTATACCGTATGTGTTATTCGCTATCACACCGTTTTAACTTTAATACGACGAAACTAAGAGGGAATAAAAAATTATTGATATCACGTGATTAATTAATAAAATAAACATAGGTATCCACGTAAACATTATTTTTGATATTTTCCACATTTTTTATTTGAAACGACAACTATAAATCCCGACACGTATATACTTCGAAAAACAAGCAGGTGTATAACGCGTATGTGTATATATATTTATATATTTATGTAAGAGCAGCGAGAATACCTGTTGTGTAAAATAGTTTTCATTCGATGGTTCAGCCGCCGGGCGTTAAAATCCGAGCAAAACGACGAACATTCTTGACGCAGACTATATTGGGCGCATTTTTTAAACGTCTTTCTTCGCGATATTTATTATTTATACATCAAGAACCCCGTAGCGATGACGGTGACAGTACCGGTGGTAGTAGGACGGGAGAACATATTATAATACATACCAATAAAATAACAAGCATCTGCACATATTACTCGTATAATAAATATGTATATTTTACATACATCGTGATACTTTGTACCTATAATAATAATAATGCGAGTGTAAGTCAAATAACACACGACCGGCGCTTGATATTATAGAATATAATAATATATTATTATTATTATTATTATTATTATTATTATTATTATTATTATGTCGCATTTATGAATGGACAGGGAAGAAAGAGGAGAAAAAAAATGAAAAAAAAAATATAACAACGACAACTATATATACTCGTATATGTAATATTTTTATATAGGGTGATTATTATTTTTTTTTATCACGATCCAGTGATAATTTCTACCAAAACTTTGAACAAATTTTGTGTGACGATAACGATTAGTAGAATTATCTTAACGTGCAGCTATGCGCGTGCATGTTGACTTATTACGAAAATATGTTAAAAAATATTTTCGCTCGATGGTTAGGTTATAGCATTGAAAAACGTCAAATACACCCATAGCAAAATGCACCCTACGCTGACCGTTTTACGGATTTTTCTTTCTTTGTTTAATTAATTTACCATGATATATAATGAGTTTATATTATATTCTCAAAACAAATTTGTTCTTTGAAGGTTGTCACGAAAAATAAAATATAAAAATACAGTTTCAACATAACATAGAAAAAAACTTACAAGCCAAAATCATTTTCATAATTAAAATTAGACTACTTCTAACGGTTAGTTTTCTCCAGCTGATTGATCTGAATACGTAAAAAACAAATAATTTCCAACCTCATTAAGGAATTCAGATTAGATTTTAAATCTAATTATAGGATTATTATTTATAGTATTTATAGGAAATTTTGTATATCCTCCATTCACATTCTTTATACCTTAATGAAATTTGCACTTTTGATGCTAAGCTCGGTTTGATTTTATCATTGTTCCGAGCTTGTACATTTTTTCAGGGAATATGACGTGAGTTCGGTTGATTTTTACGATTTTTAAATGTGGTACACTTTAATTTTTTTTCATGTTCGTGGTAAGAGGATAATAACAATAGATTTTCATTTCTTCAAACAGCGACCTATTTATTATTTTCTACACTTTATTAAAAAACTAAAACTAACTAATAAAAATGTTTTACAACTTTTTATATTCTGTTTATGAGTTATTATCATTAATAATCATCGGAGTTGCTTTTTGTGTATTTCAGTGAAAACGGTAGAACCCGTATTAAACTGACAATATTAACGATTAAGTTCCTCCGACTGATATCAGCCCACAGAATTATACTGAAAAAGAAAAAAATAACAACAATTATTTATATTCCCTGATATATTGGTTGGTTGGATCATGATAAAAATAAATCACCGTGTATATATGTAAATAATATCTCATCGCTGTGGACGCTTCACCGATCCGAAACGCATTCCGATCGAAAATAATAACAACAATAATAATTTTAATAATAATAATAATAATAATAATGAAAGGACGCCTGTGACGACAATGACCGGTAATATTAGTGAAAAGCGTTTTGTATATTTTCCGTAACAAACGAACCGAATAAACACTAGTGTAAACGAAATTCGTCCTCGTCGTGCTATTGTGTCGTATAGGTATTTTCCCCGCGCGTACGTTCTCGCTGTTTTTCTTTGTACACACACACGTATAAATATATATATATATTTATATATTTGCGACGAGAAACTTTTTTTCTTCTTTTCCTCTTTTTTTTTTTTTTACGTGCCATAGTTATTAGCAGCAGGCAACGACGGGCAATAGAAATTTCAATAGGAGACTTTAACACCGGCGCCGTTAATTTCTATTCCGCTTGCTCTCGCCCATCCCCCGGCCATGGTCGTTCGACTGTCGGCCAGCCTTCGGCGTGTTTTCGGAGGGACGCGGTGACTGCGTAATTACGCCTCGCGCGAGACTCATTTTAATTCGCACCACGTTTACGGGATAAAACTTTTTTTCTCTCTCGGAGCACATGTATATGTATATACATGTATAGGTAGACGAATAAAATAAAGTTTTAAAAGTTTCACGACGGTTTCTCGCCAGTGTCGTCGGAGAGAAGGGAGGAAGCCAGTAAAGAGAATCGGGTATACACTATACAATGAGAACGTTGTGCGTTTATGTTTTGTAAATATACGTATATATAATATATAGAAAGAAAGAGAGAGAGAGAGACCGAGATAGATACACGCCAATCACATTCAAATAAATTTCGATTTCGACAATATTCGTATATAGACATGCGTGTGTGTGTATTCTACTTAATGTGTAAGCCTTTTTATGTTCTTTGGACTGTCAATATGTCGAAAATCGTTTTATATATATATAAAACATTCAAGTGCGGTGGAAGGAAACGCATTTTCAGATTTAAAATCGAATTTACGTATTTCGTTTTCCTGTGGAAATCTCATTTAGTCGATCTAATATTTATTTACAACTAAATGCGGTTTATCGAGATTTTTGCCAACCATTTAGAGATGCATTTAGGGGAGAGACAAAGGTAGGCACGTGGTTAAAAATGTTGAATAATTAAAATAGATAATATTGTTTTTTATAGTTTAAATGGGCTAATATATATATCACTTGTAATAATATTACAATTATATAATTTATCGTCGACGATAATAATTGATAATAGAAGATAAAACGATTTTAGTTAAATTTTAAGTAAATTACAATTTATAAAAACGATCGGAATTTGTTTAGAAAATCAATGACTATCTTCCATAAAATTTTCTAACTCCATTTTTTTTTTCATAATAGATTCATAAAATAGCTACTTAATTTAAAGTAAATGTTTATTTGTAATTATAAAAATTAAAAATTAAAACAATTTGGTAATTATAAGGTAATCATTATAAAATTAAAATTTAATAAGTATTTAATAGAACAAAAGTGATTGCAATTGTCACATTTCCGTTGGACACCTGTATGTATATATACGAGGTATATCTTTGTGCTTTGTAATTTATCCATCTGCATATGGAATTGATTATTTCGGTTCTGCTCGTGTTGCTACGAAATGAGAAAAAGAAATATGCAGTATGGTAATCTATTTGGTCGTGTATTATAATAATAATTGTATTATTGCGAATTCCAATTAAAAGCGAAAAACCAACAAAACTCATCGTATCATATGCTCTCGTGGTCACGACACCGTAGCTGCCTGTTGTTCGCCGAGTGCTAGAAATGTGTTGCTTTTCCCAGGATTATGCAAAATATGATGGTAATTCAATACATTGTGTCGTCTGTCAGTGACTTATTAAAATTTGCCGTATTATGACACGCATTGTTGTATGCAACATAAATAATTAAATACACATGGTTTGTCGTTGACGGATATTTCGGATATTCGTTTGGTGGTCATATTCCGAGTTAAAATATTACAATAGTAATTATTGGAACTAGGAAAAAAACGCTTAAGACAATAAAAGAATTTATGATACCAAAATTCTAAAAAACGTACTTAAAAAAAAAAATAATAAAATAAACAATGCTATTTGAGAGTTTGGATTGTACTAAAAAGTACATTCAAAAATATGAAGAAAATACTTCGAAAACGTTAAATGACATAACTTCAAAACTTCAAAAACCACTAAATAATAGCCCCTCAAAAAAAGTTGTCGTTAGAATAAAGGTGTACTTGGAACGCTTAGATTGTATTTTGCAAAGCATTCCGTCAAACATTACAAAAACAAAACCATCCGAAGTAAGTTCATTGGAATCCAAACTAATGTTGGTATAACATTTACAACACAGTAGAAAAACTGTATTTATAAAAACAAAAAACGCCGATTTTTAAGTGATGATTACATAAAAAATGAAATTTATCTATAATCGAAACGAATTTTGTTCGTTTTAATTGAACGCCGAAAAGTCTTCTTCATGTTTAAGTTATTACGGACCTGCGAATATATCGTGACGTTTGACGTATCTGCGATGTTTTTTTTTTCGCTACAATAACCGACTTCAAAGTTTTTAGTTTTATCAAGCGCGTGTTATTTGTTTTATACGTACCGTTTCCAGTGACCACACTAAACGTGTTTTTGTATGCCGTTCGGAATTACATCTGGAACGAGTTCTTTTGATATCATATCATTTCGTGTTTAAGGAAAAAAAAATACTCATAAGTACGTTTCAAAGGTATCCGTTCACCGAAAACGTGCGTTTTAGCTATCAAAAGACTTGCGGGGTGTGTGAAACACGCTCTAGAAAATATCAAGTGTATATAATGTGAATTTATTTTTTTTTTTTGTTTTTGAACGTCTGCGTCTCTTGTGTATTTCCGCGAAATTATAATTAAATATTTGTTGTTTGACTAATAAAAAAAATATATATATATTTCAGAAAAATAGTTGACATTTCATCAGCGTGGTTGGGAGAGCGGCGGAAATTGAGTTTAAAAAGAAATCCCCCGATAAGCATTTATCTCTCTCCGATATATCGTACGACAAATCTTCGCTTCGACGGTTTGACGCATTTTGACGCCAACTGAAAATGAACGAGCCGCCCGAAATGAAAATGTCTTCGTTATTCGTTTATTGTTTTCCGCGAACGTAACAAATCGTTCCAGTCATTTTCAATCGTCGGCCGCGATAATACGACGGGAATCGGTTTCAACGATTGAACTTAAATCTTCGTACAATATTCGTGAATCGCGGCGCTCACGCGGTAAGGTACGTACTGTATATTTTTGCGAACAATGCGAATTTCGATCGTACGGATTTCATCTGATTAACAGTGTGACGATAAGCATAGCACAGGCATCGACGAATCCACCGGACGAGCCAGATATCGCTTCCCCGTTATCGCAGAATTAATAACACGAAAAATGATCAGACGAATCAAATCGTAAAACCCGTCGAACGTGGCCGATCGAATAATCTATTTAAAATACCGTCCTCCAATCAACCAAGATAGGTTTAAAAAAATATACATCGACAAATGGAAACGGGTCACGGAAAAAAAAAACTGTTATTCTTGTTAGATCAAGAATCGGACGTTCATTTCTCGCTCGATCTCATCAAGTAAGCCACCAATCGAGTGACTTCTTTACGTTAACTGCGGTGAACACTTATCAATCAAACACATTGCGCCTTCGAATGTCCTCTATTATGTGCCTTCGAACAATCGATTTTTTATAAATGAAAAAAAGTTTTCAAATGTTTAGATGAAAAAATTGTAATAACCTTTAAATGTAAATCTCTGTTTGTTGTAAACTTTTTAATGTGAGCTAATAGTCATGTAACTGAAGTTAATTATAAAAATCTAACATTTTGTGTTTAAAATTAACATTCCATATACTATATTTATAAATATACAGTGATAGTTTTTAACAATGTGCCAAATTTTCGATCCTTCGATTTCAATAAGAAGCGAAATAAGTAAATTACTATAAGAAAAAGATTATTTTAAGTCATTATTAATTTTTGGTACTTAAATCGATTTGTGATCAAAGGAGCAAACTCTGCAAACACAACGTTAGTAAAATATTAAAACTCGATTTTAGTCTACGAGAACGTGCTTAATCAAGTCGAATTTAATCACATTGAATACTGCCAGTATTAATCGGAAAATTACCCGGCAAGCGGCAAAAGCAAACGTTTGTGCACAAAACCCAAACATAATAACTGCGCGCTGTCGAACCGCTAGCTTTATCAAACCGCCCGCCAGCTCTATATTTGTATAATAAGTAACGATGATATTGTGTTATACTGATGTAGTTATTAACAGTGTTTGAGATGAAAAGACGCGAAGAAATTGTTCAATTTTTTTTTTTTTTAATTTAAATTAATATTATATGAAATTAATATTGAGAAATTACGTTTAACATATTTTAAATAATTTTTAAATAATACTTTTAAACGTATTTATTAGTTTTTCACCGTATTTCAAATACTTTTTAAATTTATTTATTTTTTTGAATGAAAGCTCTTTTTTCATGGTTATAACCTGTTTTTTTCATTGTCACAAACTCATCAAAAAATATGATTTAAGTTGAATTGTGTGTGTCAATTATTTTGTTGGGAGCAAATTTTTCATACGTCTCCTACCAAATAAAACGTATTTATTGTTGCTTATAAAATACATTAACACTAGTGGATCTTAAGTCATAAAACTATTTCAAGGAGCCACGCACTTCCCCCCCCCCCCATGACACCTTTAAACGTTTGATACTTGAACTTTTTTATTTTATTATTATCGCAATTTCCGATTTTATCTAATCACCCTCGATTATCATTTTTCGAGAAGTTTTTCTGTTCACCACAAAAATAACCCCACGAATTAATACCCCCTGAGAAAAATGTACGAACTATAATCGTTGAAAATCCATAAGAAGTACGTCTAAACAAAAACAACTCGTAGTAGCTTTATTCGTGTTTCCGTACATTTTTATCGCTTGATCGTATTTATTGCATACGATGACTGCAATACTGCACAGTACTCACTTGCACATAAAGCATTATATGTTCGCGCCACGTGGTTTATAAATTATGTAATATTTCCAACCCCGTTTTGGTGTTCCGATTTACTATCATGGTGGTTTTTTTTTTAAAGCACTACGCTTGCATACGTATCACATATATGTATACATATATATATATTTTGTTTTTGTTTTAATCGGTGTGATGCGAACACGATACGGCAGTCGTTAATATTATATCGACATCGCCGTCGGCGGATTATTATTTTAATTGACGATCAAAATATTGAAAATTTCAACCGATTATTATGTTTATTGTAGCAATACTACGATTTATACGATGCACCGGTCGATGCGATACGTTGTTATAATATTACTGAACATAATCGTTATACGCGCACTTGAAAACTTAACGCCAAAAACCACTCAGTTTTCTCATAGACAGGAGTGGGTTTTATTACTCGCCAAAGGGAGCGGAGCGCGAATTAAAAAAATTATTTTACTATACAATTTGTTTTCATGTTAAAACAATAAATAGATATAAATAACTAAGATAGCATTTATTGTGTATACCAATTCTATAAAAATTTCATGCAATGAAAAATATTTATTTTATTTAATGAAAATACTAGTATTGTAACGTCAATTTTATATTTCTTTTTTTTTTTTTTGGCTTTAGAAAATCCATCTATAATATTATCCGTTTGACATCCATATCTCTATGAATATAAAGCAATGGTAGACCATTCAGTATTTCCTGTGACATCCTTGTTCTTAACCTATCAATGTTTATAAACTATTATTTTCGATATTATTTTAATTGGCGGTACCATTACACTTTATGGGTATACGAAAATATGTTTATGTACGGAATAAAAAATGTAAATCATCAACTACGTACACATTAGTTAAAACTGAAAAATTCAATCAAGGCCCAAATGGTGGTAGGGGCGATCGTCCCCTTCACCGTTCTCTTAAACCCGCTCATGCTCACAGGTATACTTATGTATATTCATCAGCATTTGTGGCATCCGATAATCGAATTGCCGCCGCGGACAGTTGCGTAAATATATTCTTAACCACTCGGATTATATTGTACTATAGACGTTCCCGATCCACGGTGCCAAACTTTTCGACGGGTGAAAAAAACTTAAATACTCGTTCGTGATTTCTGTTTTTGTTTAATATCGATAAAAAAAACTTCAAAAAGTTACAAACTTCATTCAAAAACTTTATCGTGCGTTTGATTTAGCGAGTTTTCTTCCGTAGTAATATTATATATATATATATAAATATAATAATATGACGGTCAAGATTTATTATCTATGAAACATCGTTTCCAGATGCCAATATAGCTGTGTACCAACATAAATACGTGACGTGTGTAAAATTGCTTCGTCCCTCCATGTCTACCGAACCGACTCGGATTACTTGTAAATTAAACGCTATACATTTCAATCGAATAACTACGGTTTGCGAGTAACAAAAAGTACTTAATTAACACTAACACTAAAAATAACGGAACAATGTTTTCCGTTGTAAATGAATTGTCTTGCAAAATGAAAAAAACTTCTATAAAAACTACTATACAACAATTTATGCCCCAATCCATTTAAAATTATTATAAACACCTAGTATGCATAACGTATACAATACTCAATGTTTAGAATGATATATGTATTATATGTTTAATTATAACTATTACAAACGTCATTCGGGGACATGTTTGGATTTGGCCAGATATTGTTCACGTCAATAGTAAATAGAGTAATGTTTCCATTAACACTCACAAACTTATATGTGTATCACTAATGATTTATTCGATTTCACAACCGACAATTTCACGCACAAAAACTGTCTTGTGTTTATTGTTTGTCCTTCCAACTGTTCTACATATTTAAAAAGGCTCTGTTTGATGAATGTCATTGTCTATGTGTACGTACTGGAAATGGTCAAATATGTTTTAAGAGATTCAATGTACAAACCGGGAAAAACATCAATTGACATATTTTTCATTAACGAAAAATGACAATTTGAAATTTCGAGAATAAAATGATCTGAACTGTTATTTTTAGAAACGTATATATACTCGTAGAATACATTTTGTTTAAAATCATAAATACATCAAATGTAGATTTTAAACCATTATCTACCAACAATTTCAACTTGCCAATTTTCAACGAAATTGGCAAATATAAATGTATATTGTTTCTAAGTTACGAATTATTACTTCGTTTTATATTTATTAGAAGAAAACAGAAACATCACACATTTTCTAATGGTTATTTTATTGTCTTCTTATTTGTAATTCTTAATTGTATTATCTTACTACCTGTACAGAGGTAACAAAAAATTATAAAATATTATAAAACATAATATGCATTAGCAAAATAATAGATATTTTTAAAATTATACTTTTAAATGAATTGCCTTTTTTGCTAATGAACCACACTAGTCCTGAAGCCAATAAATCTTTATCGTTCAGCATACGCAGAGACATGACGCATGACATTATTATTACGAACACAGGGAAAAGTTAACAAACAAACACTATAGAGTCGATCAGTTGAAAATAATTTTAAATAGGATTAGGAAAAAATATTTATTTGTTTATTTAAGTCAAAATATGTTTATATGTAATTTGTCAACTATTAACGAACAAGTACGTTACAATTTATTCCATTAGGATTTTGTTTATTTTATGAATTTACTTCGCGAGCACACGTTGCATGTTATGTACACGCGCGCAATTTTCTTATTAGTATTATTCATTTTTTTACTATTATTATAATTATTAACGTTACAAAAAAAGTACACACTAACCAAAGATTGATATTAATATATTATGAAGAACGGCTGATTAATGCGTTCTAGTATACGTCGAATTTCAATTCGCGGCCGAATGACGAATATGACCTATTTGACCGTTTCTTATTCCCGTATATCGATAAAACGGATAAACATAAATATTATGTAGTGTCCTAGTCGTTGTAGTAGGAAAAATAAAAAACCATTCTTTTGTGTCGCGTAGAATATATTCTTAATGGCCATACTGTTATAGCGTATAGCGTACACAACGTCCCTGTAAAATTTTAATCGTAATACACACATACGAGTTTATTTATCGGTCGTACGGAATTTTGCAGCCGTTTTATTCGGGTGCCATACAATATTCATAAACGATTGCCATTTCAAATATTATAATATACGAGGACGGAACCAAAAGTAATGGGGATTTTTTTTCTGAACGGTTTGTAACACTTAGTATCGGATTATTTATGGTAAAATCAAAAATTTAATAGACATAGTTTAGTACGCGAAGACAAAATTTCCGAACGCGTTGTAGTTTTTGCACAGTCGAATTCGTCTTGAGCCTCTGTCACGCTAAACGTTAACCTATTGTGATGACGGAAAAATTTAAAGCAACGTACGAACGTATTTCTTTCGTTAAAAAAAATTCCTGCGGAAACGATCGTAATTCTCACAAGGAACATGGCATGAGTAACACAACGGTTTACGAATGATTTTCTCATTTTAAAAGTGACGATTTTTATTGGAACATCAACCCCGTACGTGAGCAGTGGCTTTCAAAGAGCTGAACAGCATGAAAATGCCCGGAAAATGTCAGTGAGTAATCAACGCATGACCATCGATAAAGTAGCAAAAACATGACAAAGGTGCTCTGGAGTATCCACTGACGCATTTCATTCTCGAAATAACAGCAAAATTTACGCCTTGTTTGTTGACTGGTGACGTTGAAAAACTCAGTCTCGATCCCTTCACACCCACACATCATTTCCTAATCACCCGACCTGGGACCGTATGATTTTCTCTTGTCCGCGTGACCGAACAAAGTCATGCAAAAATGGCAATTTTCTGATGTGGAACAGGGTAATGAAACATACAGCGCTATACAAAAAGAGTTATTGAAAAAACGTATCGACACACGGTAAAAATGCTAGGACCAGTGCATATTATCATCGTATGTGCAGTGTACTTTGAAGGGGATCGATGTAATTTTACAGTTTTGTTAAATACGCTATTTTCAAAGTAGAAATTCCTTTTAAATTCGCCCTATAATATATTGAAACGAACGCGCACGCGCTTATAAACAGTAAACATTTCTGTAAGAAAAAAAAAAATGTTTAAAAAGCCGCAAAACAAAACGTCTCTCGTCGTAGTCGTCGTGCACGCATTACATATTATATTATTATACAATAGAACGATATGGGTCGTTTGTCACATTCGAAAATGTATTGGTGAACTCGTGCAAACTCCTCCCAATTGCTGGTGGACCAATAAATCAATCTTGAGAGAATGTAACGAAATATCGCGCTAAATTATTTACTACGGTTTCGTAAGTATAATATAGTAGAGGTGAGTGCGGTCGCGAAACGATATAGTTCGAAATCAACATTCATTCACCACCGACAGATGATAAGAAAATAAATAAATAATAATAGTAGAAATAAATATTCCAACCGAAAAAGAAAACATATTATCGTCCTTGTCAGTCGTGGCTAAATAGGTAAGTCAACCTCGTAAAATATACGGTTTTGAATTGTTTACAAAAACATTGGCCCGTATTTTAGTATTATGATACGTCATTTAAATCCATTCGCATTCGAGCTATAAATTCGAGGGTTTACATTGAAGAGGTCGTGTTATTGAAATCGTTCAAGAGAGCGTGTCAAACGTTTGAACGATCATATTTCTTTCCTCTGCTTATTCTGTAGAAACATAATCAACATAAAATCATAGACAAAACTCCGTTCGTTTCAATTTTAGTATCCGTAGACAGAACTTTTGCATACCGTTCTTTTATTATTATTAGCATTATCATTTCCGAGGTAGACTTCAATCGTAATTGTCAGCCAGTTTTGTCAGATTGTACCAATTTACTAATGTAGCTATTTACATGGTCCGTTTTATAATATAACCTAAACCATTGTTAAACAACTATTATTATTTAATAACGGTGTTTGAATTAAAATACAAAAGCAAACAATATGTATAAATTATTATATAACATTATAACGAGGGAAATTGAGTAAATAATATAAAAATTAGACAGCTCCGCTGAAAAACTATTTGCACGACAACAAAATAATAAAAAACATATACGATTAACAAAGCGAGAGTAATAACTAGCAAAATGCTAGTGACACGATGAAATTATTATAATCGTATCAATGCAGTAAAATAAAACCGTAGATTTCACGGCGCATCGGATAGGCAATTCTGATACAAAAACGTTACGCACAACTCGATATTTTCTCCGGTGAACGGAAAAACAATGAATCGTATACATGTTTTTGGGAGTTGCTGTTAGTTTGTGGCCCATTATGACTTATGTCAACCCAAATAATCTTTAAGTGGTAATCGTAATTCCCAAAAACGCCGTGATGTCGGAGTGGCGGCGGCGGATTAAGTAATAGTAATAGTAGTAGCAGTGGCAGCGATGGTCATACGCAAAATTGGTAACACATAATCGGTCGGAAAAAAAATTGTATCCAGCTCAAAAACAAATATATATGTTAAAATAAATCATTTCGTTTATGCTATCAGATAGAACTTCTTCATACATCAATAACGTGTTTGGTATGATTAGTATTCCATCTAATGAAAATTAAATCAGTCTGCCACTGGATTGTCGTCAAATCTTCTGATTCTGTACCTATAACTTGTCCGAAAATGAACTCAGATTTTTCATTTTCAGACATAGATATGGACTTTTATAATTTTAAGGTCATTTCTATGAAAAAATCTTCCCCAAACAAAAAAAAAACCGATCACGCACATGACCCGACTGGTCTAACGGTTTTCGCGTATAGATTTGAAAAGAGAAATAATACATTTATTGGGTAATCGACGTTATACGGATAAGTCGTATCTTACGTCGCAGTTTATTCGGTACATCGGACCGTATAAGACATTTCAAACGTCGGGTGTATGAATACGAATGCGCTACTTGGAGCGTTTAATGCGTCTGAAGATGATATGCGTTTACCCTCGCGATACACATAAAACTGGCATTTGCATGTAGTATACTCGTGTGCCAATTTCTTAAGTGGTTTTTGAAAAAGTTATTTAATGACCTTTTTCCCCTCCGTATAGTCCGCCTTTCAGGTTTTACGCAAGCGAGGAATCTAAATTTCCGGAATGATTACAATATACATCTGACCGAATCATAAACGCGTACACTTATATATTATTATTATTATTATTATTATTATTATTATTATTATTATATACAACGTATTACAAATATTTTCTGTATAATCACATATCGACGTCAAATATGTTTATTACTGTACATATAATATTATATGTTATTGGCGCCCCTGTTCAATAACAAGATATATAACCGAAAATTTTATTTCAGACGTTGTTTTGATTTTATAAAACAAAATCTGAATGGCCAGGCTTCGCGCATTCCCACGTGCGTCGGATTGTTTTGTTCGGATGGTAGTGTAGATATCAAAATGTTTCACGTCTGTAAACGCAGTTCACAATTATAACGCATACGTACTCGTGTGTACGTATAGCAGACGCGCGCTTTTCATTTCTGACATTAACTAATTCGCGCAACGATCACGCCGACACGCTCGCGTTTGTTTATTCATTCGTTCAAATTTCACCGGCGAAACGGTCGCGAAACCATATCCACACTATTATTGATAATACATACGGTGAGTACGCACACGCCGCGCCAACAGCCGGCGAACGGAAGGAAATCGCACAAATTGTTATATAACGTACACCACAATCAATGCATCGCGCGGTATAATATGTTGACATTTCGTACGTATATACCTATCTCGGTGGCGGTCTCGCAGTCGGTAGGTTTTCAATGAGATTAAAAAATATGGCGAATGAAATCCGTTTAACTAAAAATTAGTCGATTTTGTTTTTTCCCCTATCAACAGATCTGTTTCTATATTAAAAAAAAAAACACGAAATAATTATTTCATAATAATTTATAAAACAAAGTTTGACGTCGATTCCAGCGTGTTACGTATTAAACAGATATTTTGTCGGTGTATTATTATTTCAGTGAATTTTTTATGATTAAAATGTATGAAAATCTTGTATAACATTTTGAGCTCTTAAACACAACAATTTCCCGTGCTAAAAATGGATATGTGGACAATTTTACAAGAGTTTTTCCATACATTTAAAAAAAATTGCTGGAAATATCGAAAAACGTGTCGAGTGTAATACCTACCAACTAGATACAATTGTCTACCGGAATTCGACGCATAAAAATCATCTTTCAACGCGAAATAGTGTCAATCAAAAAAAAAATAATTACACATCATTTGTGAAAACAGTAGGTCTTAGAAATCTACAACGCTCTTCCAAATATAATACTCGGATTTGTTTGAGACTGTCTGTCTTTCGTTAATATGTTATAAAACCGCTGAATGCATCGACCAGATTTTCGATTGCGTAAACGACTCATGAGGGTGCCGGAATACGGTTATTTGTTGTCATAATTAAATCTGATTTTCCGTTGTTTGAAACGACATTCGCCCGTTTCCGTTACACGCGAGAGGGATTTCAGTGAAAGCGAATGTTTCACTTGATGCTCGCGTGATAGTATTTTTCGAACAAAACCATCGGAGCTCGCCCGACTCTAAAATACTTATAAACATTCAAACGAATGTTTGTCAACATCGGGCGGTTCGTACACGGTCTCGGACGACAATTCTGCACTTTCCGGTTGTTTGGGTCGCCGAATTTTTCGGACCGTCGGAACGGTCACGCCCGTAACGCCGTAGCCATACAGCGCCCGATACTTATGTAATGCCGTCGAAAATCTCACGCGTAGCGAACGAAATGACGACCGGGTCCGTGGAGACGACTTGGTCGCGCGTGTGCGCGTTACGTTATTCTATCGGATTGCGTACCAGCGAAACGCGTGTGTATACGCGGCTGAGTATGTAAACGTCCAATACGCTTGGGAACGATGCGCGCGCGTGTATAGGGTCGTCGGAGACGTCTCTGGCGAATACGGCGCGCGCGGCCAACATCCGTCCCTTTTTGTTTCGTATGTTCGTCCGTGTTCGTTGACCGGAGAGTTAGAAAAAAAACACGACGAAAACAAAAGAAAAAAGACAAATAAAATAACCTAATACAACAGCGGCAGTGCGCGATGTGATGCCGTTGGGAAAACGCCGTTGCCCGATCGCGTATACACGCAATAACAATACAGAGATTATTCGACGTTTTTTTTTTTTCAAACAAATACTACGACGACGGCGGCGGACGTTTCCCCGATGGGAAATTCGCGCGTGATTCCGCGCATGGTGGCGTGCACGCGCGCCGGCCCGGAAATATCATATTAACGTAACGAGATTTGCAACAGTCGGTCCAGACCGCTAATGATTATCAGGTACTGTCCGCGCCGCAGGTCGATCGCGTCCGACGTCTCTGCGTTTGTATTTCATACCGTACGTGTTTATCGCGTAGTACGCACCGTGTCTATACTGAAGGCTTAAATTTTTTTTATTTTACATACCGTACGTCGTGCAGGTATTATTTCGGATTGAACGCCATCAGTCGAGCGCGTAACGGTAAAAATGAAATGCTTTGTTCGCTTCATCCATTAACGAATGTGTTTGCTTATGTTGTAACAAGAAAAAAAAATGGATATTGGAGGATATGTTATTATACAAATATACGTTTATTTAAAACGGCTAACCCAAGAAACCAACTGTTTTTGGTGTGTAACTTATTATGGTACAAATTTTTTTTGTATCGTCGCATCACATGTGATCATATGATATCATTGCTTATACGGATCAAGAGGTTAAAATAAATACAACGTAAACGAATACTTACATAATATTTTGGTCTGTTGTCGGAGGAGCGCGAATAACTTTTGTGAATAATCTTTGGTAATCGTGCAACAACTATCACTATAACTACAGTTGCGATAACAAATGACGATGTTTTGTAACTAATTTACCAAGTACTAAAATATTATCAATAAGACAAAACAATTTACTTTTGGATCCTAATGCTACGAATATTTATACTAATAATGTAATTCCAACACCTAAAAGGAATCAGACTAATCGATAATACTTTAAATCGTTGTAAACAATAAATATCGCTCTTTATTTGGAAGCAAATGATTTGTAAATACTTGTTAATACATCATATTAAATTTTTATATTGATAAACGATAGCGAAAACGAAAAATTACGTCGTTAATGTTAGTATTACTGTAGATTGCAGGAAAAATTACTACCCATCATAAAAATAGAATAAACAGTTTATTAAAACAAAAAACCGAACACATTAATAAAACAAGTAAAAGACTATATAAAACGGCTGTACAAACACTTTACCACTGGTTACTCTTTGACTCAATAAAATAAGCTAATAATTATCAAAACAGCATGTAATAAGTCGTTCCTGAATGTTCCATTCATTATAAAATACCACGACAGTTCGGCGTGTTTGTTTTTGAAAATATAAAAGTCGATGTTGTCCGCGAGGATAAAAAATCTTCAGTCAGTAAAACGCGGGATCGCATAAACTCGAATAAAATTTACTGACGAACTCGAAACGTACTTCAATGTCGATTAAACTACAAACAAGACTAATTAAACGGCGGTTTACGTATCTATTGATAAAATGATAAGCCTACCACGTGCAAACGTACCACGTGCAGTGTATTCGAACAGCGACTCGTTACGAGTATCGTGGTAATCTAAGTTTTTCCTCTTTTTTTTGTATTTTAACAACACGAACGGTTCATTTTGCATGTCTCTCCCGGGTTCGTTCGCGTTTTATTACGTTTCCCAGTTTTCGCGACAGTATACACTACAGTCTACAGTATAACACGGTTTAATAATAATCCGAAACAATTTAATTATTATAATAATCTATCGGCTCGTCTTGCGCGGCACGTGAAAACCTCGGCAACACAGGACCGGCTTTATCGATATATATATATATTTATTATATAATACGTGCCGCGATAAATCGGTTTAAGTACGGCCGTAGTGTTGCAGTTGATGACGGCGTCTATGTGCAGAGCATGGCGAGGACGGGATAGGATGATACCTGTGCAATCGGATTAGCGAAAGGTCGGCGGATTAAAAGCAACCCGAACAACGGTCGCGTCCCGTCTTTTTCCGTCGCCCAAAACGTTTTAATTTTAATTCGATCAATTTTCTGACCGCTTTTTCCGACGACCGGATTATCCGATTCACCTGTGCGTGTCAGTTTCCGTATATATATATATATATATATATATTTTTTTTTTTTTTTTAACGAGGTGTCATACTATTATACATTATACAAATTATGCCGCAGTGACAACTGACCTGACCCAATATAATACGATCTACGTTCTACCGAAATTAATTAATACACAACACAATCGACTAAAAAAAGTCTGCCTCGTACCGTGAAACTAATATTCCCCATGACAAATAAACCGCAAATGAACAAAACTGGACAAGTCAATGTGTATTAACTCATTAATATGTTAAGTTGATATCAACTGACGTAATTCAAGTTAAAAATTATTTAACCACATATATATATTTTTTTTTGAAACTTTTTTTTAATAGAAACTTAACTTAGTTAAAATTAATATTTTTTTATTGGAAATAAAAAGAAAACTTGACAATATCTTTCAGGGTAATCTTACATAGTTTTTAATACTATTACGTTAATGTTACCTAACGCTGTAATATGTAAAGTATAAACAATGCCACTTATATAGTATTACATATAATATAATACTTATATATATTTATATATATATATTTGATGTTGTAAATATATCATTGTAATTTAACGTAATTTAAATATATTTGTATGATTTTAATTCATGATAAACACGTTAAAAAAAGTGACACGTTAAGTAACTTCATTTTCACTTTAAACTCGTTAGTGCCCAATCTTATAAATGGACATAATTTACATGTCAATGTACATTAACAGTTGCCTTGTGTTAATAATAGTTTACTAATAATATATATAGCCACGTAATTTAAGATTAACCAATACTTCTAAACAGCTGCTATTTTAATTTCATATTTAACGAAAACCGCCATTATAACTCGGTTCAGACGTGATTTGGCTATAATTTCAACCCGTTTTGATAAACGCAGACAGCAAAATTCGATTGCGGCACCTGTTTAAAAATTAACGCATACGACATACGAAACCTATATATATATATATATATATTATATAATAAATAATGTATCTTGTTGGTTTAGCGTCGGCGGCGGATGATTTTCACTCTCTCCTAATTTGACGTGATCCAAGTCTGCAGCGGTGTACAGACGAGACGTCACAAACATTCAACGGCATTATCTATACATATAATTGGTTATTTATGAAATACGGGAGATATTATTATTATTATTATTACTATTATACATATATATATATATATAATATATTTTTATAAAATGGTATTACGGAAATAACAAGTTTCACCGAAAGCGTACTTTCCCATTTTTTACCGTTTTGTATCATAATACTAACCTAACCTAACCTCGTGTACAATATATGTATACCAATCAAACGAGGTATCAAGCATTTTCCATTTCTATCAGGTAATTCAATTTGAAAAAAAAAATTACGATTCGAATATCTTTCAGAAAATGTTAACTGTTATTGTTAACTCAAAATCGTCTAATTCAATACGATACATTCAATAGGCATCCATTTAGGTTTGAACAATATATTCGTAATACAATACCTGTTTTGAAGTTTATTTCGGCCCACAGCAAATAAAATTGAAAACGTGTTTAGTACAACTATATATATATAATTATTCATTGGGTATGTTTTCGAAGTTTTCTATACAAAACAAATAAAAATATACAATGTATAATTATTTTTTTATTAAGTGTGTAGTACGGTATTTCGTAAATACAAATAAGAAAAACAAAACTGGAACTGCATGAATTCTAAATACTTCCAACTTGGTATGTACGCTTGATTTGATAAAATTCTTTTAATAATTATTTACTTTTAAACTACATCATTTCTTTCTCGTTTCCACCTTACCACGTCACAAGTAATATATTATACAAATGTGGAAGTCTGATTTCACTAATCATTTTGTTCGCAATTAATCTGACTTAACTGTTTTATTTTTTACTTCTTTAAATCGGCATTATCTACTCGTAAATCGTATACTTAATTTTTTGTACAGATAAACGAATCCGAAAATATACACACTTAAATTCTAATTTGTACATTTCAGTAAATTGCTCTATATCATTAAATAACCTAAACGAAAATCTGAAAAAATTATTTCAAAAATCGAAGTCGGGAACCTGAACTAGCCCCCAATTTCATTTTTTTTTTCATAGGGAACGGATAATGGTCGTACGAATTTTGAAGCCCGTCACACAATTTCATATAGAGTACAAATAGATGATGTAATTTTACCACAAAACTCTTTTTTGAGATAGCTGATGAGACGTACGTCTAAATTTGTGAGTGCGTACTTTTTATATTTTTTCACTTTGAACTAACGCACGTGCGCTTCAAAATCTTCAAATCGACTACTCGACCGATCTCATCGCGAAATTCCTCATTTGCAAAACAATAATATTACGTTCACGTATTCGCACTCCGTCGAACATCCTAACGGCAACAATGCTAATATAATCGTGTCTTGTTGGTGCGATTTCGATCGTCACCACTGCAAACGGGACGATCGACGTCCGAGGTGAATAATGTAACACATACATAATCAACAGTGTAGTGTCGAAACAGCGACGGGTGTCACACGCGATAATATTATGCGCTTTTGTCCAATAAATTCCGATTTAGTTAACAACGAGATTGTGTTGTTTGCGAATCCTGAATCCAAAATATTATCGCCGGGTTTGACATTATTCTCGAAATGCTCGCGAACTCCACGAGTACATTCAACAATTCAAAATCAAGTTTAGTTTTGAACATGGGATTTTTTTTTTTAATTCTACTAATTTCATTATGTTCGTATTAATCAAACCGCAAACTGGAAGAGATACATAAAATATTTAATCCCTGTTGGTATGCTACACGCGATGTAAATACTCGAATTTGTTTTAACGAGATAACTGCGGAGCGGACGATAATCAATACAAATACGTACATATGATAAGTATAATAATAATAATTTATTATGTTTTATAATCCGGACACCAAACTATACTTTAGCTATTTTCGTTTCATGTGACTAAGTCTTGTAATATCGCACAATTTATAACTATCAAAATGAATTCACCATTAGTTTTTTTATAAAAAAAAATACATAATATCCGTTCAGAAAGTTCAGAAATTGCGGATTTTTAGTAAAACAATTCAATATTTTAAAAAGCGCACAAAATAATTTTCTAAGCGACGAAAATATTGAGTAATTATGCGATACATAAACAAAATTATTTTTTTAAGTTATTATTTATTATTGTGCTTATACAAGATATGATGGCGTAATAAGATAATATAAAAAAGTAAATAGTAAAGTAACAAATTTATATATATAATATATATATATATATATACTGCAAAGTTGTCATTTTTAAGTATCGTTTTAAAATTATTTTCAAAACGACTAAAGATCAACGAGATGAGGACCAATTTACCCAGTGGAGTAGGTGAAAACCCCAAATTAAAATGTGAACCGATTCGGCTACTCCCTTTGAGTGATTTCCGTGTCGGAATCGATTATAGCCACACGGTGAATTTAACAACTAAATAATTAACATTATTATTATCGATTTTTATATAACACATATATTATGTATGTGATGTATATATGTATACGATCGAATATTCAAACGTGTGCAACCACGTTATTATGAGCGACGAAATATTTCGCGGAATTATTCACGTCGGCCGTTGGTCAATGCCGTATTAGTAAATCGATACGATGGAATACCATACAAATTGTAACAAATCGACGCGCTATATTGTAATGTTAAATAATACAATCAACAAAATTTGTCAGAACGCCAAAATTCATTAAACGTTTTATGCAAGCGTTAAAACGTGTACGCGTTGAACTATATCCGACTACGTGATATGATGATGATGATAATTGTACTTCGCATGGCACGTTAAACACGTTTAATAAAATTAAATCGTTAAACGTCGCGGAAATCTGCATAAAGTGCGTTGAAAACTTTCAGTCCGGCGAAGAGAATACGGTGAAAATATGTCGCACCAACGTAGGTTATGATTAACACTTGTTAAACGTGCAATATTCCGGCAATGTCAAATTTAAAATGTATCAAGTATAAGCGACCGGACGTTCGATCTATAGGAGTAGCTATTTATCATAGTAATAATAATGATGCAACTAACATTATCACTCCATCATTTCACATGACAGCAAAACATTCGCAGTTATTCAATTCATTATCGTCTGCAGTTGGTGACTTTTGTGTTGCCGGATGTTTAAAGGAAAATGAATAAGTTATCCTAATTTTAGCATTGTATGTTTCTTCAAATCGAAAACCGTAAAAAATAATTCATTTTTTGAAGAGATGTTTAAGACCGTATACTACTCTAGGTGAAAAATATCTTGGCAAAAGAGAAAATAAATTACCAATGATTCTTAACGGAGACTTCAACGTTAATTTGGCCTCAAAAGATTCCGAACCATTAACTACTTTTATAAGTAAAGACCTCAACTTATTTATGAATCCAGCAATCCATTGACATCAACAAAGTCAAGCACCACCAAAGATACTATTTTCACACGATTTCTTGATTCTATATAATCAGAAACATACATTTTTTATTTTAGTTATCATAAAACAATAATATCTGTTGTAGCGATTTAACCATCTCCATCTCAAACAATAGAAGTGGAAGAAATAAATTTATAAAAGTAGAAAAAAATTTTTTTTAAATGTTTAAAATGAATATAAATGTAAATTTGTATAATAAATGTACAAGTAATAAATTATGTTTTTTTACTTGAACTCAATTTGATTTTGTATGTTTCTATTTCTTATTTAAAGCCTTGAATTTCACCAACTCCATAACCCCAAAAGAAGTTTCACTTCATCTGCACGTACTTGCACACGCACACATTTTTTTAAATTATAAAGTATATAAAGATGATTGTACAAATTAAACGCATGTAATCTTATTTTCGATTTCCGATAAAAGTACCGCGATGACGAAAGCATTTATAAATATTATACTGCGAAATATAAATTTTTTTTTTTAATTTATTGAAGTTTAAAATGTTTCAGCATATCGCGTGCTATTACAAATATTTTTTATTTTTTACAATTATATTAATAATAGAAAAAGCTAACTAAAGCTAATGATAAAATATACATAAACATATGAATTTACACGCTCACATATGTAACTATATGACGGAATTATTTATTCATAACCGCGCGTGAAACACTTCTTCGATTTAAACGTGTCAGAAGTATATAAAAATATAAATTTTAGACTTTTATAGTTTTAAATGTTTAATATGCCACTTAAAAAGTATATTATGATTATCTTACAAATAAAACGAGTATAATCGTACATTCGATTTCGGATAAAAGTGATACGATGACAAAAACATTTATACATATTGTACTATGAAATATTTTGTGAGTACATACGAACCTCTCATACACACATATGCAACAATACGAGGTTATCATTTTTTTTTTGTTCACATCGCGAAATGTATTAATTCATTGACGGGACAAACCAGTTTTAATTTTGTACGTATACCGATATAACATAACAGAGCTCACTGTAAAACACATTTCCTGTTGTATTATTATGTACGTATGATTTTCGTTCAAATATTTTTAAAAATAATTATCATAATAAGTTTGATATTAACAACTTTGACACTATATATATATTGCACTATTATATTATACGCTATTATATCAGCAAAATATGTTTATACGTATACACAATTTTATATTTCCGTCGTGAAATCATTTATCACACGGTGTGTGTAACTAGTTGTTTACATATTGTTATATACTTTATAGTTGTAGTAGTTATATACTTTATAGTTGCACGGTATCTAATATCTACTTAAAAATTCAACTCGTTTCGTTGCAACACCCAAAAATAATTAATATTGCACTTCTACAGTTTCCTAATATATAGAAACGACGTATTTTTCATTCAGATTGTTCTCTCATACGATTTACTTCTATGACAATAAAACACCGACTCCAATAAGGTCTGGTACAAATATTACATTTAATTTTAATGTCATTGTTCGTTTACACTGTGTACGAATCTTTTTTTATTATTAAACTAGTAACCATAAAAGTATTATTGAGTAAACAAACATTGATTGTATTCATAACTATGTTCAATGCGATTATTACTATCGTACTTTTAGATATACGTCTCATTTATATTACAGTTTGTATCATAGTTAATTTATTTTTCAAATATAATGCCCAAAGATTTTTCGTGAACAAATGAATATAAAAACTTCACAATATATCAAGTATTCCATTGTAGACGTATTAATAAAAATTTTAATTATTCCATTTAAAAATAAAATTATTAATAAGTGTATTTTCATTCATACTCGATTCGAAAATTGAATTGAAAATGTTTATTCATATTTTAGTATAATAATAACCAAAGCGTATTATTATGTTAATATTTTAACAATTTTCAGTTGCATTCGCGTATAATAAAAAATTCTAAAATTCGACCTTGAAAACCGTTCACAAAATGTACGTCGTATAAATATATAAACATAATATTATTATTATTCGTGAAATTTCAATACACTCGAATAAATTATTAATTATTTTCGGATACAACAATGAATTAACAATAGTTAGGTCCTCGTGTATTATTAGTAATATTACCAATAATAATAATGTTGATTGTTATAACTACTTTAAACGAAATATAGATCACTGAAATAAAAAAAAAATATAACGAATATTGTACGAATATGCCTTAACATTTATCCAAAACCTAAACAACCAAAACAGTTTAAATGGAAATGTTTTATGTATTATATACTACATGTTATGTTAATTATTGTTATATAATATATTCTATGGAAAATTCAAAATGTTTGATATAAAACCCAGATTTTTGAGGATCAATTGAACTCGAACCCAACTTATTTAAATTATAACGAATACGAACTGAACCGTACTGTTCAATTTACTCGTAAATATCGAACCCGAACCCAAAATTCATAAAAAGTTCAAAGGATTTCAATTAATTTAAAACATCTAAGTACTCGTTTGATTTAAAAGTTGGTTAATCTAAATAATTAATTATTAATTTACAAAATAAATACTGTAGATATTTATTATTTAAAACCAATTTTTTTTAAATTATAACAAAACACTGCATACCAAAGGATTATGTTATTATCAGATTTACACTTATTTAATGCGGCTAACCAAGAAACCAACTGTTATCGGTGCATAATGTATTATAATACGATTTTTTTATCATGGCATCATATGTACGTATATGGATCAAGAGGTTGAAATAAATACATTGTAAACGAATGCTTACATAATATTCTAGTCTGTTGTCCGAGGAACGCGAATAACTTCTGTGAACAACTTTTGGTAATCGTACAACATTTCGTTAACATATTCGTCAACATTTTTGACTTGGGTAGTGGAAGGCGAGACATTGAATAAAAGAGTCATTGAATTACTACTTATTTCTGATCCAGACCTCAACAATTGGTAAAACCTGCCCAACTCGCTCACTATTTAGAAATAAAATTTAGGAATTTAGTATAAATAAGTACTATAGGTATACTTATTTTCAAAAATGTTCCTGAAATTTTCGGTGTTGGAGTCCTCTTAGCCCCCCTCCCTCATAAATATGCCTCCGGCGTCCGGAATCAAAGAGTAATGAAAATGTCAAAATCGTTCGAATGACAGACGCGAACGTAGCGTGCAGTCGACGCGTGTGCGAAAACGCTCGAGGGACTATGAAAAGCTCCCCCGAAATGTGCATTATAAAAGTAACACGAATTGTATCAAGATTTTCGTATGTACTTCTGATAAAATATTAATGTACTCGTGCCGTTGTTCGTGTTCAACAAGTCACTGTTATTACAAATTTTGTTATTATTAATATTATTTATTTATTTTTACGGCAGATTCGCGCGAGCAGTCATTACTGTACATTTTGTAAACATCACAGACAATGGAAATATTGTTTTGCAGTCCTATCCAATAAATGTGTTGTTGTATCCAAATAAAATATCAAAACCTTCTAATATGTTACGGTTAAATAAAACGTTTTACTGTTTACGATAATAGTACCGTGCACCCAGCTGATATTAACAAAATTTAGTCTTTTATCGTTTTAATTCTGAACAAGACGAATACCGTACTGTTTTTACATTGATGTGTTATTGTTTTTATTTTTTGTCTGTGAACACTTTTTATACGCATCTAGTTGGTATTTTATTTCACCTACTATTTTCGATTTTCCCAATAGTTTCCTTGATCGTGATCGTACAAAATACTCCGATAAAATTGTCGAACAATGTATATACGTATTTGTATTCAAACGCTTTAATAACCATCTCGGGAATAGAAATCCGTACGTGAGAATATAATATATAATAATATACGTACTTCGGAACATTATTAGTTCGTATGAAATGCCGAGGAAAACGTCCGTCGGCCCGGAACAAACATGATATATCTTCGACGCACGCAAATATAAACATATATATATTAATACGTTTAGCTGGAAATATATGTAAAATTTTCGATTTTTTTTTTGTAACCAGTACTTGTGTAATTTACATATATATATAGCTTTTTATATAGTCGTTTCCGTCTACTCGCCGGATATCGTTTCGACCGTATTATTGTACAAAAGTTCTCGTAAGTCTCCTGAGTACACACATAAATATATATATATATATATGTGTATATATAATGTTGAAATACGACCGATGCAAACAATACGGACGGCACCCTGTACGCGCACACGGTTTCACGTATGTTCTTCGGTCTGACTCAACTTGTCCGCAACGGATTATTTTCAACGACCCGTAGACGCGAACGCACCGACGATCGAATGGGAATTTAATACGGAACACTATTGCGGGATTACCGGTGACTTACTGGTGCTTCACGTGCGATTATGTAGAACGAAGTGTACGGAGAACTTCCGGCGGCACCGTCGCGATCTCTTTTCGTCCGGCAAACGTTTTACGCGTCGTTTTAATTCATTATTTTCGCGTTTTAATTGCGTGTAAAAACCATTGGTAATCGTTTGTTTGTTTGAACCCCGTTCAACGAACACAAAGAAGTTAGGTTAGGTTAAAACACGTATAGCTCATACAGTACCGTTTACATAATAATATAAGTTATTACTGCGTTGACGGGTTAGAATACGTTCGTAAGAGGCGACCAAATGACATCATTGTTGTGACGGATCGACAATGAGGAATTGAATAATAAAAAAAAAAAGTGAGAAACCCGAAGAAATTGTAAGTCTTCCCGTCTCGGATGTTCACGGAGAAAAATAACCGATCCATATTATTGGGAGAGAAGTCAATGAAAACACTAAATAATAATAATTGAAATCCAAACAATTTGTTAATAAATTTTTATGTTATCTATAAACATGTATAAAATCTATATAAAATGTAATTAGTCTACAATTTTACAAAATCTTATTTTTGTAAGTGTTTATATATATATATATACGAGTATATATGTCATTAGTACTCCGAGTTATGCTCTTAGTAATTCGAATTCTAATAGATCCACATTTAGATATCGACTAACCTAGTTCAAAAATATAACTAGTATATGGGGATTTTAAAATTTTTATAGTTTTTCTGTTTTAGGCTATCGTTTGAGAACATCGTTTATCAATTCATTTTTTTTTTCCAAATGATTTTAGCGCAATGGAATACTAGCCCTCGTGTGCTCATAATTATTAATAATACCTTATACGCGTTTACAATTTTTTGTATAAAAATGTTTATACAAAATAAATAACAATGAACAAATACAGATACGCTTACCTTTTACAACGTACGTGCACAAACAGGTACTCGATTTTATGATCGCCACGTGTCAGCAGGGCCGGCCCAAGGTATTTTGACGCACCAGGCAATTTTCTCGAAAGGCGCCCTTAAACAAATTCTCTATAATAATTATGATTATAAAATCGTATAATCTATAAAACAAATTAAATAACAGAATATTCTGTCATGAACAATTTAGTCACTTAGATATATTATTGTCAATTTGAATAAATGTTACACTATAATTTTTAAAATATTCGTATATTAAAAGCACCCCTATAAAAGTAGTGCCCCGGGCAACCGCCCGATTCGCCCGTATATTGGGCCGGCACTGGACACGCCATTGATATCTGTATTTATTTTTCGTTTGAAAACCTGCAAACAGTTAAATTTATTGCACGATAAAAACAAATTAGCCGTTTAAGATTAAAGACAAACGTTGGAAATCACTCAACAGTTACGAGTCTACTATTAGCTTAAATATTTAATTCAAAATATGAATTCTGATAAGTCATAAATGATGAACTTTCGATGTTGTGTAAAATACGCGATCATTCGAATTATACATTTTTAAAAATACAGAAAAACCGATCGGAATACTTTCGGAGCATAAGTTATTCATATATATTTATGTAATAATTCTATGATCTATGGGATACAAAAACTATAGTCATATGTCTGACAAGCATCTATGTAGTATTTCTAGAAATGAAACAGTTAGCAATATCAGTATTTCGCATCGGTAAATTTGTTAAAAATTCTCAAAATTGTACTTCTTGTAGTAGATCTATTAAAAATATCGTTTCCACGAACGATGGACTTCGCCGGGTAGAATACGTCATCGGATATGAATAGTTTACGTAGCACCTCCGTTTACGTTTGTTAACAAGTCAGGTATGTAGATTTTTTACGGTCCGTATTAATTTACTACACTCGGTATTTTAGTAATTGTCCGACAACGAGTCTACGAGCGTATTCAGTTTGCCTATCGTACCATCCCAAATTTTATGCGATGAACGCATGGAAATATATCGAAATACAAAATTTTAGCGTACTTATATTTAATGTCAATCAATAACATATGATTTTTTTTTTTAATGGCGATTGAAATTGTTGTATATACATAGACGAAATTGCGTATGATTTTTATTAAAAAATTCTATGGTCTTTGGGATATTATATAATAATACTATGATCTGTGGGATATCAAAAGTATTTTCATATGTCTGACGAGCATCTATGCAGAATGTTTCGAGTTGGAACATTTAACAATATCATTATTTCGCATCGAAAAATTTATTATGTTTTTCTAAACTTAGTAACTTTTGTAGTAGTTGAACGAATGGAATCGTTTCTCCACTCAATGGATTTCGTGAGACAGACAGCGATCGGATATGAGCATTTTAGCGACCCATTTTCGTTAATTCACCAGTCAGGTACGTGGTTTCCTTTACGGTCAATGATCATTTTGTAGTAAAACAAAAAAAATATAAAAAGGGGATTAAAATATTAAATGGTGGAAAGAAATAACAATAATATCATGCAAGTATAAAATAAATTTATTACCATTTTTGTCGTCTCGAAGATTTGCCTGTCACGGATTTCAACTCTTGCGGACAATTTTTTTTTTTTTATTGATTAAGGTAATAACTTTGTAAATCAAACAGAATAAGAAATGAAAGGTTGGGACGCCGCCTTTGCCTTGATGCAAAGTCAGCGCCAGGAAATAAAGAACAACTCAAAAGGTGATTTCCACGTTGAAAGAAATTAGAGTCACCTAATTTCGGAAAACCGATCTGTTGAGTCGTTCTTGATAAGTATGCGTATACTCTCAGGTAGACAGAGACGGTTTGTCTGTCAGGTGGACTGTGACGATCTGAGAGCCCTCTGAAAGCTGGAGGGTGAATTTATCGATATTTTTTGAAGGACATATACTAAGATTTCGGTCCCAAAAGGTTATCGCTTATTTATTTTTCCATTTTCTGCGAATTTTGCGCAGTCTAAAATTTGTTCGTAGTGTCACAAATCTGCGACATTTGTGTTCACCTGATTAAATATGTGTGATTCATTTCGTTCTTTCTTTTTTTCTCTTCTTCTTTTTTTTTTTATATATTTACTATTTTTGGTATGAGTTAA